>JAWMAG010000006.1:17897500-18497500 GCA_037013455.1 Ceratitis rosa
TATTTTATTTTATTTTATTTTATTTTATTTTATTTTATTTTATTTTATTTTATTTTATTTTATTTTATTTTATTTTATTTTATTTTATTTTATTTTATTTTATTTTATTTTATTTTATTTTATTTTATTTTATTTTATTTTATTTTATTTTATTTTATTTTATTTTATTTTATTTTATTTTATTTTATTTTATTTTATTTTATTTTATTTTATTTTATTTTATTTTATTTTATTTTATTTTATTTTATTTTATTTTATTTTATTTTATTTTATTTTATTTTATTTTATTTTATTTTATTTTATTTTATTTTATTTTATTTTATTTTATTTTATTTTATTTTATTTTATTTTATTTTATTTTATTTTATTTTATTTTATTTTATTTTATTTTATTTTATTTTATTTTATTTTATTTTATTTTATTTTATTTTATTTTATTTTATTTTATTTTATTTTATTTTATTTTATTTTATTTTATTTTATTTTATTTTATTTTATTTTATTTTATTTTATTTTATTTTATTTTATTTTATTTTATTTTATTTTATTTTATTTTATTTTATTTTATTTTATTTTATTTTATTTTATTTTATTTTATTTTATTTTATTTTATTTTATTTTATTTTATTTTATTTTATTTTATTTTATTTTATTTTATTTTATTTTATTTTATTTTATTTTATTTTATTTTATTTTATTTTATTTTATTTTATTTTATTTTATTTTATTTTATTTTATTTTATTTTATTTTATTTTATTTTATTTTATTTTATTTTATTTTATTTTATTTTATTTTATTTTATTTTATTTTATTTTATTTTATTTTATTTTATTTTATTTTATTTTATTTTATTTTATTTTATTTTATTTTATTTTATTTTATTTTATTTTATTTTATTTTATTTTATTTTATTTTATTTTATTTTATTTTATTTTATTTTATTTTATTTTATTTTATTTTATTTTATTTTATTTTATTTTATTTTATTTTATTTTATTTTATTTTATTTTATTTTATTTTATTTTATTTTATTTTATTTTATTTTATTTTATTTTATTTTATTTTATTTTATTTTATATTATTTTATTTTATTTTATTTTATTTTATTTTTTTTATGCAATTTTTTGTTATTTTATTTAATTTAATTTAATTTTATTTTATTTTGTTTTATTGATGTTATTGTAAACAATCCATTTTTCATCTCCGATCGGAATTTGACAAACCAACTTCCACACTGTGTTTGTTTTAAGACATTACTACCATAAAAATTATTATTAATTATAAAGTAAAATATGGCGAAAATGTTCTTTTGTGGGCTCCATATTAAAATTGACGCCAAACAAACAAATATATACTATGGATTTTGGGACAAGTATTCAAGTTCAAAAAGAAAAACTTGTCTACCTAAAACCTTTTCAATGGGATGTTTTCATTTATATATCGTCAGCAAATTATCTGCTTAGATTGGTATTGTATTGTACAAGGCCAATTGCAGATGACAAGAGGAAACCGCATGCCAAACAACCAACAGACAAATCCAACTATTCATCGCAAAGAACAAAGTCTCTATATAAATATATGACGCTTTGTAGCGGCTGAAGAGATTTTCGGCCGAGCTCCTTATCCAATTGGCGCTAGGCGTCTTGATGTTCCTCCAACAAATGGAAGGAACTACGATTTATAATATTCTAAGAAACCTCCGAACGGCCGATAAATTTTTATGAATTTTTTGTTTATAGAAATAATTTTCTATGATTTTAGATGTTGGTCAAGCCAGGGCCTTCCGAATGTCAGTCTGCAATGCTAAACACGGCTCTTGCGACCGCCGTGTTATCAAAAATTAAGGGATATCGACAATATCTGATTATGGTATGTATTCTTATTGAAACACCATTTTTTAGATCCTTAAATTATGACAATTTTATTTACGTATGTTTCGCATGTGCAGCCATATAATTTACTAACAAATACTTCGAATGCCAATACTCTTGCATAACTCCATACAAAAACGTAAAAGTACGTATATAGTATATACATATGTACATATATATGTATATATATGAGCAATATATACCAATAGTAATTACAACCAGAAGCAATTTAATCCCCATTGAGGTCATCCAACCAAAATACATTTGTGGACACCATTCGAAGTCCAATATATAGCAACGCATAATAAAGAAACTAAAGTGTACATATTATATACATACATACGTACACACTGTCCTTTTCAGTATTTTCAGTAATTTAGGGTTACTTTCGTGCCAATACGTATTTGGAAATTATCGATTGCTAACTAAACACTGGACTGACAGGTATGTAAGTGATGTTTGGTGCTCCTGTCGCCGCACAATGCACGCAACGGAATGTTTTAAGCCAATGCATACATACATACATACATACATATATACAATACATATATGTATATATCTATATATATATCTATGTTACAAAAAACTGGTGGCCAAAGTAACCAGCGAAATGCTGACCAAAACCGAAACAAATGAATCTAACTTTAACAATCGAAATTACACAAAAATGGGCATGAATAAATTATGTGCATCAGCAACATTGCTAACATCGACAATGTTGAAATCATCATCATGAGACCATTATTGTGATAAGCTACTTTTTCATCATTTCATTATGATAATTTTGTTACGCAAAATGTTGTTGTTGATAAACATGTTGTTGGCGCAAATGTTGACTTATTTGTAAGGCTTACTTGTATATATGTACACGTATGTATATATGTGCAATTGTAGGCTCAACTAATCCATGTGAAGTAAGCCATAATGCTAGTTAATCTTTATTTTATAAAGGGTGTTTATTTTTGACGTGTGGTTTTCAATGAAGCAATATTTTTTCGTAATTCGTCGGGTTTGCTTGGCTCTGTTCGAGCGACACATCGTGTACTAATAATATTGACTCGACATACTCGCCCAGCCGAGTCAGTAATTCGGATAACCATAAATCGGTTTCGCACCACACTTACTCTGGTATATAATGTGTATACTCAGAGACGCAGTACTGTACGCACCAAAGACGCCATTGCTATTGTGGAGCAGAGCCCATCCGGCATCGCGCGCAACAAATGGAGCTATGCCCATCCACTTTACGGAAGATTTTGCCGAAGAATCTTGGTTTGCGGGCTTACAAAGTCCAACACGTGCAAGATCTAAGCCGAACGACGAGGTGGCCACCACTTTTGATTGAATAAACAAAATTTTCGCATTGGAGTGATGATAATCCAAGCCTTCAGTTGCTGCAAAAAATGGTCGAAAGTTAAGCCTCTAGGCTGGGATTTATTCGAACTTGTCTGAAAATCACCATTTACAATATAAAGTGGATCTGGCCAATGAATCTGTTCGACAAGTTACTCAGATATGAGTAATTCTCGCAATTAGGTATTCAACAATATGAACTGAGTTTATGAAGGGAACACTTCTTCAGCTAGCTAAATCAAAATGAATGAAACGGAATGGAATAGAAGAACTGACAAAATGTCTTTTCGGCTTCTATTATATCTCTTGGAGGCGATGCTCTACATATGGTTAAGTTCTTTTGTTTACCCCCAAGTTCCGTGTTCTCCGACTTTCGACTTTCGACTTAATGCTGCTTCCTGAATGGTGGTGTCGTCTCCTCAGTACTGCGTGGCAATCCCAAGTTTCTACTACTGGAGATCTTAGTCACATTAAACTAGTTCCAGAATTTTGCACAATAGTTTTTGAGTGTCTCCTCTTGCCTTTTATCTATGTTTCATCTATAAGCTGCGATCTAACGGAGATCAAAGGTCCTCGACGTTAGTTGCTGTTCGCTCTCTGCTCGTACACATGTGAGCTCCAGCTACTTCGTCTTTCACGCACTTCACTCTTCCTGCGTTCCACGACGACCCCCTAGCATACCGAGGATGCAGAGCAGAGAGCTGTGTTCTCTTCTTCTACTTTTTGTGGTCTTCGAGCGAGGTAATATCTGAATTCCGTATCAAAAGGTAAGGATAAAACAACAGCGAACAAGGGAAAGACGAAATATCAGCTCTCAAATCAATCGAACAGTCAGCACACTCTCTATTTGACTCCCAGATCACGGCTGACAGTCATAGCTATGATGTCATAAACCATTTTGTCCATCTAGGAACCAACCACAACACCAACAACAAAATAAGGCTTGAAATCTCACGTAGAAGTCTAATATACCTTATTCTTGAAAGGTATAAAGACTTCGGCATGGTCGAAGGCAGCTCATTTTTGTGTTGTTACTTTTTTTGTTTTAGTTATCTTCAAAAATGAAAGTGAGTGAATTTTCCTTAAAAGTAGTCTTTCATCTGCCTCCCAGTTTGCCACTTACCGACTTTTATACTTGTGAAGTTTTCTTTTACATGAAAGTTGTTGCATTTACAAATTGAGTAGTGAGATTTTCTGGCTCTTTTTTTTCCTCATAGCCTTATTTGTAAAGCCAACAACTCCACTTATGGTGGATGCATGTAGCAACATTATTCATATAAATGTAACATATACTCGTCATACATATGTGTATGTATGTATCACACTCGTATATGCTATGAATATTTGTATGTTATGCTTAGTTGTACAAATAATTACGACACGCATACTCAACTGCATATATTTACACATATATGTACATATATTCACATAGAAACAAATAAAGAAAAATATAAATATTTATGCAAATGAATTTTTTTCTCAACTTATTAAAATTTGTAAGTAAATATGTAGGCTATGTATGGTTCATAATATCATTAAAGTATTTATTTTTTTGTTTTTTTTTTTTGCTTTCGGGGAAAGTTTTCACAAAGTTTGAAGTTTCCTACCAACAGTGTACATTTTTTGAAGAATATTAAAAAGGATTTCATAGCTGTGCTCAAATTTCGTAGAAAAAAATCTGAATTTTCCTTTTTAATAATTTCATTGTTAAAATTTTTTAACAAAATCAGCGTTTTTAATGTAGTAAAAATACAGTATATTTAAATCCGAAAAATATGAATCTAGCAATCTTAATCTGAAAAATTTTAATGCAGCAAATTTTTATCCAATAAATTTAATGCAGCATATTTTTATATGAAAATTTTTAATGCAGCACACTTTTATCCTAAAAATTTCAATCCAGCAAAGTTTTATCCAAAAAATTTTAATGCAGCAAATTTTTATCCGTCAAATTTGTATTTAAAAATTTTAGTACAGCAAATTTTTATCCAATAAATTTTAATGCAGCAAGTACGTGTATTTATCCCAAAGATTTTAATCCAGGAAACTTTTATTCAAAAAATCCAGCAAACTTTTATCCGAAAAGTTTTAAAGCAGCAAATTTTTACCCAAAAATTTTTAATGCAGCAAATTTTCATCCATTAAATTTTAATCCAGCAAAGTTTTATCTAAAAAATTTTAAGCCAGCAAAGTTTTATCCGAAAAGTTTTAATGCGGCAAATTTTTATACGAAAAGTTTTAATACAGCAAATTTTTATCCGGCAAATTTATATCCGAAAATTTTAATGCAGCAAACTTTCATTCGAAAAATTTTAACGCAACAAATTTTTGTAAGACGAACTTTTATGCGAAAAATTTTTATCCAGCAAATTTTTATCAACCAAATTTGAATGCAGAAAATTTGTATCCAATAAATTTGAATATAGCAAATTTTTACCCGAAAAATTTTAGTGCACCAAATTTCTACGCAACAAATTTTAATGTTGAAAATTTTATGCGAAAAATTTTAGTGCTGAAAATTTTATCCGAAAAATTTTAATACAGCAAATTTTATCCAAAAAATGTTAATGCACCAAATTTTATTTCAATCATTTTTATCCATGAAATTTTATATAGAAAATTTTAATGCAGTAAATTTTATTCAGAAAAGTTTATTACAGTGATGTTTTTAGTAATTCGCAAATGCAGAAAACTGCAATGTACTAAATTCTCACGGTAAACTTTCATTTAGTAAATTTATAAAGGTTTAAAGCAGTAAATTTGTTCAGTAATGCCTTGTCCAAAAATATTTAGTGCAGTAATTTTTTTCTCAGTAAATTATAGTTCACAAATTTTCTGTACAAAATATAGTCCATTTATATCCATCAAATTTTAGTTAACTTATGTGTTATTCGGAATAATTTTTTAGACTTTTAATACAGTAGCTTTTTTTTAATTCACTAATTTTTTATCTATGAAATTTTTATCCCGCAAATTTTAGTTCAGTAATTTTTTTAAAGAAAACTGTATTGCAGTAAAGTTTTTCGGCAAGCTTTAATTCAGTAATTCTTTATACAGAATGGTATAATTTTAGTTGACTAATTTTTTATTCAGAATATATTATTGCAATAATTTTTTTTGAATTTTCTCCATCTAATTCGCATTCAGAAAATTTTAACTCGTAATTTTGAAGCCAGTGAAATTTGTAAAATTTTTATTAAACCTTTTTTCTTTAATTTTTAGTTTTCAACTTGTTTTATTTTTTTCCAACTCCACCTGTAGCTGCACTGAGTGAGTGAATGGGTAAATGAGTCTAACTCCTTTTTCCCAAGTTTAATTTCATTACGTTTCATAGTACGTTTGCTTTTGTTGTTGGGCCACAAAGTTTTAATAAGTAACTACAACAAGTAGGCACGCAAAAATTTAATTTTTCATTTATGTTTATACTTATTTTATTGATCAAACTAAAGTGGCAAATGAAGCAAAATAAAATTACAAAAGTAAAATTAAAGAGTTAAGCATTTAATTAATTTATGCGTAGGATATTTATGCACCTAAAATTTACAAGAAATTATGCGTTTAAAATAACTTTACTTTAAATTTTTTACTTTAAATTTTAATTAAAAACAAAAAAACAAAAACAGCTTCTGCAAAATTTTATGAAAATAGCTCTTTGCCTTTCAGCAAGTTATCCTTCCAGGCCACTGGGTCTCCTTTTTCTAGCAGTGTGCACCACATGATTTTTATGGTCTCACCTCTGCTAAGTTTGGTCCCTTTTTCGGCAGATCATGTTCCAGTGCCACTGTATCTCAGTTTTTCTCTATACAAATGCCTTTAATAGCAGTTTTCATGAGGTAAAAGGAGTTCATTATCTTGAAAGAATCTGCACGATTTTAGAATGCTTTGTGAACGAGACGACAGTTTTTATTTGCTTTATTTTTTAACGAAAATTTTGTGCCACTAAAATCATGAGGAAGTTGAAGGAGAGTTTCATGAACTGATTTCGGAAAACAGCTGTTTACCTTCGGATCCACAGGATCACATTATATGCTACCTCAAAGTTATGATTGTCAATAAAGTCATGGGAGCCAAGACGGGAGTGTGCTGTTTCTTTTATATATAATTGGAGCTTTGTAACTCCTGAAGCGATTTTCGACCGAGCTTCTTCACCAATTTGTGGTGTGCATCTTGATATTTTTCCAACAAATGGAGGGACCTACAGTTTATAATAAGCCACCTCCGAACTGATGATGGATTTTTATGAGGAGTTCAGGCACGACCGCAATTAGAAAAATTATTTTTCTATTATTTTCGATTTTGGTTGGACCAGAATTGGGACTCTGGCCTTCCGAATGATAGTTAGCATTGCTATGCACTCGGCTATTGCGGCCGTCATTGATGTCAGAACATGTGTAGTCTTATTCTCATTCATTACCAGACTCATTTCCCTGGCTTCCGTGTTCAGTATAGAATAGGTTGTTGAGACCAATGATATCAATATCGTTGTCAAACGCCAGTATTTGTACGCTCTTTTCGAATATTTTACTTTTAATTTAGTTCTGCTGCTCTCATTATTTTCTTCAACATTCGCCTTGCCTGAAGCCTCGTTTAGTGATCTTTTCCAACATTTCAATTCTTGAAGAGAATTTGGTTCTGTAACTTGTACAACTTTTTTGGAGAAACCAAACCCAGAGGCAATTCCTTTTCATACTGTCGAAAGCAGCTACAAAAAACGACGAAGAGCTAGAATATGTCGATCTTTTTCCGCCGGTCACACTGTGTGTGCTGCTTTTAATAGACAACTTTTACCAGCAGCGTGTAGTTGCCTTTTCATTAAAGAAGGACTGCAGCCGGTTAAATGTTTAGCTTGTAGTATGAGTCCACATGCTTTTTAATTAAATTTACACTGATAATAACTAGAATCTAACAATCGCAAGTCATTTTGAACACTACCATATACACACACACATGCACACAAGTACATACGAGAACATATTTGCAGTATATTGCAATTATTATCAGAAGAAATGTTCTTTATCTAATTACTGGTGTTGATATCTGGCACGTATTCATCGAGTATGCACAGAGAACAATGCGGTTTTTACTTTAAATGCTCATTTTGTTGTTGTTGTTGTTGTTGTTGCGCTCTAATTGAGTGCATTCACACTTTATACCAATTGGCCCACATAACGCGACTGCCAAGACACAAGTGCATACAAGCTACTATATGTATGGTATGTATATATATAATATTTATGTATAAATAGGTATAGCTTTGTCTGTATGTATATTTGTGGTAAGTCATCAACACGTTCTGGTATTCATTAGCCTACGCTAAATCACTTGAAGGGCACACTCACTGGTGGTGACTGACCGTTGTGAAAGTTGCGCTAAAGATAGCCACGCTCCACTTCCACCAGCGACCGGCGTCTAACTACTACTCGTTAAGTACTGACCAATTGAAAAAGTACTCGTAAATATGTTTATAAAAGGTGTTTTTTTTAGACGTGTGGTTCTCAGTGCGGCAATCCTTTTTTCGGAGTGGATCTTTTTGATAACTGTTACTTGATTTATCCTCAGTTTAGTTTGCCTTTTTCTTAATGAGGAGACTTATTTCAGAACAACGTTTGCAAATCGAGCAAATTTATTACCAAAATAATGTTTCGGTTCGCACAGTGCGCTGCGTCCAATATGCGATCGACATAATAGCCCAGAAGAGTGCAGAATCGGTAGTTGGAGCAACCATGGATCAGTTTCGCACCACGTTGCTTCTTCTTCTTTATTGACGTAGACACCGACCGCAATTGGAGATACCAAGTACAACCAGGCCCTTCTTTACCTTTACTTCCACCGGCGGGTACTGCATCGAAAACAAGTGTGCAGCTCATTGTTCCAAAGTTCGTAGAGAGCCATAAATCTTACGCAAAATCTTACTCTCGAAAACTCCAAACGCCGTCTCATCAGATGTACATACATGTATAGCAGAATGGGAACGATAAGCCACTTGTAGAGTTTGGTTTTCGTTCGTCGAGAGAGGACTTTACTTTTCAATTGCCTACTCAGTCCAAAGTAGCACCTATTGGCAAGAGTGATTCTGTGTTGGATTTCCAGACTGACATTGTTGTTGTTGTTAATACTGGTTCCAAGATAGACGAAGTTAGCTACGACTTCAAAGTTAGGACTGTCAACAGTGGTGTGGGAGCCGAGTCGCGAATGCGATGACTGTTTGTTTGATGACAGGAGATATTTCATCTTGCCTTCGTTCACTGTCAGACCCATATCCTTTTCTTTCTTTATTAAGTCTGGAGAAAGCAGCACTCACTCTTATAGAAGATTACACTTTCTTTATTCAGCTATGCAGCTCTGTAGATTTGAAGAAAACCCGAATGAGTTCATCCGCTGTCGCACACAACAATTGGAGCTTTGCCCAATTACTTCATGGAACATTTCACTGTAAGATCTTGGTATGCGAGCTTACATAATTCGAATCGTGCTAGAGTAGCAGCCGAAAGAACATCGGTTAATGGACTACCGATCCCGATTTTCACAAGAGAATTTTTTACAATAGTTCTTGAAAACCACATGTCTAAAAAACAAGCCCTTTATATACTCGTACTCTTACATACGAATATCAGCACTATTTAGTGTAACAAACGTCTGTGGTATTTAGTACTATCGCGTATTAAATATTTCGTTTTCTTTGTGGCAACTTTGTTTGACGAGATGCGACGAGACGCGACTCTTTGAAGCCACAAATGTGTGTAGAATTCAAAGAGTTGCATGCAGAAGCAGGGAAAAGTATAACAACAACAGCTAAGCCATTGCTTATAAATTAATTGTGCTGAACAAGCGTCGGAAATGTTTGCTTTGAGTTCTAGTTATAAAAAGCGCTGCCATGCAAGTAGGTATATCAGTATCCATATGTATGTAGCGCCTGAATATCTAAATATGCAAATGATATACGTTACACTATGTACATCAATATATGTACATATGAATGTGTAGTCTAATACGAGTATAAGTTTGCTAGTTGCACTTGAATGTTTGCATGCAAATTAGCTAAAGAGCAACAGGTAATTGATGGCAATCTTTTTCTATAAAATTCAACTATACGCTAAAGGGTGCTCAATTACATAGGCCAAGTTTCAAATTCAAGTTTATATTTATATGCATCTGTGTGTAAATGTGGATTCTATTTAAGTATATCTGCGATGAGTGGGAATTTCAATCAATTTAAATTTTAGGAATTTTTATTTATTTATTTAAAAAAAAAGCTTAATTATTGCAAGCTCAAGCTGCGCCCAATTTAATTTAAAAGAATTTTATGATTTCCTCAATAGCGCAGCAGCGCATATGATCTTCTACAATATGATGACATAACTACATATTTTTAATTTATTTTTTTTTTTCTTTTCTGGCAATTAATCTACTGTTAAGACCAATTAATTCACTGGGAAAAAATTCCAAAACTACAGTAAAAAATTTCAAAATGTTTTTTTTTTTTAATTGACGAAATATTAAGCCATTTTTGTCAAGCATTTCATGTTTAGTGTTCCCTAAATTTGTTTTTTTTTTTGTTATTATACCTATAACCACTATTGAAGACTAGTATAAGTCACCACACCTTTCACTCTTAAATACGAGTATAGCATTTATGGTAAGTATGGTATGTTTGCTGTGACCAAATATAGACTAATGAGTGAGATATAAGTATGTATATTGTATTTACACAACATATGCTACAAGATTTTGTTTAGCAAAAGAGTAGTAAATAATTAGGGCCGACCCCAATAAATATCGATTTTATGTGAAGAACTATTTTTTTATTCTTTTGATAATGTCTTCAGCATATTTATTGCTTTTGGGTGTGCTAATCTAATTTAATGACCAAATTGAAATGTCAAATTATTTATTTCTTTCAAACCATTTTTTCGAAATAAAATAGAAACAAGAAATAAGAACAGTCCCCGTTCATGCCGAAGTCTTAACACCATTCTTGACTATATACACATGTAAAATGTATGGCATTTCGTTTTGAAATTAATTAGCTTTGATTATCTGAAAAATTCGTCGGAGGAAGCGTGATAAACAAGTTTTTCGATTTTGAGATTTTCGGTGTAAAAGTTTATTTGTATAATGTATTATTTTTGTGCAGAATACCAAATCTTGCGCTTTTAGATGCTCTTTTGACGGATTTTCGACCCAAAATCTCTTATCCGAACAAATCAGTTGTAAGTTATACGTTATATAGGTATGTGTATATTAGGTAAAGTAAAAATTTCGTTCGGTTTTTATCTAAGAGATGGCGTTATTGTCCATAGTACTAATGTTACCTGCCGCATCATGTCATACTATACGGCGCTGAAAACGTTTTTATTCGCGCTAAAAGTTTGTCTTTGACAGTTTTTCGATTGATGGACTCTGTACGTTGTGAGCGCTCGTCAAAGATGGACATCAGCAAAGAGAAAATTCGCTATATTTTACAAATTTTTTTTCGATCAAAGCAAAAAAGCAGCCAAAGCGGCTGAAAAAATTAATTTAGTTTATTGGCCCGATACTGTAAACGAACGTGTAGCACAAAAGTGGTTTGCTAGGTTCCGTTCCGGTAATTTCGATGTCAAAGATGCACCACGCGTCGGGAGGCCTGTCGTCGAAAGTTGCGATAAAATCATGGAAATAGTGGAAACAGACCGTCACGTGAGCTCTTATTTAATTGCTGAGGAACTAAAGATAAGCCAGAAAACCGTTTGGAACCATTTGCATAAAAAAACCGAACGAACTTTTTACTTTACCTAATATAATGGCTTAGATTATGACTTAAATCAATCTACGGAATAGGTATGCCATAATTCTCAGCAAATATGAGTACATCTTGATGACTTCATTCTTTTAATATCAACATACATATAGTTATTCGCACAATATATTATATCTCGTATATATCTCGTATGTATGCATGTCACCCATACAGCAATCAACACTTAATGCTTTTTGACCACGAGCTGTGTACAAAAAAATCATGAAACAAAGCTGCAAATAATTTAGAATTGATTATTTAAAGTGCTTTGATGTAGAGAACGTGCAGCGGGAAGAGAAGCTCGAATTGAAATAAGCGCCGTCTCAAGCCAAGGCAAATAAAAGGTGTAAATTTAAATCTATTTCAGTTTGCCGTGAGTGTATGGAAAATATATACATATTTACATATATGTACATGTGTATGTACGAGTATGTTGTTTGATAATATCAGCGCGCTAAGACTAACTAACGAATGTACCAATTGGACCCATATAACTACTAATAAAATTCGCAGGGGTAAAAGTACAACAGATATAGATATGCATATATATATTCAAACGTACATAAAATAGTAATCGTAAAATGTTAAACTGTGAAATTGCAACTTGCAAATTACAAAACTACTTGTTACTCTCTACGAACTAAACGGCAAACAATTGTTTCGAATTCGCCAAACTTGTGTTATTAACTTTATTATTCGTACTCATAACCTGGATAATGTACTCTAAAATTGAATTCAGTGCACATCATGCCACAAAGCATAAACCTATGTAACTACCTACATACATATATATGTTTTGTCCAAATTTTCATTTATGCAAAGCATGCAAGCGGGCGTTTTTAAGAATTTGTGCCACAGCTGCGTTGTACTGAATATCTGCGACCACACACATTTATATACATACACGCATTAATTAGCGCATCACATTAGCAACAATAAAATGCATAATTTATGTCATTCAGATTCACAAATATTATTATATATGTATTTATGTGTGTACTGACCATGCGCAATTACCCAATAAATATAGGCGAAATAATTTCGTTTCATTGAGGAGATTTCAGTGATTTACGAGTAGTTTTGATAACTAAAGGCTTTCAATAAACTAATAGATTATATAATGAAATTAAATAAAAAATATTAAAATTTAATAAAAAAACAGAATAAAATAAACACATAAAAATAATAAAAGAATTAAAATAAAATAAAATAAAATAAATTTAAGTAAAATAAAATAAAATAAAATAAAATAAAATAATATAAACGAAATTAAAATAAAATAAAATAAAATGTAATAAAATAAAAATGAAATTAATTAAAAAATTATAAACAATACAATCTAAAATAAAATAAAACAAATTGAAATAAAGTAAGTAAAATAAATTAATAAAAGATTAAATAATACAAAATAAAATAAAATTAAACCAAATAAAACAAAAATAAAAAAATAAATAAACTAATCTAAAATAAAATAATATAAAATAAAATAAATTAAAATAAAATAAAACAAAATAAAATAATAAATAACAAAATAAAGTTAAACAAAATGAAAAAAAGTAAAATAAAATAAAATAAAAATAAAAATGAAACAAAATATAATAATATGAATTATAAATATAAATAAAAATAAAATAAAATGTAATAAAAAAAATTAAATGAATTAAAAAATAATAAACAATACGATCTAAAATAAAATAAAACAAATTGAAATAAAGTGAAGTAAAAGAAATAAAATAAAATAATAAAAGATTAAATAATATAAAACAAAATCAAATTAAACCAAATAAAACAAAAATAAAAATAAAAAATATAAATAAACTAATCTACAATAAAATAACATAAAATATATTTTTTTCGGATGAGGAGAAGAAAAATACCTTCCGCATCATTAATGTATCGTCACATTAATGGTATGTGCCACTTGCAGGTCACTAAAAACTCTCCTCAGAAGAACCGTCGTCTACCCTGGAACCGCTTTTGCATTACTTCGAGGTAGCGTTCTACAATAACTCTTCTATTTTGCCATTTTATGTAAGTATTTCCGGAAGAAACCATGTCCAGATCAAATCTAGGAGACATAATAGTTTACATCGCCAAATTTTCTATGTAACCAAAGTGCCGCCGAGAACAACTTGAGAATTTTGTAGCGGCTATGCAAATTGGTGACAATCGCGGTTGTTCAGTTGAAGACATGGATTTTATTTAAAAGGAAGGTATAGTAGTGGTATAACGTTTTACTCTCCTACAATAAATGGATTATCTGACATTAGCTTATAGGAAGGTAGCACTCGCCATACTTAAATTCTTCCAAGACTTTTCATTTGAATGGAACCGTAACTTAACTAAAAAAATTACCCAAATCTGATGATCTCAGAAATCACTCCAACATACTTTTGAGAGAAGATATTATTTTCTTATATATCAATCCAATTTTTTCTCAGTCAATTACGCGACTTCACGCTTATTAATTTTACAAATGATTTTACACATTTTTATTATTTTATTATTTATTGCATGCAATTCATATTTAAGAACAATAACTCGAATATGCAC
This sequence comes from Ceratitis rosa, assembly GCA_037013455.1. NCBI lineage: Eukaryota > Metazoa > Arthropoda > Insecta > Diptera > Tephritidae > Ceratitis > Ceratitis rosa. The sequence goes on from JAWMAG010000006.1 coordinate 17,912,055, forward strand.
CATTGTACTATAACCTGCAATTGCCATGACATTTTCCCCCCAAATGTATCCGCATTAATGTAGAATTACACCATAAAATGTAGAAAAATAGCAATTAAATACATTGTTGAAATTTAAAGAAAAAAATAAACAATAAAACTGAAGGCACGCATAGTGCACATATCTATCAACGGATCAACATATGAGCAAATAGGCACATAAATACAAATTTATGGTTGCACATGTAATTAAAGAACGTAACATAAGTAGACACACAATTGTTCTTTAGTTTAATACTTTTTCGAACATGTACTATACAAGTATACATATTTAATAGTTAAAACTAGTAAGAAACAAATGCCAGAAAATGTTTGCCCAGATATATACTAGTCTCAGAATAGTTCAAAATGGAATAACGGGTTAAAGTAAACAAAAATAAAATAAAATAATATAAAGTAAAACAAAATAAAATATAATAATATATAAAATGAAATAAAATGATATAAAACAAAAAGAAAAAGCAATAATAAAAATTAAATAAATTAATATAAAGCAAAAAAAAAATAAAAATAAAAATAAAAATAAAAATAAAAATAAAATAATAAAAAAATCAAATAAAGTAAACTAAAAAATAAAAGAAAACATTTTAAAGCAATACAAAATAAAATAAAACTAAAAACTAAGATAACAAAATAATGAAAATAAATAAAAAATAAAATAAAATAAAAAAAGTAAAATAAAAATTATAAAACAAAATAAAATGAAATAAAATAAAATTAAATAAAGTGAATAAAATATATTCAATTTAAAAAACTTGAAAAAGTTTGCCGGCTTGAGGTCAAGAAAAATAGTAAAAACACGATGTAGTTATTGTTTTTTCCGATATATTTCGAATACCCTCGGTAATCGTCTTCAGGGGGCACTAATCAACAATATAAACAAAGTTAATAAAATCATTAATATATATTTAATTTAAATAAAATTAAGTAAAAGAAAATTAAAAAAGATGAAATTGAACTAAATAATGGAAATAAAATTAAATTATGTCAAATCAAATTAAATCTTAAATTAAATCAGTTTAAATTAAATTATATTATATAAATTGAAATAAATTAAAGTAAAACCAAATAAAATAAAATGAAAAAAAAAATAAATAAAACGAAGTAAAGAAGGATGAAATTTAATTAAATTAAACCAGATAAAGTTATATGAAAAAAAAAATTAAATTAAATAAAATAAAATAAAATAAAGCATAACAAAATAAAAGAAAATAAAACACAATAAAAGAATAAAACAAATAATAATAATATATACTTAATTAAATAAAATCAAATTAAATTAAATTATATAAAATGAAATATAATAAAGTTAAATGAAATAAAATGAAAAAACTTATATTAAAATAATATAATAAAGAATCAAAATAAATAAAATTAAAATATAAAATATAATCAAATGCAACGCAAATAAACTTTAATTAAAATTATACAAAATAAAATTACGTGAAAAAAGTTTAATTTAAATAAAAATAATATAAATAATACCAAATAAATTGAAATAAAATAAAGTAAAATTAAAAAAGGAAAATAAAACAAAAGAAATTGAATTAATTAAAGTTAAACTAAATTAAATTAAATGCAATAAAATAAAATTAAATTAAATAAAGAAAATAAAGATATATAAATTAAATAAAATTACATAACTTAAATAAAATAGAATTAAAATCAAAATTAAAGATATATAAATAAATTTAAATATTAATTATTTATTTATTATAAAAATAAAATTAAATAAAAATAAGTAAAATAAGAAAAAGATTAAGTTAAAATATAATACAACATGATAAAATCAAGCTCCAGTTTGGTTCTAGTCTCAAACTAGTACTGCATCCGACGACATTGGTATTTCACTCACACATACTTGTATGTATATGACTGTATTTGTATGTATATTTGTTGCATTTTGTCGCAAATCGCAGATTTCAGATATGGCAATTGTCACACTTTGAGGTCTTTCAACTCAAACATTTGTAGAAATGTAGATATGTAGATATGTACGAGTATGTTATACATGTCAATTTGTAATTGTTCTAACATTGTACTCATCGTATGTAAACACTTCATCACTTTTATGCACAAGTATGTGAGTAGAAAAAAAAATGAATAAATAAAAAAACCCTTGTAACAGCCGAGAGCCATGCGAGGGATATTATGACAACAATGGAGTTGTAAAAAAGTCACAAAATTCTATGAAAAAAGTCAACATGCCATTGTTTTCTTCAACTTGCCTTTGATAGACTTATACGTATACTGCAAGAGTGGGTGAATGCATTCTGCAAATACATACTCGTACATTTAAGCATATCTACTTATGGAAATTATTTTTCTTTTATATTTCTACAAAAGTACGCAGCTATATTTGTGCATATGTATATGTGAACTTCTACTTCAAACTTTTCACAATTACAACAATGCAATTCTCATGTTACAACATGGCATAACACAAACGACAACCATGACTTGTTCGGCAGTTAAACACTTGTCACACTGTCATCATTTCCATTTTAGAAGGACACTTGGGCGGTCTCAAAGACTACTAACTTAACGGCAACCACCGGTAAGCGCAGTTGTGGTAAATTTTCTTTGGCTGGAGACATTGAGTCTAACTGAATGCCGCTATCAGCTTACGGACAAACCTAAGTGCACTTGTGTGCATATATATATATATATGGTATATGTATATATGAATTAATATACTTATTTTTTCTTTGTTTTTAATAACAAAGTGTCATACGTGGTTAATACCTAATTTTCCATTTGCTTGCGTGTATGGGCTTCATTCATAAATTCAAACATATTTACACATGTTTTATTCCACTTTTGTTGGCATTTTGCTGTACACCGTCTGGGTATTTATGGCATTCACCATTCCTTTGTATTTGGCACTGAAAAATGGGAGTTGGCTCGTAATGGCGTAGACAAAACAGCACAAATATCCCATTTCATTTATTAATTCTTAGTATTCATGTACCGTTAAAATGTTTGTGCTTGCGCATGAGGAAATTCGCAAATATCTGCATGAGAATTTAGATGTATAGGGTATAAGCTACGGTTAAATAGGTGAGGTATACTTTACAAAATCATAAATTAGAAGTTAAAAGAGAGTCGCCAACAAAGCGAGTGAAAAATATATTTACATACATGTATGTCCTTTCAATAATGCGTCTAAACAGAATAAAATCAAAATATGTTTGAATATAGCAAAAAAAGGAGCGCAAGCAGCCTCCTGATATCTCCTGCGGGACACCTATACTCCCACTTAAGGAGCTAGATCTGAGAGAATACTACTGCAGGGATAATTTTTATAGACAGGAATTCGAACCACCTCTTTAGGATGGTAGTAATTCATGAACTTTATTCAGCATTACATTACAGAGCCGCTTGACGCGACGATTTAATTCTCTCTCTCTGCGTCAACAGAATCCCAACATCATTTTTAAGATGCAGAAGTCTTCATAAGATTATTTGAGAGACTACAGTGAATAATATGAAAGTTAGAGGCTAAGGCATGCCTATCGTAAGAGGCGACTAAAATCCAATAGTTCTCGCTACAGTCGGGTCTTTATAGCGAAACGACCCGGATTTTTTATCCGGCCAAGGATTGTCACTCCCGCAATATTCCTCGAAACCCAATAGAGTCGACTAAAATCTAATAAATGCCGCTACAATGGGGTCTTTGTATCCGAACAAGCTAGATTTTCAGGCCGCTGGTGATTGTCACTTGTGTAACATTCTCCAATAAAAAATTTAGATAACATTTTTAAAATTACAACAACAATATAATACAATTTTAGGCCAATCAGAGGTAATTTAAAATACGATATCTGTAAATTTTTATGAAAATGTCAAAAATTAAAAAAGGTCGGTCAAAATCTAGCCTTACATTTCCAGTTTAATTTATTTTAATTAAAAAATTAATCAATGAATGACATGAACAGCAAAAAAACTGCTGCAATCATCACCAAATAACACAATTATAAACACAAAACAAAAATTCCACCGGCTATCAGCTGTTTCTAGAATTCTGATAACTTCTAACAGTTATCTATTGAAATAACAGCTACATACATACATACATATGTACCTGATAAGAACTAAAAATTATGCTGGCAAAAATACTTTGCAAATTTAGTCATAAAAGAAATAATACGTATGTATTTATTACCTACGTAAATATATATTGCCTATCCATCGTATAAATATATTTAATCTTAAAATACTATTCAATTGACTGATAAAAGTGTGTGCAAGTTGTTTTCTGTTTGGCTTTGTTACGAGATTGAAGAAAAATCGATTTTATATGTCAGCTTATTCAATAACCACTGTTTGCGTTTAGCTTAAACGAATAAAGAAATATATATGTACATAGGTATGTACATGTTTGTTTGAGAATACATATTCGGTTCGATATGCTTTTTTACCATTTGCCTTTTGTGCATTAAATTCACTTCTTTTCTTTTTCTACACATTTCATTCCTTCTTTCAAAATGTATTTATTTACACATTCCCTTACCTTTCTGTTCGGGTTGCGCCTGTTTAACATTCGCTGCTGACGCCACCGATGCTGCTGCTACTGCCGGTACAGCTGCTGTTATTGGTAATCCTGCTATAGCAGCCGACTGCTGATTCTGCTGCTGTTGCTGCTGCTGCTGTTGTTGATACAGTTGCTCCTGTTGATGCTGTTGCTCCTTCATTAACAGTGAGTGTGAGTCATTGCTATTTATTGTTGTTGTTTTTGTTGTCATCTCAATCAACTGTGCCGGTATTCCTGCAGCCACAGCTGTGTATGGTTCCGCTGTGGTAACAGCACTTGCTGCGGCCTCTGCTACAGCTGCTGTACCATTGCTGACGACCGCAGCTTCCAGTGTTACAGAGGAGCTTTTCTCCAAAATATCCGCCATATTGTCGGTCACTTCTGTACGTTCGGTATTTGTATGTATGTATGTATGTATGTATGTATGTATGTATGTATTTATTTTGTTTTCACCGGATGACTGGCCTATGTATGAATGTGTGTGCGGGTGATGCGTATGTGTTCTACTTCCGTTGTTAGAGCCTTTTAAGGGTTGTGCGGTGGGATGGATTGCGTTAGGCAAGTATTATAGGTATGTTGGAGTGTGGAAAAATGCCGAGATACTTGAATGAGTGTAACGGAAAGCGAAGGAATGCGTTGCACTGTGAACTATATATGTAGATTGTCTTGGATGTATTTGTATGTAAGTATGTATGTATGTATGTAACAAATGTTACTGTCTTTCTAACAGTAGCAGTACAGCAAGCTTTTGTTTTTGATTTTGTTTTTGTTCACCCTCTCCAACCGCCTGCGTCTCGTTTACGCTCTCTCTCACCGCGCTGTCTTCGTGAATTGTGTGTGTATCTTTTGCTTGTTGAAAATTTTGCAATACACAATTTTTTTTCTTTTTTTTCAAAAATATTAATTTTTGTTTAAACACTTTTCTACAATTGAAACTGTCACGCTTTGCATTTAAAATGCACTTTTCTTATGTAATTCTTTATTTGTGGTTTGAAAAAATATATATGTACATACATGCATTTACTCAAATATACACATTTGTATGTATGTATATATATTTGTGTGTTTTTTTGTAATGAGCCTGTAAAGAAAACAATCAATTTTAAACACAATATTTTTTTGCTGCGACGCGCTTCACCACCTTCGCACCACCGGAAATTAAATTAACGGTGAGGGCCACTCGCGGTTTGTCGTTGTTTTGCGTTTTGGTATACCAACGATGTTGGTCTTTTTCAACGTCGTTCTGGAATGGTCTCTTTTTAATTTGAAATTCTACTACAAAATTACAATTTTTATTACACAAAATCACTTTTCTACACATCTATCTATACATGTTAATATATAATATATGTATATATGTATGTAGGTATGTTTGAAAACATATACTAAATTTTATTCACACTTTTTGCCTTGCTTTTCGCCGTACTGCGCAATGCGCTTTGTGTATAATAACAATTTTTGAAATTCAAATTCACACACAACCAGCATTAATTTGCATATGAAAAAGACAAAATTTAATTTAATATGCACAAACACTATAGAAATTAAAGAATATAAAAAAATTGTCTGTATGAAATAGAAAAATAGAAAAGAAAAAAAAAAAACACAATCACACACCTTAGCGTTGTGTGTCGCACCGTAAATATAACTGTTGTTACACCGAGGATGAATCTATTTGGTCTGTTATCTCGTCTCGAACTGATTGCGCGCTGCAAAGAAGAATTTATAATTAACGTTTCGAATGCGTACAGCTCGGCAGCACAAGCAGAAAATCGCACGGAGAGAGGCAACACAACAGCACAAGCAGACAGACATACTTGATGCAAAAGCTACCTATTGCAATGAAATGAGCATATTTTCATTTGGTTGTGGCTTAAGCTTTTGCGATAAGCTTTTTAGTACAAAAAACCCGATTGTGTCAGCTTAATGTTGTACTGTTGATATTGTGGGTGTAAGCTGTGGCGGTTGTAGCGACATCTGTTGTGAATAATTTGTATTCATCGAAAAATATTGTCATGCAAAGACTCTGCGTTTTTTGTATTGTTGAAATTTTGATGAAATATGAAAATAAGACAGGTTGACAATAACAAAATTACCAATTATAATTGCTCAAATCATTCCGAACTTTGTTAATATTTTCTCAAAGTACAGTAACAAAATTCTAATAGGTTCTCAAAAGTTAGCCGTAATTCTCTCTCCTTGGTTTCTTAAAATTCCCATGTACTGGCATAAGTTGGTTACTAAACAGGTGAGAAATGGATAAAAAAGCTAAAGGCCTATGTATGTATATGTATGTATGTACATGGGAAATAGAATATTTAATAATCTGACCTTCTCTTCCCACACGCTGAAAACGTGAGTAATCCTTGTGCCAGGTCAACCCGTGTAGACCCTTGGTCACGGCTATATAAAAGAGATGTAGCTGTGAGAGGAGAATGTCTCGAATGGGAGATCTCACTTTTCATGACCACAACTGCTAACGATTTAAGTAGACCGTTTTGAGGACATGCTCACGAATGTCTGGACCCTCAATTGGGAAGGTACCACTACCTAGCTGGTTGATAACCTCGTAAGCCTGAAGGCTGACATCATCCGCGGTCCAACAATTGCAATAGACGAAATATGGACAGTTCTTGTAATATGTAAATACTACAGTGGTCTTATAAAAGAGGTGGGAGAGATACTTAGCTGTGAGTGAACGTCTGGAAATAATCCGTATCATAGATATGACAAAATTGTACTTAACGACTTTAACCGCAATGTGAGCAAAAAAGATATCTTCGACAGGCTCTCCAAACGGAGGCTGATCGACTTCCCCGGGTTCCGAAATATGGTTGTATGTGGTACTAGATACCAGGCTGTCTCGAGATGGAAAAATTTAATTGGTTAAATAATAGATGACCGCCGTGTTCACAGTGATCCAGATGTGCTCCGAGGATTCAACATCGACTCAGACTTATATCTTGTTGCAGGTAAGATACGCATCCCTTCTGTGCAATGCAGAACGCACGAAAAATTCCCCGTCGAAAAGCTGCAAACGGTTTTCTATTCCCTTTCCCTTCTCCCGGCATCCTTCTCCTTTCCATTGATATATTCGCCATCGCTCTGGCTTATTTAATTCGCCTGCTGTGTCGTGTTGAGCAAACATGTGTTTGTGGTGCCCGTCACGAAAATGGAAAAACGAAATCAAGAGCAACGCGTCGCGATAAAATTTTACGCCAAATTGGAAATTGGGCGAAACAGTACTCGAAAGATTGCTGAAACGGGTCAACAGGGTGCGCCCAGACATCGCTCATAACTGGATCCTTCATCCCGACAACGCGCCGTGCCACACCGCCCCCAGCGTGTCCCAGTATTTGGCTTTATTCGCCCGATATGTCACCCTGTGACTTTTTTTTTGTTTTCTAGAACATAATCGTTGGTCAAAGGAACCCATTTTGAGTCGATTGAGGGCTTTGATGCCGTGACGAGGTTACTCGCGGATATTCCAGTCGAAGCGTTACAGAAATGATACGAAGCATGGAAAACGCGCTGGAATCGTTGTATAGCTGCCCAAGGGGACTACTTTGAAGGGGATAGCAGAGTTGTAGAATAATTTTGAAATATACTGTTTTTATGGAATCAGTCTCATTACTCAATTGTCACACCTCGTATAGCTGCCAATGAAATTATTCATTTTCGACAAGATAAAAAGAAAAGCTGGTACCGCTGTGGGGTGGTAAGAGATTAGAAAAAAAGAGAGAGACCGAAATGAGTGAATATGAATAGCTTGAAAATCTTGCACTCCTTTTGGATACTGGTAATTTCTAAAAATTTCAAAATAGTAGGTGATATAGCGACTTCAATATACTTTGGACAATATTGAAAAGGAAACTCATTCAGATGGCGAACTCGTGTCTCCAATGACGTTCCTTTACATAAATTGATAAAATCCAAATAGCAACTACATGCCAGAGGAAGAACAAATCGGCAAAAGCCGATCACTTACGGGCTGAGCTATTCAAATGCTTACTCGTGAATCCTAATTCAAAATCAATTAGTAATCATTATCGAATCATGTCACAACTAGTACAAAATCACTTTTAGTTCAGGACTGTTTCGACTCGTCTTATATAATGTAGGCTGTAAGGGTATCGAGGCGGCCGAAATACGTGTAGGTACTGCCATTCGGCAAGACAGAGTTCGACCAACCTCCTAAAGTATTGAACAATTATTTTATCTACGTGTAATTACGGTCCCCTCTCGGCAGGGAAATTCAAGTGTATTTCTGACAGGAAATTAAAGTTCCTCATAAAAATCCATAGAAGACAGCTGAGAATAAACTGTAGATCCCTCCATTTGTGGGAAAGACATCAAGATGCACACCGCAAATTGTACAGAGAGCTCGGCCGAAATACACTTCACCGATAATAAAGCGCTACGCTAAGTGTTTAGTTTCTTCGTTCTATAAAATCTATAACTAAATTGATATCCATCGCCGCGGTAGCCGAGTGGTTAGTATTGTGTACTGCCATACGGTAGGCCAGGGTTCAAATCCTGGTGCGACCAACATTCAAAAAGTTATAGAAAATTAATTTAAATACAAAATTGAGTTAAATTTTCTAATTGCGGTCGCCCCTCGGCAAGAAATGTCAAGCTCTCCGAGTGTATTTCTGACATTTGTTGAAAAAACATCAAGAGACGCGTAAGCACAATTTGGAGGGGAAGCTCGGCCGAAAGTCGCTTCAGCGGTTACAAAGGGCCAAATTGATATCCGCTCTCTTAGTTGCTTCCTTCTCTTTTTTCCGTTGTTGTTAAATATTATATAATATATTTATGTTATCCGTTTCCAAGTGATTTTTTATTATAATAACAAATACATTCTTTTCATAAGCCCTGTCGGTACGTATCTGCTGTTTATACGTAGTGCCTTACGACATTTTTGTTTTGTTTTTGTGTTAAATTAATATATATTATTTACTATATATTAAAGTTTTCTTCGATCTTTTTTTCATGTAATTAAAATTAAATAAATGAACAACAAATTATTTTATAATTTTTTAGTTTTTTTTTTTTTGGTTTAACGTTTTCTTTTTATATACATAATTTAAAAATTGTTTTAAGTTCTTCTTCATTTTGTTTTGAGTTTTGGTTTTTGCATTTTTAATGTATTTTTTTTTTCTTTTTCAAAAATAACTGCACTACTTTGTGTAATACATTTGAAAATTATTTATGAGCAGAGAAAATTAAAAATTATAATAAATTAATATACGAGAGAGAGATGAATAAAACATCTATGGAGAATGGTTGTCGTCGCTATAATTCGGTTGGTGTTTTTATAGCATATCTGGTCTGTCGCACATTTTGGCAAGAAATGCTGTTTCGGAGAGGGAGAGAGAGAGGGGATAAATATAAGATTAATTAATTTACAGTTTATTAAATATAGAATAATTATAAAAATAATAAACTAAAATGATAAATAAATAAAATTTAGTGCTTTAAATGAATTATCATTAACAAACCGCCTGCAAACATTTTGTGCTGACAAACAGTGAGACGAAAAACAAACACAGTGCATATTGAGGTTAACAAATAGTGATTGGTAAAACACTTTGTTGTTGATAGTTTGGTGTATTCATTTCGTATTTTCAAAAGTAGAGTGCTGCATTTTGATATCTGCTAAATTCCTCAACTGTCAAACCAAACATGTTTTGTTACAGTTAAAGTCAGGATTTTATGAAAAGGGATCGCTTAGCAACCGCACAACGCGTTAAAATTGTTAAAACCTAAACCAAAAATGGTGAACTTTCCGGCCGTGTAATCAATTTCTAAGGAAACCGACTGTAATTAAGTCGGTATGAGTTGCCATATGACAACAAAATATTGACAATTAAAAAAGTCTTTGTGATTTTAGTCACTAGTTGGTGTTGATACTAATATTTCGAGCAACACATTTCAAGCAATATTTTTTGTGAGGACAATTCTGTAAAGTGCCATTAATGTAAAAAGTTATTTCGATTTGAAAAAAAGCAAAAAAAAATCCAAAGAAATAAGTTTTGAAGCATTTTTATTATACAAAAAAATGTAACAGCGCTTCAAAACAGTGCTGAAAAACTCATTTGCTGGTGAAAAGTTCCACGACCGAAAAGCCATTGAAAATCATTTGGGCAAATTCTTCGGCGACTGAACCAGAGAAGTACTACACTGCCGGAATTAGACCCCGGCGGGTTAGGGGTTCAAGAATTTACCCGCGGTAAGGCATGCCTGTCGTAAGAGGCGACTAAAATCCAATAGTTCCCGCGTCGGGTCTTTATACCGGAACGACCCGGATTTTTTATCCGGCCAAGGACTGTCATTCCCGCAACATTCCCCAAAAATTACTTTGAGGAATATTTTTGCGGCTACAACAACAACAACACTGCCGGAATTAGAAGGTCGCCCGAAAAATGGCAAAAGGTCATAGATAATAATGGTCAATATGTGCTTTATTTAAATTAAAATTCATTCAAGAAAATTTTTTTTCAAAAAATATAATAAGCAAAAGAAAGCGCAGAGACGTCTTATTATTTATCGATATTGACAAGCTGCTGAACGATTTTGGAAGTTGTAGACGTATTTTTTTCTTGCGAAATCATAAGCATAATTACGATTATGACATTTAAATATTATAAATTTATTATTATTATTTTTTTTTTTAATAAATGGTCATTCCTATCGCCTGCTTTGGCTTCCGGCAATCGACAAATTTTTTTTCTGATTTTACGTTTTAAAAATTTTTTTTTTTAATTTTTTGTAATTATTGTAATTAATAAACATTTTTTATTTTTATTTTTTCAAATTCACCAAATTTTTAATGAAAAAAATTTTGACCCAGTTCAGACAGCTTAATAAAAAAACCCTTACCTATCAACTTATGTAGACACATACATATGTATATACATATAGCGCTTATTTCTTCTTACTTACCGTTTAGTCGAAGACAACTGGATCGCTCATCATTCTCTGGATGAATTCTGCTCGTTGTACACACACATACAAATTATACATAGAGGATTTTGGTGATGTTTTGTTGTGCATATTGTTGGTTGTTGTTGCAGGCAAACATATACATAAATTCACGCAACAATTGTGCAATTGTATGTACCAACATACACATATACATATATGTATTTTCATATACATTAGTGGGTGGTGGTCGTACAGGTATTTGTGCGCGTGTATTTGTAGAATAACACAAAGTGAAAGTGCGTCATACACATACATACATATACAAATACGTATGGGGAAGTGATGTGTGTGTGTGTGTGTTTGGATGTTGTGCAATTTAAATTTTTTTTGATATTTTTTTTGATATTTTTTCATTTATTTTCCACAGTGCGTTGGGATTTATTTTTGGAACATTCATTTGGTTGGCACATAAAAACGGTGAGGTACATATAAGTCGACATAGAATGAAAGTATATATGGAAAACAAATATTTAATTTAATACAAAACATAGAAAATCACATATGGTACATATACATAGGTATATATATATATATATTTATTGTAGATAGTTTAAATATTATGATGAAGGTGAATGTATGCAGATATAAACACAAAAAATGTGTGGTGATGAGCAACAATTGTGCTTTAAGGTGATTTTAAAAATAAACATTGTACATTTTTGTAGATACAAATTTCAATACTTTTCTATATTTTTTCGCTTTTACTTACGAGAGTATGGAATCATGCCATCATCATCCTCGGGGTCCATGCAGTCGGCGAAGAGTGTCTCAACCTGCTCATCATCCAATTGTTCACCTGGGGGGGAAAATGGAAATTGTTATGTCAATATAACTTATATTATAGAAATAATTTTTATAATATTTTTTTTGTTAGTTTTATTATTCTAAAAGTTAGGTTATAGGAAAATTTACAAAATAATTTTAAAATTATATGATTAAAATTTTTTTATCTATTTTTTATTTTTTGTTATATTTCACAAATGAGTAGATCGACATTTGTTCATTTTTAATATGAGCTCAAATTTATTTCTTCTACAACTACAAACTATGAACTTAACTTACCAAGCGACAGCAGGGCGTGTTGTAATTCAGCCAACAACATGGTACCGTTCTCGGCTTTGTCGTACAATTTCAAACATTCAATGAAATCTTCGTAGCAACCTTGTTCCTTATCCTTCTTCAATTGAGCGTAGATGGGGAGGAATTCTTCGAAGGTGATTTTCTTCTCATTACGCTTCTTGGTGCCGCCAAGTTTCTCGATCATCGCCAAGGTTGGGTTCAAGTTGAGGGCACGGAGAGCATCACCTAGATCGACGGCATCAATGCCAACACCGGCCGAGCCCATAATTTCGAAAACGAATTCAACATCTGTTGGGATAAGATGTGGCGCGGTATTAGAGATTTATATTTTAGCAGTGTTTTTTTTTCATGCAAACAAAGAGTGTTTGAAAATAGCTGGAAAAACGCTTTTGATTTTTCATTTTTATTAGGTAAACATTTAAATAAATAAATATTTTTATTTATATTTTTAATTTTAATCCATTTTTTTCTATTTTAATTTAGTTTAATTAATTTCAAATTAATTTAAATATTTTTTGTGGACTTAATTTTTGTATTTTATTTTATTTCACTTTAATTTTCATTTTATTTTATTTTATTATACTTTATTTATTTATTCTATTTTAATTTTTCTTATCATAATACAACTTATCTTACATGTTTTTATTATGATTATATTTCAGTTTACTTTTCTTAAACTATTTCTTATTTCATTTTACTTATTTTTTTATTATATTTAATTCCTTTTTTAATTATTTTTTCCTTAATTTTGTTATACTACTTTGTAAGATTTAAATTTTTTATAGCATTTCAATTGTTTTATTCTTTATTAAATTTTAGTCTTAATTTACTTTATTTTTTTTCTATATTATTTTATTTCTTTTAATATTATTTTATATCTATATTACTTTTGTTTTATTTATTTTAAATTTTTTTATGTTATTTTTTTCTATATTATTTTTATTTTATTTTGTATTATTTTAATTATTATTTTATATTATTTTATTTTATTCAATTTTATTTTATTGTTATAACGTTTTTTTCTTTTATTTTATTTTTTTTGCTTTATTTTATTTCATTTCATGGTATTTTATTTTTTTGATTTTTATTTTATTTAATATTTCTTTTGGTTTCTTGTATTTTGCTTTAGTTTATTATATATTTTATTTTATTTTCTTTTATAATATTTTATTTTGTTTTATTTTCTTTCATTTTAATTTAATTTATTTATTTAATTCATTTTATTTTATTTTATTTCAATTAATTCTTGGTTAAAAAAATTTTTTGAGACCCAATTTTAAGCTCAGAAATGCAGTTTATATTTTTATTTTATTTAATCAGAGTTTTGTATACAAACTTCTAAGCGTCCTTGCCCTACTACCCTTCAAAATACCACTATTTACCAGTAATCTATCTCTGTACAATTCTCTAACCCTCGTCATTTATTTATTATCTTTACATCATCTTTCATACGAATCATCGAACTTGCTATTCAATTTCAAGTACAAATAGAAAGTATTTATGACACATGCCATATTTGTATTTCCCCCACTACTCATGGACCTTCAGCGCGTAAATAGTACACATACATATAATATATTTTGACAACGCATAGCTAGAGGAATTTTCTCTCGGTGTACTCGTTCGGGAGAAATCTGACACCCGATTACTCGTATAAGTGGGCGCACGAATAAAAACGAGTCAGCGTATCGTATACGCATACAATTCATTCTTCGAACAACGTTTTTGTTTTTGGTATCGTGAAAATGTTTATAATTAAGTATGAATGTGTATGTTAGAACAAAAACTTGGTTAAGAAAAAATAAGAATTTTCCCAAAATTAGAAATGCGTTAGTTCGTTGGTTCGGTCGTTCGTTGGGCTTTCGTGCGGTCTACATCGTTTATGCCTCACTCATTCAATGGTGCTCTGTTGTGTTTCCGATATAAGCACACGAACATAAATACATATATAGTTTTTTTTTTAATTAACACTTTTTATTTAAAATTTTTATCACTTTTTGCGAACTTTCCTCTATAATTAGAAAAGAGATTTTCATTTTAACAAACCGTCCTTCATTACTGAATTCTTTCTTGTTTTTGTCTGGCACGTATTATTTCATTTATTTTATTTTAGTGTTATTTTTATAACGGTATTCGTATTGCGCAGTTAGTTCAAACACATTCCTTAATAGATTTTTTATATATTTTTGTTTCAATTTTATATCGTTCTTGCTTGTTCTATTCGAAAAAAAAAAAACAAATGTTTTCGAACAATTGAGATTTTTTTTAAAATACTCTAGCGGGATGTAGTCGATTCGTTTTAAAAATAGCACGCAAACGATTATAAACGCGCTCGACGTCGAAAGCAGTGGCGCCCAAACGTTGTTTCGTTTCCATTCATTTCGCTTTGTTATCATTCCGCTGCACTAATGTTCCCATACAGACTTTTTATGGACACCTTATGTAGGCGTTTCGACATTAAAGAAGCTGTGTGGCTGTATGCGTTATGTCTATTACCGTTATGTTAAATTGTTGTGGTAGTTGAAAATGTCCAGTTGTAGATATAAATACGTTTTCCAACACACCGTTATCACTGTGTACCGTTACGTAAGGTTTTGCTACTCTAGCAATTCGTTAGACACTTTTTATATTTATTTTCACATTAAAATTAATTAAAATTTTTTCTTATTTATTTTATTTCATTTTAATTTTAAATTTTTAATACGTTTTTTATGCAGATTTTTTTTATATTTTTTTAATATCCTTTTGAGCGCTTGTGTAATCAGTTTCCAGCAAATTTTGCAGTCCTCTATATTTTTTTTAAATTAATTTATGAAATCTATAACTTACTTTCAATATCGCGTTTTGGTAAATCGGCCTAGAATTTGTAGAAAATAAATAAAAACAGTTTTAGTTTAATGTATAACGGAAAATGCAATGCTAATTTCATTTGCTATAAAAATTTGAGGTTATGTAGAATTATTTTTTTTTTTTACTTTTTTGTTAATTTTTTATTTTGTTTGTCTACTTTCGGTAAAACCTCAATTGCCCAAGCAACTAACCGTCAGCAGCAGTCACTCACCATTTTGTCTGTTGGATGAGAAAAAATCAACTAACCCGTGGATGAGCTCTGTCTCGACTGAACGTTTCTCGTCTACAGCACGCGTGTTAGGTACTTTCCTAACGGTTGCTTGGCTAGCCAAAAAATTTTCACAATTTTTTCGTAAAATCGAACGAGCGAAAACGAATAGCCACCACACGATCATTATGCTTTTGTGTGTGTGTGTGTGTGTTTGTGTGTGTATATATGTATTGGAGAAAACTTGCTGGGTTTCCTTTGCTTGATTAGCGAACGATCGGCTGATTTTGAACGTCCTCACTTATACTTACATATATAAATATAGAAAAACATTCACCAACATAAATGCAAAGTGTGAAAAATTTTTGAAATGTTTCGAAATATTGTTACTTTTGTTGGTGTGTGTGGGACATGAAACATTTACTGCTCACTAAAAATATGTATGTATGTATTTTCCTACATTTTCCTATACATATGTATATGTATATAAATGTGTATAAAAAATTAAATATGTATGTATGTAGACAAGGAGAACGCATAATATTTTTTGTTACTTAAATTGCATACACATGTACTACATATGTAGGTATGTATGCATAAGGAATGAACACAAATACACAAACACATTCATTCAATCGAAAATTCTCTATTTTGCGTTTTTCCTAGTTTTTAGCTCTTGGCATCTTGGCAAGGGCGTCAAAGCATACAGGTGATTTACTTGTTGAGCCGACAGCCACACAACAGCCGACAGCCGATAGTCCACAGCCCACAGGCAAAGGCAACAAAACAATTTGAAAGCTACAAAATTAACGCTGCCAAGACAACAAAACTGCGCGCGCCCTCCACACCACCAACCAACAAGCGGCATTGCCACATTCAGTTTGTCTCTATTGACCATGTTTTCGGTGGATATTCTCAGTGGTCGTTGCTATTTTTACACATCACATAGTACGCATAGGAAGCTAAGTACGAGCATATGTATTATACATAAATAAGTGTATATACCTATGTACGTATATACATGCGTATATAAATACAGCAGTAATAATCATCAGGCATTTTGTGGCTGTAGTGTTGAATATCATTAGATATTTTCCTCTTCATACATACCTGCACAATTTTCTCCTGCCATTTTATACATACATACGTACAGTTGAATGCTTTATTATTTATATATAAAATATTTTTGCTCAATAAGTACATACATACGTATATAACAATTCTCCACATGCCGCCCCTACAATATATACAATATTTTGTTGGTTGACCCTGATCATTTCTACATTTGCAATAGCCACTTTTGTATTTGCATGTGTTTGATGGCTTCCTAATAGTTTTTTAATAACAATTATATTTGGTATAAATTCGTGAGTTGAATATACATATGTATGATATGTTCGAGTATGTATGTAAATCGAATATGCCGAAAAAAAACTTCACTCTCATTCGTGCAAACATAAATAATTATTCAACTTTACATTTTGTATTATTTTGTTTTATTTTAGTTTATATTATTTAAATTTTTTTTACTTTATTTTAATTTTTTTATTTTATTTTATTTTATTTTATTTTATTTTATTTTATTTTATTTTATTTTATTTTATTTTATTTTATTTTATTTTTTTTATTTTATTTTATTTTATTTTATTTAATTTAATTTAATTTTATTTTATTTTATTTTATTTTATTTTATTTTATTTTATTTTATTTTATTTTATTTTATTTTATTTTATTTTATTTTATTTTATTTTATTTTATTTTATTTTATTTTATTTTATTTTATTTTATTTTATTTTATTTTATTTTATTTTATTTTATTTTATTTTATTTTATTTTATTTTATTTTATTTTATTTTATTTTATTTTATTTTATTTTATTTTATTTTATTTTATTTTATTTTATTTTATTTTATTTTATTTTATTTTATTTTAATTTATTTTAATTTATTTTATTTTATTTTATTTTATTTTATTTTATTTTATTTTATTTTATTTTATTTTATTTTATTTTATTTTATTTTATTTTATTTTATTTTATTTTATTTTATTTTATTTTATTTTATTTTATTTTATTTTATTTTATTTTATTTTATTTGTTTTTATTTTATTTTATTTTATTTTATTTTATTTTATTTTATTTTATTTTATTTTATTTTATTTTATTTTATTTTATTTTATTTTATTTTATTTTATTTTATATATATGTAGGTGTGTACATATATCACAATATGTTCATCGAAAAAATTCCCCACTCTTATTCATACATATATAGGTATATTATATATACCTACTCGTATACGTACGTACACATGTATATGCAAATATTCTTTCTTCTATTTCACTAATTGAATATGTTGCATTATATTATTATTATATTTTTTATTTTTTGTATGTTATGTATTTTTGCCCAAGAAAATGAATTGGCTTTCGGTATTGCCACGCAACAAATTTCGTTGAACTATTTTTACCAACGATGACACAGAAATTCCTCTTGCTTATTTTGTTTTATATTATTTTATTTTTATTTCTTCATTTTATCTTACTTGTTGGCGCTTTTGGTATTTCAGTTTTTTACCTGCAAATAAAATTACACACTTTAGAGTATCTACACATGCATGTATGTACATACGTGCATAAGTAAATGTTGCAATAAATTATATTTTATCTGACAGATTCTCAAGAATGGGAAAAACAAAAAAAAAATCAAGCGGAGTGGGGCTGCAAAGGCCGTATTGGAATAATTATTTTGCTCAAAAATTTTGTATAAGCGTAATTTATATATCACTGAATTTGTTTAACTGGACTAAAACCTAACAGTACGTATATATATAATTGGTGCTTTGTTTTCACTAAAGCGATTGATATTTTTCCAACAAATGGAGGGACCTGTTTAAACAAAACCACCTCCGAACGACCCAGGAATTTTTATGCATGTGATAAATACACTCGGAAATCTTGATATCCACCGCCGAGGGGCGATAGCAATTAGTACAATTAATTTTCTAAAATTATGGATGTTGATCGAGACAGTACTCGAAGCATGGTCTTCAGAATGGCAGTAGAAATGCTAATCTCTCGATTATTGTAAGTAAACAATTCTATAAATTAAATTATAAATGTGTTAGCTGGAGTTTACTCAGACCCCTTTTCGAACTATGGCGCTCTCAATAGGAGGCGGAAACATCTCTTAGCTGAAGTCGGAAATTTCTGTATGTGTTGCACGCAGCGTAGGCGAATGGGTTTAATTGAGGCCCTTCGTTCTGTTCCTTTCACCTATAGGCAGCACCAGTACAAGATACCAAGGTCTTTATGCATGTTTACGTTACGAATTTACCACGGGAAGCGTGGGAAGTATTTATACCATTTAATTTATATGATTATTTTATTATATTAATTTATATGAAGGACATGTTTTCGACAACTTTGCTCATTTACTTTAATTCCCAGTTTGCCAGCTATTCTTCGACGGGAAGTAAGTGGTCCCCAATTGTATTCGTGGCTTTTCTAGGACATTTAACACGGCATATCATGGCTGTGTCATCTCCGAAAGTGTATGTTTGCACTCTTTGGTTTACTGGGATGCCTGCAGTGTATATACTTGTGTTGCGCCAAGTACTTGAACTCGAACGCCTTCATAATTTCATGAGTAATTCAAGAGTGAATTTCGCTGGAGTAAACAGATTACCCATAGCTAGCTGTTATAGCTGCACTGGAATTACTTTGTGACTTTTAATGGAGATTACGTTAATAATAAAGCCAATTTTCAGCAAAATAACAAAATCTTTCTTTATTCAACGCTATACTCTTCAGCCGTTACTCATACGCACTGCTCTATAAAATTAAAAATTTATCTAATTGACTTTCAAGTTAAATAAAAACGAAAACAATAAATGGATCGCATGCTAACCATTGTAGGGAGATGGTCTTTCAGCTTTTACATTTGTTTAGTTTAGGTAAGGTTCAAGTGATTGTAGTTATGTCACGTCACTTAAGCCACCAATCCATTGTGTTATCACTGATCACCGATTCCTAGAGCCCCAACCGATAATCGAAACAATGTTTGGAGTTGACAAAATCTTTTACGCTCAAGTTTCTAAGCTACTTCTTCAAAGCAAGTACCTTAAGTTCTCAAGAATTTCCTTTTCTCTGCAGAAATTGTTTGGTGTTCTGCCCACGCACTGTATACCTACCCAATAGAAGATGTCCTGTAAGAGAAAATGTAGATATCTCCTTTAATTTTAAACAGCAAAGCTCTTGTGGCCTTATTTTAACCCATTTCAGAATTCATTGCAACAATCGAGGCTCTTCCATCTTTAGTTAGCATCTGCATTTAATAATTACCTTAATAAAGGAAGCATGCGGCTGGAGAGTAACATGTACTCACCAAATATACCAGCTTCAGAGAAAATTACCTAAGCTCTAAGCTATTAATTTAAGTCTATAGAAAATTAATCAAATTAATCTTATTATCAATATAATAGATTCCTAGGGGCGACGCATGGCGCTTTCAGCAGAGTCGGTAATTTGAGCTACCATGGATCGGTTTTTCACAATGTTCCCTCTACTACTGTGGCGCAGAGTTTTGAAGAAAACCTAAATGAGTCCATCCGCCAACGCGCATAACAACTGGCGCTGCGCCCATACACTTTCTGGACGATTTTGCAAGTGGAAGGAACTTAGCTTGCGGGTTTGCAAAATCCAACTTGTTGAAGAATTGAAACTAAGCGACCATTAAACGCGTCCCATGCTCGGTGAATGGGCACAAAACGAGATGAAGCTCACTTTTGGTTAAATGGCTATGTTATTAAAGAAAATTGCCACCCTTGCAGTGATGATAATCACCGAACCGTTGTTGAGACATTGTTACATCCCCAAAAAGGCACTGTTTAGTGTACTCTATGGAATTATTGAACCATATTTATTTGAAAATGAAGTCGCCCATAATGTTAGAGTCAATGGCGAACGCTATAGAGCCATTATTAATAACATTTTCGTGCTTGAAGTGGAGGATGTTGAAGTGGACGATCTCTGATTCCACAACATGGCGCTACATGGCAACAAAAAAATCAATTATTTTCATATCTAACAAAAAACTTCCTTTACTATAATATCTACTTTGAAAACAAAGGCACATCCTTGGCTTATCAGTTTCTATTCCTGAGTTTTACCACGCCACAAGCGGTGCCAGGTCATTTATTTGGGTGTACAGTGTAAAATTCTGGTCTGTTTATATTTCTTCTTCATTTTTTCATTGTTTATATTGCTGCAACAACAATACGAAGTGACATCTAATGACCCGAACTCAACTGTTGCTCCACTCACAGCATCTCAGTTTATCAATGAATTAAAAATTTTGCAGTACGCAAACTCTGACTTTACACAAATTTCTATTTTGATTGCACTTTTATTGGCAATTCTTTTGTTAGAGACTTTCTAAACAAACCCCATTATCCCTAGAGCATCACTAAACATATGTTTGCGGCAAGCATCAGCTGTTATTTTGTTTACAAACAGACAACAGAGCTGGACCAGAACTGCGCAGGCTTCTGGACAGGTTGCTCTGGTAAACAAATTTATAGTATTTAAATATTCACCCCCAAATATTGTGGAGATATTAGAAATGATAAAAGCGAAAAGGCAGGCATTACGTCGATGTTCAGGCAAGTCCATTAAAATGCGTAATAAATCTTTCTCTACTAATCTAACTAATTTTTTATTGTTATACATAATCACTTGTGCACACCGATTGACACGTTTTATGACTTTTTATCTATTAGCATTAATGATATAAGTAACATAAAAGTCGCACAATTCTTATCTAATACTTTTATTCCCAACCCTGCACCGCGGCCACAAAGTATATTGAATCTAATGAGAGGCGTTGGGAATGCTTAATAACTTAATGCTGTGGGGCTTCCAATTTGCATGTTGTCATATGCGGACATACATACATATACTTGTACAAATATGCATAGGCTACATAGTATATACACGTACATATATGGTATACGAGTATATCACTCATACGCCGTGTTTACCATAATCGCTTTATAAGTGAATTGTTTTCCGGTAGTAGCTTCAATAACTCACTTATCACTGAAATGGCAAACAAATACGAGTACAAACAATGAGTAAATTGCAAAGGAGCTGATGACCCTCTCTCACACTCTACTTACCACATTAATGACCCACTTTTTGACGGCACTGCTGTGCTATGCGGCTTATCGCCTTTCAACCCTGCCGACTGAGCGTAGGTGAGACCGGTGGCAGTCGGCACTGAGCCGAGTTGTACGAGTATACATATGGACTTGACAAGCAAACTAAAACAAATCGTTTAATATGTGTGTATGTGTATGAGTGCTGGTGTGTGGGTGCATCTGCGTGTTAGGAGTATGCGCATATAAGTACACTTACATGTATATATACAAAGAGTTCAAGTATGCTGCTTGTTATCTTTGATAAAATATACTTGTACGTCGTTAAAAATAAAGGGTGTGCAGTCATGGATTTTAAACAAATTATTTTGTTGCATATTTTGAGGGGGGACAATGCTATGAAATAACATAAGAAAAATTAATTTTATACAAAAGCAATGCATGAAGTTTGAAGTACTACATCAAAGGAATTTTGCTCGCTGTTAATGATATAGATTTATAGTGTTTCAAATTACTTTGATTTTCACCCAAATATAAGATGGCAATGGAAGCAACGAAATATAATTTCTTTTGTATATAAATACATATTTACATAAGCTTGAGAATTATATTATTGTATAAAAAAAAATCAGTTGGACGTTTGCCAAATCGACTAAAATGATATAATAAAAAATAAAATTTGTAGAAAATAAACAAAATAAATTTTCGAAAAAATTAAATAAAAAATGTTGTAAATTTCATAACAGTGCTTTTATAAATATGTACATTCATACAAATATATATAACATATTTATGTTTAAGGTTTTCATAACGCATGCTTTTAATATGTATATTTATGTCCAAAACAGATTAAAGAGGATAAAAAGCGATTTTTTTTTCTTTTTTTTTTTTGAAATGTAATAATTTTTGAAATGAAATCAAGTTTTTAGTCCTCCAACTCATTATTTATTTCACTCAATTATTTGCTTTTGTTTGATCATTATTGGTCCAACAAGTTACCCGAATAGAGTTAGCCACCCATCGACAGAGACGAGGTAACTGCGTCCTTCTCTATCATCGGGGCATAGACGAAAATCAGTGTTGCAAGTACTCGGCAACCGAGTATCTCTCCCACCATAAATCCGACACCAAATTTTCACTCATTTATAAGGCCGCTGTAGTAAATTTCACAAGGACCCACCTTCTTCCGTCCTTGTCCCGTTCATCGCACTTCTTGGATGGCGGTGATATCAGCCTTTAATCTTATTAGGGCATCAACCATCAACAAAATTAATATTCCAGATGCATGCCCTCAAATCTTGGTATTTTAAACCGTTTGGGGGGGATGTCAGCAAAAGGGGGGTCTTTCAACCGACGCTTTGTTCGGTTTTTCATTCAAGTTTATTTTTTTCATGTGGTGAGCTCCAAACCCTACGTATAACCGCATGGGATTCGCCTACTCACTTTAGCTCGCCTCTAAACGGATGTATGTTGGCTACCCATAAGAAGAGGTCTACGATGGGAAATCGTGAGTTGCTTGAACCCAATCGTTTCTGGTCACCCCCACTTGAATTACCCAGGTGAATTACAGAAAAAACTTTCCTCATTTGCGTGAACTTCTTGCTACACATGGTCCCATCCTCCAAAAAAATATAAATGTTTTAAATAAATTTTCAAAATCCCAAAATGACAAACCCTGTATATATAATATTATATTTCGATTTTCTATATGAATACCGCCAAAATGTAATGCCATCGTAGTCATTGCGAGCACAAATAAAATAAAATTCAACGACCTCTAGTTCAATCTACAATCTATTATTTCACTCAAAATTTATCCGACCTCTTTCATTGTCCTCCTTACTTGCGCAACCTGTATTTACGCCAACAAAAACAAATATCCTAATTTCGCATTAACGCACTCGTCACTTGTCGTACTCTTCCTGACTGAAATAACAGTTAGTCGCATCCGAACCACCAAACTGTCAACGTTTAAATCACGGTAAATACAAACGCCAACGCAGTTTGCACATAAAAATTGCAACAAAAAAAAAAATAATGGAAAAATGTGAAAATTGCAATTAAAGCTTTAAACGCTGTCCCAGCGATTAAATAATCCCCACCACTAATAAAGTGCAAATTGCAAAACGAGTTAATAAAATAGCGAAGGAATTAAAGTGAACAAATAAGTGACAAAAGCCAAACCCATTTTACCGTTTTTCCACTTTTTCACTTTTTTTTCCACGGTGGCGTCTGCCTTCAAGTGCTGGTATTTTATTGGCTTTGTGGGTGCGCCACACTTATAATCGAAAGCAATTAACGTAGCGTCGAGTGATAACGGTTTTATATGCGTGCAAAATTATAACAGAAAATGTGTAATTTAATGAAAAATTTTGTGAAAATTTTGTGAAAATTTCAAATGATTATGTAAGATGTGAAAATTTTCATTCGCTAAAAAGAGATTTTTTCATCTTACCACAGCGACCTCTATACAGTTATACTGAATTTTGTCTGTATACGCGGAGCAACCGCCAACGAGATGCGGAGTCTGCGTCCAAGTTAAAAGTGGAGCAAATGTTTTACAACAACAACAAGCACAATAGCTAACGCTCAGAAAACAGCTGATAAATAGTAATGGTCCAAGTGATTGCCTGCCTGGCGATCCAACAAGTGAATTTATCAATGAAATCGCTAAATATATATGTATGTATGTATCTATGTATGTATGTACTCTTATGTATGCATGTTGTCAAATGTTGGGGGTTGAAATTAATTGTAAACAAAAGCGAATGTCTTGATGGCGTTGTTTTTGGCTGTTTGTAAACACTTACAATTATGAGTGTTTTATTATGCATACTTCTTGTTGTTGTTGTTGCTGAGTCGACGCACGCAACCACCTGTTACCAACTGTTGATTTATGAGCACAATTCAAACGAAACCTTCTATTACACAGCGGCCCTTTGGGTATTCATGTACATATATACTTACATATTTACATACAGCAAACCCAAGCTGAGCAACAGTTGGTGTCGTATTCTAGTCCAGCGTCAGTTAATATTACAAGTACAAAATCAATGATCTCTTTTCTTTAGGAACTGAACCATATTATTGGCGAATTGAATTGCTTTCTGAGTCCAAAAATTCTTTTCTTGTAATTTTCCAAATGTTTTCAAAATAAAAAAATATATACCTACAGGGTTTTCAATAGCAGGCATTATTTTGATATTCAAAAAAAAATTTTCTCGGTAACTCATGTGACAGCCTTACACCAAGCTTCTATGTCAGCTTTTTTCAAATGGTTCCAAACTGGTTTTTGTGCAATGTTTAGCTGCTGGGCCATGGAATATGTGCTCGCATGACGGTCAGTCTTGACGATTTTCATTATTTTATCGGCATTTTCCACACCGTATTGTATCTTTTACATCAAAATTACCGGGACGAAATCGACGAACCCAAATTGTGTACGAATGACTGTTACAGTATTAGGACCATAAACACTATTCGCATTTTCAGCTTTATAACTGCTGAAGCGATTTTCGCTCGAGCTCCTCCTCCGATTTATGGTATGCGTCTTGATGTTTTCCAACAAATAGAGGATGGATTTTTATGAGAAGCTTCAATTCCATTTCAAAAATACACTCGAAGTGCTTGACATTTCTCGCCGAGGTGAGACCGCAATCGCAGATATTAATTTTTTATAATTTTGGATGTTGGTCGAACCAGGACTTGTACCCCGGGACGTCCTGTATTTGTTCCTCTGTAGATATTGTCTTTATTCTTCTGCCTTTTGGTTGGCTATTAAAGTGAGAAACGCACATTTGAAGTGACGATAATTCACAAGCTAATTATGAGATGCCGTTACATTCTCAAAAAGTCACTGTTTGGTGTGCTCTATGAGCGGAAGAAATATAACAGTCAATGGAGAACGCTGCAGAGTCATTATTAATCACTTTTTCGTGTGTGAATTGGAGGATGTTGAAGTTGACGATCTTTGGTTCCAACAAGACGCCACTACATACCATACAGCTAACGAAATAAGCAATTTGTTAAAGCAAACTTTTAATGAGCACATCATCTCGCATCGTGGGCCTGTGGTGTGGCTTCCAAGATCGTGAGATTTGTAACGGCTTGACTATGTTTTGTGAAGTTATGTGAAGTCGCTTGTCTACGTAGATAAGTCCAAGCCAATTGACTCTTTATAGTAAAGCTAAATGCTGTCACTACTAATGTAAACATTTCGGAAGTTTCGGTATATTTCTTGCCAGAGTCGTGTATTTTCGGATTTAATGAGGGGCCAGACTTTTATTTTGCATGCTGAAATTTTTTCTGCAAAATTTACTTTTTTGCATTACTATTGACATAAATACATAGGTATATTAAGTAATCGGCGAATATAATGCTTCTCCTCATTAAAAAATAAAATTTAAAAAGAATAAAAAACAATCAAAAAGCAATTGTGGAATAGAAAACGATCCCCTCAACATAAAAATATACGCGACTCTGGCAACTATCTGCTGATTGCGCAAAACAAATAATTATGTATATATGTATAATTGGCGCTGTGTAACCGAGCTACTCCTCCAATTGTGGTTTTCTAGAAAAACAAAATAAATAATTACTGAAAAAAATAAACTAAACTGAAAATGGAAACAAAACGACGCATACGGCAAAGCAAAGTTTCCTGGATTGCTTGGGAAGGAAGAGCTCAGGAATTGAGAGGTTGTCGAAAAACTCTCATGTATACAAAGAAATGGCGATTTAGTTAACGCAATCGGGGATCGAAGTCACTGGCATTATTGGCAAAGTTGTAAGCATGCAAAAAAGCATTTTCCTGCAGCGTCTGTCCGTGCAGCAATAATCTGCTCTTGCAAATCATAATATTGTATAAATAGCAAAATAAAATGAATGCGGTCTCTTGAATTCATGATTTTAATACTTGTGACAAATTTTGCAAACTGCAAATGTAAACAAAAATCAGCTGTTTGAGTTAACTCACTTTCGGTGGAAACGTTTGACATTTCATTCACTTAACAGAGGCCTTAAATGCATTTAAGTGCTTGGTGGAAATAGGCTATTACCCGAAACGATATGCTGCCGTTAATGTTAAATCGTCAACAGATAATGTTAAGCGTTAACAGATTATGTGCTTTAACATTTTAGTGTGCTGTTAATATAGTAGCAAACAGCTATATTATAATTAACGATAAATAGAGTGTGTGTGTTTTCAACAAAAACAATTTCATTTCTTTTCGTTAACATGGCTTCGAAACAAAAAAAAATTATTTCCTTAAGTTTTTTTTTCATACTAGAAAAATTAAATTGTATCGTTTCGTTAGTTGAGCATCTCTGTTATCAAATGAAAAGGACGGTGAAAACATTATGCAGAACATGAAACCCAAAAAAGACATGCGGTAGCTTGGTGTGGAATTTTCTTTTTTCCCACCTGCACAATCGATATATATACATATGTAAATTTACTCCAATTTTTTCTATATTTTTTCCAAACACCCAACAGCTGCTTGTAAAATGCCGTTGAGCGCCTTTAGCGCCAAAAACCACTAAATTCGTGCGAAAAGTGAACAAAACTACGAAAAATACAACAAAATGGTGACCACAAATACAACGAATAATAATATACATATAAATAATAATGAGGAATATGATATCGATCAAGATGATGGCATGCAGGACTTGGGACTGCCGGTCTCAGTGCAGACATTTCTCTGGCGACAGATTGCGCCATTCATAAGACCCAAACTGGGCAAATTACATGAGGCGAGTTGTATGGTAAGTTTCCAATAAATATTATTTTTATTATTTTCTAAAAAAAAAAATTTAAAAAATCGGCAATTCGCATTATTGTTAAATGTAAAAAAATACAATAATAAATGTGAGAAAAGGTGTTTCGCCAATTAGGCATTGAGTGCGTTGAGTGTTGAGAAGCGGCAGAAAAGGCATTAATCAATTCACGCCGGAATTACACTACAAGCGACTGTATATAATTACAAGAACAAAACCAAAAAAAAAACAAGCGTGTGCTGTAAATAATTGCTATTTAATGTTGAACAAAACATTTCAAATATATCTGAATTGGCAGCAATTTTTATTGAAACTCTAATTGTCGTCAAATCATTCAATCATTTTCGGCTTAAAATTCACATACTCGTATGTACATACATACATACAAACACAAATATATATGAACAAATACATAAACTGAAACTATTTATGTACTACATTAAAAATTTAAATGTTTTGTCTGCAATTTATTCCATTGCTTCTCTCAACGTATATATGTATGTATGTATGTATAACTCTCTCTTTTTCAAAACACTGCATATTTTTCGTGTTCTTTTCTATTATATAACACTCCTATATAACACTTTACTACACATATTTACGCGTATCTATAAAGAAAAAGCCAAAACAAGTACAAATGGTATTTTTGCATTTTTTTATTTTTCATTACAAAATCAAATTCAAAAACAATAACAATAACAACGTCAATTGAAATGTTCTCATAACTAATTGATTGTGATTATTTTTGTTGTACACTCGTACTCGTTCGTGTTTGATGTAGTTTTGTCAACATGCACCAGGACATCATGTAAGTTCTTTACATACAAACGTACAAAAATATTTAGTGTTAATTGTATAAAGTTTACATTCAAATAAATTCAATTTAACTGTTTTATTGAGCATGATGTTTCCCCTCTATATAGTATTTCCATTATATTTTTTTATCTTATCACTTTAAATGGTGTATTCATCTACATAATATACATATACTCGTATATTCGTATATCCATATCTGCAAATCTCGAAAACATCTTTAACGAATCTCATGAATTTCGAGATATTTGGGTAAAGGATTTTAAGTGGTATTTACATATATAAAGATTTCGAAAAGATTACTAAAGCTGAATTTATTTTTTTTTTTTAGTTTCATTTTAACTTAAAATTTTATAAAAATATGTTTTTAATCACACTCTAGCTATATGAAGAGCTAGAATTTGTAAGCGACTTCGTTTTACATTTATATTTAGGATGTTTCTTATAGGACTTATAATAGGTTTTTACGTTATTTATTTAATTATAACTTATAAACTGTTATGGTAAAACCGAGACTGAATCGTAACTAGAAATTTCACTTTAATCAAAAATTTTCAAACGATTCGGTTAAAAAATTTGGAAATGTTATCGTTAAAGTAGTTATTAAAATAAATTTAATTCCGGTTTCACCCGGAACGAAATGCTGCCGTTAATGTTAAATCGTCAACAGATAATGTTAACCGTTAACAGATTATGTGCGTTAACATTGAAGTGTGCTGTTAATATGATATCATAGCAGGCATGAAGGGGGTGTGCGATTTTAACATTAACAATTTCATATCATTTCGTTAAGTTTATTTTTCATATTAACAAAACGAAATGTCATCGTTTCGTTAGTTGCGCCTCATTGGTTAAAACGTCGGATAAAGTATGAAAAAAGAAAAGTTTTCCACATATTCGCCTAGACCGTTTCTATGCTATAATTTTCAACCAAATCGAACCATAAATATAATTCTTTTAGAAACATCGGCCGGTAAAAATCGTCGGACACACTTTTTACAAAGAAAGGCTATTAATATTATATAATATGTTATTCTAGGTAAAAGTCTATCAATTCTTCAAATAATAAGCAAATCGAGCTAAAATTATAATATTTTTTTTTTCGAATAGATCATTTCGATGTCCGTTTACTGCAGTGTAAAGTTGTCCACATACATTAAGACCAGAAATTTTCCGGAAATTGTCATTTGAACTGCCCGCGCTGAATATTTTAAGCACTTTTCTTTTGGTTAATTTGGTAGCACTATCCTTAATTGCTATGCCAAAAATGAACACGAAAAACTGTTTCCGGGATGTGGAAAAAAATCTTATTTATTCCTCATTCCTCCAATTTCTAGTTTTACGTCTTGATGTTTTCGAACGAATGGAAGGGCCCACATTTTATTCTAAGCCGCCTCCGAACGGCTGATGGGTTTTTATGAAAAGCATTTTTATTTCAAGCTATAAATACTCTCAGATTGGTTGGCATTCCCTGCCTAGCGGCGACCGGAGTTAGAAAATTTAAGTAAATTTTTTATTACTCTATGTTTTGGAAATTCGGTGCATAGATGGATATTTACCAAGTTTAACAGAACAACAATTCTTCTCACTGGAAAGTGGGCCAAGGACTGACCTATTCGAAAAAATGTGTTTTATAGTTATTTTTACTTAAACTTCTGGAGTCCACTCCTGGAGACAGTCTTCAAAATCATGCTTTTTAAGCTTATCAAGTTCAGGATTAACTCCATTAATTATCTCCTCGTTGCTATTAAAGAATTTCTTTTTTTTTTTTAATTTTTGGATATAACCAGAAATCACAAGGTGCTTTATCCGGAGAATATGGTGTTGGACGTATTTCTTC
Organism: Ceratitis rosa; assembly: GCA_037013455.1. NCBI lineage: Eukaryota > Metazoa > Arthropoda > Insecta > Diptera > Tephritidae > Ceratitis > Ceratitis rosa. The sequence continues at coordinate 17,942,338 of JAWMAG010000006.1, forward strand.
GATCCCAGAATTCGTAATAAAATTACTCGTTATTTCAGCAATCTGGGATGGCGCATTGTCATGATGAAAAAAGTAACGCCGCAAATCCTCTTTCTTCCTGTTTTCCAACAAATTTTTGAAAACTTTTGGTGAGCACTCTTAAGTGTACCATTTTTCAGTTACCGTCTGACCCTTTTCCAGTGGAATAGCAGCTACGATTTTAGATCGGATGACCGAGATTCGTCTCTAGTAACGACTTTACTAAAATTGCTAGACTGACCATTTTGGAATTTGTTTAGGAAAAATTGAGCAAACTGTACTCGACCACTTTTTGGGCCTCATTTCAAACTCGTGGTACCCATCGAGCAGATTTCTTCGTGTATCCCAGATGATTACTTAATATTCGCGATACAGCCATGGCATTCAAGACCAATTCATTAGCAATCATTTCTTGTGTCAATCGTGGGTCTTCGTCAATTTTGGACATCACCACGACTACAGTGACGTCATCAGTGGAAGATTTTGGTCTTCGGAACCACTTGGAAATAGTCTTTAAAGACGGTGCAATCGTTCCATATGCAATTTGGCATTCCCTGAACATTTGTGTTGGTTGTAAATTACGCCGAAACCCGAAGAGAATCACTGGGCGAATTTCTGTTTGCGTTGGTGGTGGAATTTCGTCTGACCTATCCTCGGCTATCTGCAGTTTTCTCGCTTCCTTTTCAGACGATCGTTCTAAAATTTGAAAAGAAGACTAATAAAGTAATTTCAAAGGATTTGGTATTTTTAGATTTAACAAAAACAAATTGAAAGTCACCAACTGATCGAACTTTTGCTAATCCCCTCGTAATTTGACTTAGATTAAAATAAAAATTGAACAAAATACAGAAAGCTGCCGAGTCGGTTAGTACTCGTAAACGAGTATATGTATGTAGATAAGAAATATCACTTTAAAAATTAAATAAATTATTTCATTTTCACTTTCGCATGCTTTCCCAACGAAATTTCTTTCGTATTGTATTTGTGCTTTTATGTAGACATAGCAACATATATGTACATATATGTATTATTTTGTTTGTGTTAATAAGAAAATGTTAATTACTTTCCGCTACAAAAAACAAGTATTTAATGTAATTCCCTTTTCTCGCCCTTCGTTCATATACCTTAAACAGGAATCGAAAGAGGCTTGCAAGGTAATTTGAAAATTAATTTGCTATTTTCTACAACTTTATGCTCAAAAATCTCTTTTAAACCAATTCAAATTGTAACACACACATCCCATCGCACCCCGTCGCAGTCGTTTGAAAAAGTACTCGTACAAAATATACAGTTTGGTTTATCACCACCGCTCACCAAAGCGTTGGGCGCCATACCGCGCTGGCGTCTGCTGCAAGCCGCTTTGCCGCATGTCATGCACTGTGTTGCCGCACTGTTGCACAATCGTGTCAAGGATATGCAAGCGATTGGACCTGTTGAAACCAAACTACTTTACACAATGCAATGGATATTGCTGTATGCTGCCGAGGAGTGTGCGGACGATGAAGGTGGCAATGAAATTTTAGGCGATGAGACACCCAAACAGAAATCAATGGAGCAGTATTTGTTTTCAGTGCCAACTATAACGGTATTATAAGGCGTACATAACACAATGCTAATGCTCTTAATATACTATGGCTTTCGTTTAGCTCTTCGTCTACTTATTCGCGCCCATCATACATCACTTGAAAGAGTCGGATTTTCAGAATTTTCGTCTCGAGAATGGTATCAAACTCTGGCAAGGCATGTGGGATAATCGTGCGCCCGGTGCACCCTGCTTTACGGCACCAGTTAAGCCGAAGGCGCGTAATTTGCTATGTGCGCCCACACCGAAAGGTTCTACGGATGTATTTCCCGGACGTAAGTACGATGCGGTTTGGAGTTAAAAATTGAAAAACAATATTAAATATTTTCATATCTCATATCTGTAACAGGTAAACAGTCCTCTAATGTCGATGTAGCCACATCACCAAAACCCGACTCGCCGCAAAGTCAGCTGTCGGAGCATACGAGGCAAGAAGAAGATGTAAGTTAAGAAAAATCAGCCAACGAAGTTTAGTTGCAACTAACTCATTTATTTTTTTTTTTTTTTTACAGAACTCTTGGGTCTCATCACCCAAAGAGTTCGCCTTTCCTGAGACCATACCTGAAGAGGCCTCTAGCGTGGAGGATGAACGCATAGTTTTCTTTAGACTACCCTCAGCGCCACATTTAATGGATAACTCTTTTTTTACGGTAATTTATCTAATCACCTCCGCCTCTCTCTCTCATCTTTAGTAAGTCCACAATTTGCATTTTATTCACCACAGGCTGATGCGAGTTTGCTACAACAACAGCAATCACAAAGTCGACGCGGCAGCCGTCAGTCGGTACACTCACGCGAGAAAGACAAGCCGGCTACAAAATTCGAATTCGACCAGCAGGAGTTGATGCGTGGCGCATCGGTTAAAGAGAAACGTAGTCCGTCCGTTGAGAAAGAGAGCGAATCGGATAAGTCAGATAGCGTGCGTGTAGACGTTTCGGCAGCTACATTTCTCGATGTGGCCGTATTGCGTTGCCTCTTCATTTCACACTGGCAAGAGGAGGGTATATTCTGGAGTCTACAGTATTTGTACAATCGGTGAGACATACACCACAATATCAAGTCTTAATTTTAATAAAACTTTTTGCTACCGCTTGATACAGTTTGAGCGAAATAGGTGAGGATGCTGCTATAACTTTAAATCAACCACGCAAACGTTCAAATTCCTTGCCCATACCACAAATCGAAATATCATTGTATCAAGGACCGGGCAGTAATAGTCGTGATAGTCCGAGCAGCTCGGTAGCTAAAGACTATATTGAGATACCGGAACCATCGATAACAGCTTGCTTAGTTGGTAAGTAAAAGCTTTGCGCCGTGGCTTACTGTGCTAAGTTTGGATCTTTCTCTCATTCCAGAGGAGTCCAGCCCCACAGCGGAGCGTCGCGGTAGCGAGAAGAAGAAACGCGTTAAAATGGCAGACTTGCGCGCTTTCGTTGAGACAAAAATGTTTTCGAAATCCGAGAAGAATCTTGAAAAAGTAGGCCTAGATACATGCTCTGCTAATGGCAAGAGACCACTGCAACATGCAGTAAGATTGAACTTAACTAAATTTTTGGTTTTTGTGTTACAACAAAGTGTTCTCTTTTTTGGTGAAATATTTCAGCGTTAAATGTCTTTAATATCAGAACTATGCTATCTAACATACAAGTTAAAAGGCACTAATCTCTTACTTAATCTCTTAATTGCACATAACCTAAACATAACCTAATATACATACACGTACATATATCCTTACACGATAATATGCTTGGTTTCTTGGCTTATATTTTTTTATTATTATTATTATTTATTATTAACAATTAAGAATTATATCTAACCATAAAAAGTACCGCTATATTTTGAAAAGTTCAATTACTTTTGCTAATTAAACAAAACTTACATTTAATTTCAAAAAAGCTTGTCTTATTGATGGAATCTCTTCACTTTAATACCAGGAATATCATCGCAGTTTGGACACGGGCGAGAAGAAATTGTCACGTTCAGCTTCCATGATCACACGTGAGCCGGCGAGTAATCTTATCAAGGGGAAATCAATGCCGAGCTTAAGGTATGCTTTAACTCGTTCATTAACGCTTTTCCTTGACTATTCTTTAAGAACTTACTTAGATCATATACTCTCGTATTTACGTATTCAACTAACTCAGTAGCTTTACTAATACATTACGAAACGCTTAGTAGATTAGTAAACATTCACAGTTACATTTTCGATTTTATTTTTTTTTTCAACAAATCACTTAAAACAGACTTCAAATTGAGTTATAAGAAACACTCGCGAACATTTCACTACTAAATAGACATTTTTCATTTTCATATTTGAAATATTATAATTGTAATCTTCCACGTAACACCTTAACGTTACTCTCCAAGCCATAACGCTACCAGATTTTTCAAAACAACTACAAGATTAGAGAGTCACTCTACAGCAATGTTGGATTTGAACTTGAGAAGTATAAATGTTCTCAATATTTTATTCCCCCAGGCGAGTTGAGATAGGTATACATATATTCCCATGAAACCTTAAACGTAAGTCCACCCGTGTCGTGCTGATGTTAAGGCTGGATAGTGACAGATATAGTGATCAATAGACTCTTTCTCTTCCTGCGGCAGAGGTTATTAGAGTGATAACTTATTATTATTCCGTGACGCGACGTTAGACATTAACTTGTCGGTATACCAATGAAGAACCGGATTATAAGGAATAAAAATGTCTAGATCTTTTCGCGTCCACATTCGTTTCTTCGACAAAGGCCAGTTTTAGCATACGTGCATATACTTTACCGTGGACAAATGTATACCTGGATCGTGTGCATGGTTTATTGTTGATAGAAGGGTTACTGATCTCGTAAATTCGTCTGCTGCGCAATACCATGTAATGTCTCTGTGTCCGGGCACCCAGACTAAGCCTGTGCTGCATTTGTCCTGCTACCGTAGATTTGACCATGATTGCAAACAGTTTTTCAGTCTGAACATCGGAATGTGGATTCCACAGCACACTTTTTCAACGAATTTTAATCCGTAAGATTGATTATGGCTCCCTCATCTAGGGCGTTTTTGTTTTCGCATTCGTTCCTGTTTCGAATTCTTGTGGAAAAAAGGTTATCGAAGCACATACTGGAGATGGTATAATCCAACTCCTTCGGCGCTTCCTCCAGGGATGAGTTGCATTCAATCTGATTTCGTTGCAACTCGCTTGAAATTTGCCGTACAGGCCTAGAGGGAGGCAGTTGAGGAGAGCTAGCAGTGCTTTTGACTGAGTCCATGGCAGTGTTCCTGTTACAGGGATAGCTGCCGAGCTTGAACTAAACCTTGTTTGCTCCTAGACGAAGATATTACTTTTTCATCGTCTTCGAGAATGTTTACATTGAGACCCTTAATAAGCTGTATTTTTTCAGAGATTCACAGAGGTACACTCGGAGGGGTTGACATTCCCTGCACAGGCTTTACCTGTTAGAAAATTAGATTATTGTTTTTTAATATATCTTTTTTTATGACTCTCCTACAAATAGTAGGCAATGATAGCCATCCACAGGCTGCACTTATTCTCACATAGTCAATTATATCGAGAATAAATTGACCAAACGTGTTATCGCGTCGACAGTCCTCAACATACTGACTTCGAACAGGTCTCGTTGCAAAAGGGAGAAGTCTAGTTACAATACCGTGTTGCCATCATGACGAAAATCATATTATAATAATCGTTCCTTTGAAAGATTGCATCTTTGTCTTCCACATTTTCTTCTATTGTTGCTATAATTCTCATTAAAATAATCTTTTTTCAGCAATAGTTTTCATTTATTATTTTTTACTTTTTCCACACCTCCATCTCACTCGAGAAGAAATTAGGTGCGTTGTGACCAGCCAAAAGTTCAATTTCTCTAAATGGTCATTTATACTAGTTTCCTGATATTAAATTTCAATTACTATGAAATTGTTTACTCTAGATTCCTATTGAATCTAAACATGTAATTTGAAATTAAATAATTGCTGTATCTGACGGCAATATGGGCCCTAGTAATTTTTATATCCCAAAATAAAGTTTTGTTTCTATGGACTTTTAGGCCAACCTAAACAACTGTGAAAAAATATATAAAAAATATCTAAATCAAATCACTGATATAAAAATATCTTCCACTTGAATAACATTTATTATATTAATTAATTATGAGACACAAATTGTACACTGGTATTAGGTAAAATTCTAAGATAAGGATATTCGAATTAAAATAAAATCATTGCCATATACGAGGGTTGCCTTTTATATTTCGTGATGAAGCTCCATCAAGGACCAGCGTTTATCGACGGTGTGAGTAATACAATCGAAGGCGTAGATTACTCCAAGACGAATTTCACGAATGTCGTCCAAAATCAATCGGAAAGATCGCCATGTGACCTATCGTTAAATTGAGATAATTATAAGCATTTGTGGGACCAGCATACATTCAGTATTTCATGAATATTTGACTGCAAAAAAAAATATTTCACATTGAATCCCACACTATTTGTCACTCACTCAAAAAAACGGGTCGTGTGGATTGGTTGAGAGAAATGTTAAAAAATAAAATGGCGGTGCTTCGAAACACCACATGAAAAGTTGACGCCCGAAAGCAAACAGCAGTCGACTCTTTGCGTGTTTAAATGAGTCGAATCCAAAGAAAGTTGTTCGCTCACGAAGCACTTTCAAACTATTGGTTGCTTTTTTTCAAGAAATCAGGAAAATAACCGCCGAAGACGGATCACTCTTCACCACGACAATGAGTATAGTCCCCATTTGGCACCGAATGAATTCTTTTCATTTCCCTACGTTAAAAATAAGCTGAAAATCTCAATGTTTTCCTTTACTTGTACAGGCATTTGATGCGTTCGGAACGTATGTTTTGGAGTTGCATTGATCAGAGTCTCCAAATTGCTTCGAAAATTGGTTAAAACGCATGCGAAAATGAAGAGATCTTAATGGAGAATGTTTTGAAAAACAATAAAGCGAGTTTCGATGATTAATATTTCTTTTTGTTCTCTAATCTCGAAAAATGGGCCTATTATTTAAATACGTGCGTTAAAATGATTAATTGCTCCATAGGTTTTTGACATTTTGAAAGTAATGTACGTATAGTAGCATAATGATGCTTCTCTTACAGAAACCCTTACAACCAAATCATTAACTATAGACAAGAACAGTTGTTAACCACTTGATGCGTGGTCCGAACTATAAGGTGGATGCATCAGAACCCTCAAACAAGTTTTGGGCGAGTCACTATCGATGTGTGTGATCTGGCGTTGTCCTGCTGAAACATAATGCCCCTCCAGTTGACCAAAGCTAATCGCTGCTGGGCAATAGCTTCCTTCAGACGGTCCAATTAATTAAGAGTTTATCCACTATACAAAACCTTCCTAGCTTATAGACCGTTTGTGCCAGCACCCTATCCTTCAACCACGTTGTTGTAAGAGATCCACTTGTCATTACCTGTCACCATTCGCTTTAGAAATGGGTCGTATTTGTTAAGATGATTTGCGCAGCGATTCCCATATGGGAACTCTATCCATGAGGTTTTTTCTCGTTAACTCATATGACATCCATAAAACGAGCTTCTTTGTGTTTGGTTTTACACATGGTTTCAAACTGTTGTTTTTTTGCGCAATATTTAGCTCCAGGGCAAACGAAATGGTGCTCCCTCTATGGTCACAATCGACGATCTCCATTATATTATCGATATTTTCCACACTGTGGAACAACTTTCACATCAAAACTACCGGAACGTAATCGACGAACGGAAAATTGTGCATAATTGACTGTTACAGTATCAGGTCCATAAACACTACTCAAATTTTCAGCTGACTGACTTGGGTTATCGTCCATTATCGAAGATAAATTTGTAGTTTAGTAGGTTAGTTTTTTTAGTACAAAATATCATCTTTCTAATGCCACCTAGTGTGATCCAATCGCACTTATAGAACGTTAGATACAGATCACTAAAGCCATCTATTGAGAAAAAAATGGTTTACTTTTTACTAGACCTGAAAGGCAACTCTCGCATAATACAGATATAAGTGAAGTATTATTGTAGTTATATAATTTTTCTCACTCATCAAAGCGTACATTTCCCCACAGCCAAACGCATTCCGCATTTCACCCTTTAAACCGCATATCCAAGCATTTACAATACTTAAAACTATAAAATTTCGCTTAATCGCAGAATTCTAATCGATAATTACTTTCGTTTAAACAATTATGTAATTGTAGCTATCAAACGTGTGAAAAGCATGTTCATATCTTATGTGAACGCCGTAAGTCAGAAGGCTCTGCGCTCTTAACTCGAATGAAAAATACCTGTAATGCCTCGTCGCTACAGAAACTGTTAGTGCTGATATGATAGTTTTCTTAAACTTTTTTCGATAAAATTTTTTCCAATTTTTCTTACAATTTCAACTTAGCACATTTTTCTTTATATTAAATAATCAACTACTACGTAGTGTTGTTGTTACCCTGTTTTGTCCAAGAACACCCTGTTTTGTCCCGTAAAAAAAAATATATTGCAGAATCAATTCACATACAAATAAACCACTTTTAGTTGAGCTTTTAAATGAACTTTCATACTTAAATGAATTTTTAAACATTTTTCAAGTTAAAGAAAAAAAGTTTTTAAAATAACGTTTTATACTTACATATTTACTTATAACTATTTACTTAGTATATGTACTTAGACATAAACATTATATAAAATTTTCACTTTCAAATAATTCCCACACAAACAAACATCATTCACATGTACGCGTATGTATATATTTACATTAATGTGTAAGTGTAGTAAAATAAGTTAAATTAAATAATTAAAATAAATAAAATAGAAAAACTGCTTTAACACTTCTTAACAACCGTTACACCACTACAACAACAACCAAATTTTTTAATTCCTAAATAAATATGTATGTATGTACACCACCACAACCTGAAATGATCGACCCAACAATCGCTTTCCAGGCACTCGTATCTTCACACAATTATTCTCCACCACACCACACGAACACACTTAGCTCCTTTTGTAAATTCAAGACCCCTTTTGTTATCTACTAACTGTATCTTACTAAAACTTTGCACTCTTCTCTTAACCTTAAAATATCCAAAGCTGTCTTCTTGATAGCGGGTGAGTCTTCTTCATGCAGTGAATTTGTATTTTGTTAATTTTGGGTTTGCTTTTAAAAAATATATCAAATTAGGGGTATTCACAATAGATATTCCGCTTATAAGCACGTTATGAATTACTTTACATACATATTATATATTGTATATTTTACATACTCGTTTATCCGTTTTTCAATTCATTTTAGATTTGTTTGCTTAGAAAGAAATTATCATGAAAATCATTAAGAACATTCGGAGCAATTCGAATATTATTATATATACCCAACACTGTAGGAGATCTGAGAGAGTTCAGTGAGGTTATCCATGTGTTCTGAAGTGTCCTATTAAGACAGAAAACCATCTTCTGTTGGTTAAAACTGAGATTTATTGAAAAAAACAGCGCTGTTTGAAAGACGGAAAGGCCCTAAACCTCTATTAACAAAATCTCTAAATTTCCTGATAGGTAAGTTTATATATCTTTCGAGCATTTAGATCTTAACATTCTTTTAAACCCTCACTCAATAATAATAGTTGGCACTTTGCAACCACATAAGAGATTTTCGGCCGAGTTTCGCTGTTTGGCGGCAGAGGGAAATATCAAGTAAAACTAGGTCGCCCTCCACCTGATCCTTCCAAATGGAGTGGAGGTCTTTCTCTTCCACTGATTCCACCAGCGGGAGCTACATTAAATACTTTCAAAGCTAAAGCACTTTCATTCATTCAGATGAGAATACCTAGCCAGGCTACCCGATGTCTCTTCATTCTACATATCAATGTCATCGTATAACTCATACAGCTCATCATTCCATCATATGCGGTATTCACCGTTACCAACTCGTAGAGGACCGTAAATCGTATGCAAAACCTTTCTCTTGAAAACTTCTAACGTCGGCTCATCAGATGTTGTCATCGTCTATGCCTCCGCGCCATATAGCAAGACGGAAACGAAGAGCGACTTGTAGAGTCTGGTTCTCGTTCGTCGAGAGAGGACTTTACTATTCAATTTTATACGCAAGAGTGATTATACGTTGCGTCAAGCCTGACATTATTATTGGTACTAATTCCAAGATAGACGAAGCTATCTACGACCTCAAAGTTGTGACGTAGGAGCCAAGCGGTAAAGGCACCGGCTGTTTGTTTGACGATAGGAGATATTTAGTATTTTCCAAGATTTTACGCATGGTGAATATCTGGTCATTGGATGTATATACCAGGTCTATAGCAAACCTGATAAGATCCAATCAGTTTGTTGACGGTGGGCTTTAGTCTTTCACACAATGCGCTCGACAGGACCTTTTAGGCGATATTTAGGAAACTTAACCCACAGTAATTGGCGCAAACCGTGGAATCTCCCTTTTTGTTAATTGGGCAAAGTACACTTTAGTTCCAAAGGTGTAATTTAACTCAAGGGGGGTAGCTTCGAGAGCATTTTTTGTTCTCTGAACTGCGCACCAATCTAAATGCTTTAACTGTGTTCTTAATAAGACGGAGCAGAAACAGATAAGCTTTTCCAATTTCTTATTCAAGCCTACCCCCCTGGACACTTCCGGCATGTATCACTCATAATATTGCATATTTTATACTAGTAGATTGTGGCCTGTCATTTCGCCTAGAACGGTTCTGCAGCCCATCCGAGATCGCATGAGCAAAACCTGTCCATATCTTCCCTCACTGTTCTTACACATGACCTTTGTTGTTCTGTAGGCCGTTAAGCCATTGCGTCTCCTGATCAGTCTTGTAGCTTTTTCGTCAAGCATTCAGTTCCAGTTCTGTAGCCAGACAAATGGCACTTTTTGGCATTCTCAGCAACTATTTCCGTATACACAATGCCTTTGCGATCTGGAATCCAGTAGGTATAGATTTTTTTCCACTACAGTCGCCTTACCCACTGTTTTACTGCTACTAAGAAAATTTCCATGGTTGGTTAGCTCATTAGCTTTCCTTAAAACAAAGACTTTCGCCTGGAAAGTAATGTAGTTATCTGTGGGACTTTGTCAACGGTCCTACTCAGCGCAGTAAATTCCACCCACCTTGACAGTTCTTTTCGAACCGTCCGTGTAAATGTTGTAAGTTCCGTTGGCCAATTGTATTTAGCCGTGCCATGTACACTCTTTTTTTTAGTCAACCTGAAAGCCTCTCTTCCGCATAAAGCCTAGGATGTATGTAGTCTATACCGTCTACCCTTACCGTTTTTGTTGAATTGACATGAAGCAGCTGATCTCAAAGCGGACCGCATTTCGTTGATTTCCTGCGTTGGTCAACAGATTGTATAACCTTTTGAATACAGCCGTTGGAGCAGTTCTTAACGCTCTTGTTATGTAGAGTGGCGCTGGATACATTTAAATCGTTTCTGGCATGAGACTTTCGGTAGCAGAGCTGCGTTTACTTGAGGCGGAAGGAGTCAGGCGCTGCCCGTACATTAGCTTATTGAACAACAAGTTCCTAACGTCATTACTAGAGAGCTTTCTTCTATTCTACTCAATTCTATTCTTATTTGATGTTGTGAAAGTCCAAGCGTCACTCATTCTACTAGACTCAGGATCGAACTGTCTCGCAAGACTCAGCAACAAGTATGCCTTTAAGTTATTGGTTTTCATTGCTCAATAATATCAATCCCTGTTTTTATTCTGAGTCGAGATCCAGAGGGAGTTGATTTTTTACGAGATACACAGGGATATTGACATGATCCGGCAAATTAGAATACAGCGCATGATCAGCTTTAAGAGTTTTCAATGCAGTGTTAGTTTAGGAAAGAGGAGCAAAAGGAAGATCTCGACTCGAATGGTAAGCTCACCTAAACATGGAGCTCGTTTCACTTGATATCTCCAGCTGTCGAAAAGCAGCGAAAAAAAGTACTTTCTTGCTTTGGGTGAGTCGGCTGCACACTACACATAATGAAGCTTAAACTCGAGTCTTCAAGTCTCACGGTGAATCGCTAGTGGCTTGGGGTTGACCAGAGACTTTTTTAAGTTTTAACTCCTGTAGAATGTCTCTTATTGGTGTTGGGTATAAAAACATTAATCTCATATTTTTATCAAAATTTTTTACAAATTAAGTTATTATTGTTGTTTAAAAAATATTTTATCATCGGTAGAGTTGCCACTTAACTATAGTTAATAATTTTTTGCATCAATTTGAAGTTAGCTTTTTATACATAAGCTTTTAGTCAACACTTTTGCAAGCTTTTAGCCTTTTTTGCGCTTTAAATCATAGCTTTTCATATTTCACGTAATCCATTTGGTTTGCCAATTCCAATACTCACCCATACTAATTTCGAAAAGCCCATCATTAGTTCGATAAAAATAGAATGGGCGCTCTCATAAATACAGTTATCGCCGCCGCACTGCCGCACATCATGTCATTCCGCAAACTAACTCCGAGCATTTTGCTATTTGTTCAAAATTACCAGATTTTACAGGTATGTAGAGCCACCGAAAGCCATGCGTCCCTCCCAGTCAACCGGACCACGTACGGCCTTCTATCCGCGTAATCCCATAATCACAGTCACGGAACATACGCCTACACCGTCGCCAGATTATCTTAAACGGCAGGTAAGTAATTGCCGGATATTCGCGGCATAACCGCCGACTAACCGTTTCTGTGTTTGTGTGTGTGTGTATATTGTTGTGGCATATTCTCAAGTGTGATATGTTATTTCCGTGCATTCATGCAATTAATCACTTTTTTCTATTTCGCACTGAACACAGGGCTCCATTGACTCCCAGTTGGACGCACTCAGCAATGGTGGTAGTATTAGTGGTGTGGCAGGCGGCGCAGGTGGCAGTGTTGGCGCTGGTGTTGGCTCCACAAGCAGTCGTTTTCGCGGTCAAATGTTACGTTCACACACCGACTCACACATCGATTATACGGGCGTAGACGAATCGGAGGCACCCGGCAGCTCATTTTATATAACACGCGATGGTGGTATTGACTACGAAATCGTTCTGCTGGCGGTCTATAATATATTCAAGAGGGATATGACCATTTGTTCGCAACGTGTCTTGGAAGCGGGTTTGAATATTTGTGAATTATTACTGGAAATGGGCGTACTTAAGTTGGGCGAACATGCGCATGAGATCTCTATGGGTATTATAAAGCGTGCCTTGCTCATATTGGGTTGTCATAACGGCTGCAATGATGGTAGGTTTTAGTTGAACAAGTATTAAGCATTAACTTTTGCTTATTTTCTTCCTCCACAGGTGTGCGCGGTCCGCCAGCCGACTTCTTACGTAGTCAATGTCAGAAGATTCTCTCACGCGTTCTGCGTCAGGCGAGCCAACGTACTAAACGTTATTTACAACAAATGGTAAAGACTTCGGATTTGCATGAATTAGTGGACTTCTTTCATGCCTTTGTGGCCTTTTGTGTGGATCCAAGCTCATTACTTTCGCCGCTGAGTGAGTCTCTTGATATACCCATGCAAATTGGTAGTTCACAGTAGATAATGAAAGTAGTTAGCCTTGCATGTTTACTCGATTTTTTTCAAAACCTTGTTTTTCTAGTATTCATTTGTATGTTTACTAGGAAAAGTGTTGCAGCGCTTAGAAGAATCAGACCAAACTCGTTTTCAATTTAATTATCTACAGCTAGAAATCTTTATTGGGTCGTTAGAGGCCCAGCAGTGACTTCAATCTAACCTCTAGATCACTTCAGTGTACACCAAACCGAACTGTGACTCAAATACTTAAAGCTTTCTCCGATCCAATAGATCTTATCTATTAAAAAACTGGTTCTTAAACCTCTCAACCTCTGCTGGATGGATTATTTTTGTCTGACTATCTTCTTTCTTTGTCATACCAGAACTCTACTCACCTCCTGCTCTCTTGCATTGGTCCATCGCACCTGGCTTTGTCTGTCACAATAGAAGCGAATGGCTGAGGTAAAGGACTGAGGTTTGTAGACAGTTATGCAGTTCACTACACTCAAGTAGAGATAAAAAGATGATTTAAGCTGCCAAATCCTTTTCCGGAAGCATGCTTTCTTAGAAACAGAATACATATTTACATACGTATTCAGCCAAGCGGCCGTTAAGACCCGCACGAAGAAGCGGTTGTGCACTGTGTAAGAAGGCCACCAAAAAACTGATTGAGAAGAGGACTCACATTTACTGATGGCCAGATCATCGAAGGCAATGAAATGGCTTATGAGCTGGCTAAAGTGCGTATCCTTTAAGAACAGTACGCTGCCATGGACATTCAGTTCCATTCAAGAAAGTGAAAAAAACAATAAAAATAAATTATTGTTTCGTCAGGCGAACATACTTTGGAAACAAGCAAAAGATTGTAGGGTCGTGAAAACTTTATGCAAAAAAAATGTGATCCAAAACTTTCAAAATTTCACTTGCGAAAATCAGGTTGGTCAAGTAGCGGACAACAAGTACAGGTAGTACTCACACACTCCAATTTAGAACGTAATCTGTGAGTGGCTAGTGTTCGGCAGACACATTTAAACTAAGTTCGGTTTCACATCTCATTTCTTGTTGTTGTTGTTGTAACCTAATTGGTTTTCGAGGAATATTGCGGGAGTGACACTTCTTATCCGGGTCGTTCCAGTATAAAGACCCGACTGTCGCGCGAACTATTGGATTTTAGGCGCCTCTTACCACAGGTAAATTATTGAGCCCCTAATTCGCAGGGGTTCCATATGCCGACATTCCATGCTGAGAGCCATTTAGAAATAGACTTCCCCGCATTTTTAAATATTGGTCTGGAATGGGTCTGTAATCCTACTTGCGTACTACTATTAAGAAGGCCAGGGTTCGAGTCGTGGTCCGATCAACTATCATTAATATAAAAAATTATTTTCTCTTATTGCGGTCGCCACCCGGCATCTCGACGTGAAAAAAATCCATCAGCTGTTCGGTGGTGGCTTAAATAAATTGTAGGTCCTCCAAAAATTAGAGGAGCAGCTCGTCCGAAAACCGTCGAACTTAAGCCTCACTTTTCTAAATCTTTATACTTTTGTAGATATATTTAATGTAAATTATGTACATATATATAGTTTCAAATTGGATTATATCAAAATCTGTTTCATTACAAATTGAGCATACATACATATATGTTTTTGTGTAAATATCGATCTAGTAAAAAGTAATCCATTATTTTTGCATTAAATTGTAGGCTTTATTTACCATAGTTAAAATTATACGATTTATGTCAAATTTGCACCGTTTTGATTGATAATTTTTTTACCATTTTAAAGGTAATGCCAATTATGTCGCTCTCATAGAAACCCCTGTCCCTATTAGAAAAAATTGAGACAATCAATTTTCACAGGCTTCTCTTGAGGCCAATTCAGATGGTGGGAGGTCCGGACTATGAGGTGGATGCATAAAAACCTCCCATCCAAGCTCTCACATGAAATACAACTCCCCTTCTGTTTGCAGTTGGGCACCTCTAAGCGATTTCTTTCTTCAGACGATCCAATCGCTGTCGACAGTATAGGTTCGAGTTAAGTGTCTTGTCCTAGGCGAACAGCTCATAGGGGATAATTCCTTGCCAATTCCACCAAACTCACCACAAAATCTTCCATCCATCAAGCCTGGCTTGAAGACCGTTTATGCCGGTTCACTGGCCTTCGATCGCGATAGTTTTCGTTTGAAGTTGCTGTAAGTGCTGTTTCATCAAATTTTGTTAAAATTCAGCAGTGGTTCGCAGATGGGACTTTGTTCCATGAGGTTTTTGCTCGTTCACTCATATGGCACCCATACAAAAAGCTTCTTTGTGTATTCGGACGGTCAGACTAGACGATTTTCATTATTTTATCGACATTTTCGGCAATTGGCCTTCCACACTGTGGATCATCGTTAACATTAAAATTACCTCAACGAAATCCCCGAAACTGAAATTGTGTATGATTGACTGTTACAGTATCAGGACCATCAACACTATTCAAAATTTCTGCTGCCTGACTTGCGTTTTCGCCTTTATCGAAGAAAAGTTGTCGAATGTCGAGTATTTTTTGTTTGCTGGTGTCCATCTTTGACACGCGTTCCAACACTACTAAGTTGAGTGATCAACACTTCTCTCATTGGCTTTTTTAATACAAAATATCGTCTTTCTAACGGTATCCAATCGCACTTGTAGAACACGAGATAGAGATCATTAAACCCATCATTGCGAAGATAATGTATTACTTTTTACTAAGCCCAATTATGTCTACTTTATTGAAGCACATTTCTTCACATCACATCTTCTTACTGTATATTCGTGTCCACTTTCTTTAAAACACTTTCCAACCACTTTAAATTTACTTACTTATAAGTGAGCATTACAAGAACCTAACCTCAAAATTGGCATGGCATGTTTTGTACGAATAGGATGTTTTTTTTTTATTTGAACATTTTTCTTTATGTTATTCTTAACTCCTTTTTGCTTATATTTTTCAATTTTTTTTTTTTTTTTTGGAATTGTTTTTATGCAATGTCCTACAACCCCTTTCTTATTCTTGTTCTTGGTGTTGCTGTGTTTTATTTTGTTCGTCACGCTCCCTCTGTGAGAAATATGTACACACACCAAATCTCTCCGTTGTATACTCGTATGTATGTATAAATGAATATAATAGCACATAAGCGCACGGGTGGATTTAAAAATGTTAACACCGATACGTCCCCATCAGGCGGCCAAGGTGGCTACTCGACTAATTTCAGTGGCGGTCTCAGTGGCGGTCCGGAATCACAAGTAATTGCTGCTGTCTTCAAGCCGTTGGTTACACGTTTCGTAGAAGCTGCAAAAGATCTAAAGACGACGGAGAATTCTACACTCTATAGCGATATAAGACAACTGATCACCTATGTAAAGGGCGCACATGGCGGACCATTTAGATTGGTGGCGTTGAGTGGTATATTGGCGGTGACACCGCGTCCGCACAAGAAGGGTCCCATTTCACAAACAACGCGCGTTATAAGGTAAATATGTGCGGAGTTCCTACTGGGAACATAGAAATTATTAATTCTTTCAACGCTCTGCAGACACATACCACAGGCGGAGGTGGCACAGAGTATACCAAATGATGACAATCGTTCACAACGCCGGCTGCTGTTAAAAAAGCGCAGTACTTCTTCAGCTTGTGCTGTGGTAAGCATTTTAAGCCTCTAAGAACATTATTTAATTATTATGCTCTGTTTGATTTCCCACTACAACTGCAGAGCCTGCTTGAAACGGAGCCATGTGAGGAGCACTATAAGAGCAGTCAATCGCCGTTGAGCAACTTTCGTCGACGCACGACCGGCGTACGCCCAACACTTACACCACGTCATAGTGAGCGCGCTTTACTCTCCGACTCCACCTCGAGCTCGGAACGTAATTCCCTGGGACGTTTGAGTGGACTCGTACGTTGGTTTCGTAGCACACCGAAAGAGGCTTCGTCGATTGATTTGGAAATTGGCTCTCTGAATCCGGAAATTACTTCGACTTTCATACGTCATGCTTCGCTGAAGATACAACGTGGACGCACAAGTGATGGCATTGGACGCTCAATACAACGGGCTAAGCGTCGTGTGGAACGGCGTCTCAATCGTTTTGGCGGTATTGTGAAGGGTAAGAAAAAGACGGGTGGTATTGAGGAAACCGCTGATAATAGCCGACGTAGCTCGTCGGACATGTGTGATGGGCCACGCGAGTCGGAGGTGGTGGTGTTGAAAGAGCGGAAATTGATACCTCTGGAGCCGGTGCGTATGGGCATGTTGCGTTTATCGTTTCTGCTGGAAACCTGTGCGCCTGGTTCTTTTCCCGATCCACAGTTGATTGCAGCCGTATTGGATTTGGTGAGCAGCCGAAACTTATTGCATTTTCCTTCTCTAAATTTTAACTCTCCCCACTCTCTATAGCCCCAAGCACCACTTGTCGCACGCGCCACCTTTCTATTGGAATGCGCACACTTTGTACATCAATGCAATAAAGGTCAATGGCCACCTTGGATGAAGCACAATCTAACCGGTTATCGGCCATCAGGCGCCAATCTCAATATAAACCAGACCAAACATCAAACAACAGCAACTTCTACCAGACGCACACATATTTTACAGCGAGCAGCCGGGAAAATGTTCCATCAGGTATGGGTCGCTGAGTAAGCATCCATATTGAAAAATATAATTAAACTTTCTCCCCGAAAAGTGGGCAGAGATGCTAGGCGCTCGTTTGGAGGAAATCATCTTCACCGAACGTCTACAATTCGAGACTGTGAATGCGACGCTTGCCGATCCCGAGCGTCAACGCGAACTCCTGCAGCAAGACGAGGAGGAGGACTTTCTTGATGAAGCTTCAGTCAATCCGCACGGCAACGATTGTCCACATGCGTTGAAATTAATCGCATGTGTGCTGCTCTACGAGATCACTTCATTTCTGCGCGACACCTATGTACTCCTACCGAAAGCCTCCAAACTGTTGCATCGAGAAAAACATGCGCCTTGGGAGAAAGTGTATCGCGAAGCAAATCGACGTTGGTCAATGGCTCTAAGCTCGATGGGTCACTCGCAGACCTCTGCTCAGAGCTTGCAGTCTATCGCCGCAGGTAATGATGCAGCTGGTAAGTGTGTCATTTCCATTTGCTGTACATTTCTAATGATTTTCATCCTGCAGGTGGTCAAACTGAGCGTAAAATTTCTTTCGTACTACACGAACCGGACAACGAGTCGGAGAACAGCAGCAATACGACGCTAACAAAAGAAGGTGAAGAAGGTAGTAGTGTGCCTAGTTGCTATTAGCGCGAATTCGGTGAGTTAAAAATGCTTTCTTTAACTTGTCTCTATAGCACGGCGTCCAGCGGCATCGGCGGTGCGACCATTCCTCTTGCGACGTGGTACCGCAACTACCACAGGTGGTTCATTCAAGCGACGTTCGCTGAAATTGCGCCGTAACACAAAAGATGGCAAAGAGTTGGAAACTGATTGTAAGTTGATTCTTCGTAAGATGAGCCTTCGAAGCTTAGTAATTCTCCTAACACTCTTCTTTCTTTCATCTCCTCAGTTAAGCGCGTCGACTCCATACAATCTCGACGCAAAGTATCATCACTTTCCGATCGCAGCGACACCTCGGAACAAGGTATGGTGAGTGGTGAGGAATCGCCGGGTATACTCAGTGATGATCAACAACCGGAATCTCCAACTGACTCGAATGAAACCGACGATACGGCGAAAAATATGCCCTGGCTCAAAGCAGTTATCGATCTGATCACCAGCTACAACTATTATTGTCCACATAAGGGTTACTGTCATCCCTACTGCTATAAGCGTCATATGCGCGCCTGCACACGACTGATAAAGGCAACACGCAAGGTAAGGCAATCTAAATGGATTTGTAAAATATAACAAACTCTGTTCATCAAAGATCTATGGCGAAGAATTTGGCTTCACTTTCGACTATGAGAACCCGACGGTAGAACCAACCGTGCCGGTAAGCGCAGGCACTTCGAAAACACATCCAACCCGACCACGTTCGACGCGTAAAGTGTCCGAACAGAGTTCTACGCACACGTCGCCCTCAAAGCGTAAGGATAGTATCTCGCGTCGCGACCGGTAAGTAGCGGAAAATATTTTCGCAAAAGGCTACTCTAATCTCTTCACTTGTAGCATAAGTGATGACCCAGATATAGAGATCGCAAGTAAGTTAGCTGATACCTTCCATCAGGAGAAGGAGAAGAAGGAGCAAGAAGAACCTGCCATATTGAAATATCAACGTTTCTACATACGCACTTTATTCCATTATCCATTTGCAACGATGCTTAAGGGTGCTGTAATACTCACCGAAGAAATGGTTATCGAAGCTATGCCAGCCGCCTGGGAACTTTTACTCGATACAAATCAAGATACTTCTTCGGCCAGTGCGGCTGTGTTTCTTATGGGCTCTGTGAAGGCGCAAAATTTCGCCTTCGATATTATGCAACGTGCTTTGAA
Source organism: Ceratitis rosa (assembly GCA_037013455.1). Classification (NCBI taxonomy): domain Eukaryota; kingdom Metazoa; phylum Arthropoda; class Insecta; order Diptera; family Tephritidae; genus Ceratitis; species Ceratitis rosa. The sequence goes on from JAWMAG010000006.1 coordinate 17,961,943, forward strand.
GAGCAAGGACCCAGATGTACGTATCGGTGCGGTGCAGAGGTAAGCATTGCAGTTACCAATCTGCGACATTTTTTGCAACCTTTTAAAATCAATAAAAGCTGCTCACATAGAGCACAGAAGGTGGACGCTTCCAACACTCTGTGAACAGAACTCCACACAGAGATGTTTGGAGTGGAGTCTACAGAAACGTCTTCAAAGGAAGATTTATTTCTAATATACTCGTTTCTATCATCTATAGGTATCTGGTGCTATGGAAAAGTCGCTTTCACGTGTGGCCACGCATGGAGGAGAACGCACACGATCTCACGTTCAAGGTACCACCCGGCGGTATCGAGTTTACGCTCCCCTCACCGAAAATTGGCATTGAAAGCCTACCAGTCGTCGATCCGCCTTGGATGCCAGTGCAGCAAAGCAAAGATATGGACGTGACGCTCAATCAGGACAGACACGTAAGTTCAACAATTCTTTTATTTCTTGCTTTATTACAAATCTACTCTCGCTTAAATTTAGCGCTCACTCGTCACGGCTACGAAAAGTCGTAAAATGCAACAGACAGAGGCAATACGTAATGCTTTGAGACAACAACGTGACAAACAACGCGCCGAGCGTCACAGCTTCCTCATCACCACAATACCAATCAGCCAGCAGGCATCACATGAGCCGGGCATGGAGCACGAAGATCATGAGGGTGAAGAGGATTTGGATGGTACACGCATACATTTACATCATGCACACTCGCTATTTCCGTCGGTGCTCTGCTCATCGGTTATGCAAATTGTCGGTTGCTTAGACGACGCGGCTATTGGCAGTGATGGTAACGCGGTCTATGAAATTGCCTATCAGGTTTGATTGAATAAATGAAATGTGCTTGTAGGCAATCGAGACTTAACTGTTTCTCTTTCGCTATTTTTTCTATCAAAAGGCCATTTGGGTTTGCTTGGTCGAGGAGTCGGCACTCTTTCTACGCTATGTCTTCGAACGTTTGACACGCGATCGACAGGATCAAATGTTTAAGTTGTTACGTCATTTGATACGCTTTGTGCCACGCTTGCCACAACAGGCAGCCTTTGCACTGTACAATTCGATCATTGGTTATATAATGTTCTATGTACGCTCCTCCAATGAGCACAAGCAGGAGGTTGGTATTTGTTGTCATAAGAGCCTAAGCAGCTTTCTTAATAATATTAAGTGTCTCCACAGCTCGTCGGCTCGGCTCTCTCTGTACTTTGGATGGTGGTTCACAGCGTTCATGGCATTATGTTTAAAGATCTCAAACAGATTTTACGCAAGGAGCAATGTGATGCCTCAATCTTGCTCACTGCAAATGTGCCAGCCGCCAAGAAAATTATCGTACATGGCGGCTTTGAGGAGGGCGGTATTCCTTCGCAATTTCCAGTGCAAGAAGATACATTATTCTGTCAATTGCTGAAGGAAGCTCTGGATTATTATCGCATTGATGAAAAGAACGCACATCAGTACTTCTTGGTGGATCACAAGAGTGGTAAGTTTGGCTCACAGACTTTGTGACATCTATTCTTGAGGTAAACGGTCTTTGGGTCAAAAATACGTGTAATTCAATAAGGTTAGGTAAGGTTGCTCAAAGCAACTTTGAGAACCAAGAAAAGTGATAGCCCTTGTTCTGTAATTAATTCCGCCCTACCGAGCTGGACTCAAGTATATAGTGAGCTGATATGAGGGCCGATATAGGTATCTTCCTGATAACGCTTGCCCGGCTTTTACATTGTGTGTCATCTGTACTCTCGTTTGAGTTCTACTTTAAGAATTACTCCTGCCCCGGATACCCGGATCCAAACCGCCCAGAAAGTAGCTCTCTCAGCAGCACCTTCCTTTTTAAATAAATAAGGATGTTTCCGAGGAACACGAGCCACCTATTGCGTGTCCCCAAAAACCAACTCTCATCCTTTGTTCTGAGCCTCTTGTATGATACACACGACGACATGTACTAACTTTGCATTTATTACCCTTCCGCTATATCATCAACATTGGGCTTATGAGAGTTCTCCTAGCAAGTAAAGAGTAATCTTTTAATCGGCGGTAATCATAACCTAAAGGTTCCGGCCAAGACTATACAAATAGAAATAGAATCTTAACGTCTACCCTTCATAGTTGATCTCGTGGTTTCATTGACCCTCATCGCCCAAATCAATTACGAATTATAACTAAGATGAAAAAGAGAGCACTGAAGACAATTAACTTGGCATTAATTTCCTGTCAGTAGATCCTTATCCACACCAAGCTTAAGTAGCGATCATTGAGCTAGTGAAAAATTTGGTATTCTCCAAGAGATTGATCGCTTAGGGAGAGATAACTTTAAGGTCATTACCAGCACAGGCTCGTAAGCTCCGCTTCGAACTTTCCACTCAGCCGTGTTTGTATTGTACCAGATCGGTCACTACGATCGACTGGAGGGACGTTCTGGAATTATGGCAGCGGCGCAAGAGTTCGTGTGAACCGAAGAGGTTTGTATGTGGTTAAAGAATATCGCCCCAGTAAAGTTTACAACATCAATTGGGGATAAGTAGAAGAGCCTAGCTCCATGTGACACTCTTGAAGGGTCAAGCCAGCTTTGAAAGATCATAATAAAGATCAAATCAACTGCAATAGAATTAATCTAAAAAAGTTTAAGGAAACAATTTTTTCAAGTTCCAACCAACCAATTTCAACACCAAGCCATTTTATCTAAACTAACTTTGCATAATATTCCAGACAAAATTCTCAATCCCAACTGGCACATACGCGACTTGTACTTCTTCAAACGTTCACAATATCCACAAGTACGTTTGAAGCGCATGAAACCCGAAGACTCTTATGTGGCATTGCAAAAGCAGGAGCTCACAAAGAAATTCGTAGAAATCGGCAAGGTACATCTAACATGGGCCATTCTAAAGAATGTCGATATGGTCGTGCAGCGTGTGGTCTTTCTACACGAGGAACTCATGAAACTGCAGTCCTTCCCACGTAAAGCACTCGAAGTGGATTTGGATTTGCATCAAGGTGGTGAATATGGCGAAGTAAGCTTGGGGTATGTTAAGTAGTGCTAGCTTATTTTTAATTTTTTTCTTCTTCTTCTTCTTTTCGCTCAGGTGCTACTCGGCCTGGATGTCCTACACAAATTCATGTGGGTACGTCTGATTGCGCGCATGTTCGAGGCCATGGCTGGTAATTTTGCCTACTCCGCTGACATACAATTATTTTTGAATGTGCTCTCGGGCGCTGCGATACTACACGCTGAAGACTCTTGCATTATGCGTTATGTCATGGCTACCTATATTAATGCTGCTTTTAACTTTAAGAATATATTTTCCACAAATGGTTATTTCATGATTATGCCGACACTGTTGCAAGTTTATTCATTGCATCAGACAAATAAATTGATTACGACCACCATTGAGTACGCGGTGAAGCAGTTCTATTTGCTCAATCGAAAACCGTTCATTTTGCAAATGTTCGGCTCGGTGTCGGCCATATTGGATACAGACGAGGATGGTACCTACGGCGAGGCGCATAAGGTAAGACTGGAATGAGAGAAGAGAATACTCTGAGCGCCGATGATGAGGAGTATTACAAGCGACTCTGCTGGCTTTAATCCTAAAGGAGTCTGTCATTGAATTCGGTTGTAAAATGAACTGGAAATTCTCGCCAGATTTATTGAATTTCCACTATGAATGGCAAACACTTCTATTCTTCTTTTTTACTTGCGTAGACACCGCTTACGCGATTATAGCCGAGTTAACAACATTCCGCCATTCATTTCTTTTTTTCGCAGTTTGGTGTCAATCGGAAATACCAGTACTGTACTCTCTACCTGGTCTCTTCAACGGAGTGGAGCTCTTTCTCTTCCTGTGCACAGTCGGATGCTGCGTCAAAAATTTTGAATGCTGGACCATCCAATCGGAACACAAGACCTAGCCAGCACAGCCGCTGCTTCTTGATTCGCTGAACTATGTCAATGTCATCGAATATCTCATACAACTTATCTTTCGTAGCGGTATTCACCATTCCCAACTCGTAGAAGACTATAAATCTTCCGAAAAATCTTTCTTTCGAAAACTCATAATGCCAACTCATCAGAACATACAGAGTTTGGTTTTTGGTCGTCGAGAGATAACTTTACTTTTCAATTGCCTACTCAGTCCAAAGTAGCGCCTATTGGCAAGGATGATTCTGCGCTCAGTTTCGTCTACTCATCTAATCCCACTTTCTATCTGGTCAGAAACCCGTTCAAACATCTCGTTTCCTGAACCTCCCGTGGGATGACCTCGATGAGTTAGACTGATCTTTTCTGCTTCTAAGCGGGGTTATATGGCCGCTACAACAACAAGTCAGTTCCATCTTCCCTCTTTTCTGATTTTTTACTTTTTGTTTAATGTTGACCGCAATAACCGAATGAGTGTGTGTACTACCTTTTGGAAGGCCGATCCAACTAACCTCTAAAAATTATAGAAACTTATTTCTTCCAAGTGCGGTCGCTCCTCGGCAGGGAATGTCAAGCCCTTCGAGTGTATTTCTGACATGAAATAAAAAGCTCCTCACAAAAATTCATCGGCCGTTCGGAAGCGTCTGAGAATGAACGGAATGAAGATTCGGATTTAGCATCATAAAGGGTCATAGATGCAACTTTTAGTTGCCAGGCTCCAAATCGTGCATATATATTCTCTTCATCTTCATTACTTATGTATATTTCTCTTACTCATCATCAATTTCTCTTCTCCCTAGGTGCAATCGAGTTGCCTCTTTAACTTGCTGTTGAGCTTGGAAGATCCTTCACCGGATCCGCTAAATATTGCCGAGCTGGTTAAGGAGCCTAAGCCGCTTAAAGCCATCGATTTCTGTTATCATGATGAGGATGGTGATGTCACAGTATTGGATTGCATTACATTGTGTGTCATGGTAGTGTCCTACTCGGCAGAAAGCACACGGGGCTACCAAATGCTGGTTTGTGTGCACATTTTCCAGTATCGCAAACCACTTAACTAACAATCAGATTTATTGTAGATCATTTTGGAGGCTATATTACCCTGTTATTTACAACAAATACAATCGCCTAGTTATATACCACTGCAGGGAAAGTCCGAGCGTGACATCATATTACAGCTGGCCGTCGCCATACGTACAATGGTGCACAATTGTGAGGGCTTAGCTAAGAGCTATAATGGTCCCTATCGTAATAGCCCGGAACATAAGGGCTCTTCGCAGCGCAATTGTAGTCGTGGACCACCCTGCTCGCCAGGTTTGGACTTTGAGGAGGAGTCGCACTCGAAATATATAAATGATCCACGCACAAAGAATATTGTAGATTCGGGTGAGGACTCTGAAATGATACGTACCGATTATCGACGACCACGTGACGTACTACTTTCTGTCGTGGGCGATTTCCTAAGCAAATCCCGCACACGTTTAGTGGAATTATCAAAGAAGCTACCGAATGATAACAAAACCACCGAAGTCTTAGATGCGAAATGTCATATGCGTTTGGCAGAGATCGCGCATTCGTTGTTGAAAGTCTCACCGTACGATCCCGAGTCGATGGCTTGCCGTGGTCTCCAGCGGTATATGCAAGCCATACTGCCACGCGCCGAATGGTCAAATGATACATTGCGTAACTCGTTAATCACCATACTGCGTCGCGTAGACAAAGTATTTCTGAAAATATCCAAGAAGCCTTCGATACGCCGCAATACCGACTGGGAGGCGGCGGCTGGTTTACTTAAGGGTATACATGAGACCATCGTGCGTCATCCGTACGTGCTGCATTGGCAGCAAATGAAGACGCTCATTAGTACGGTGCAAAATCTGATTGTCAACGAAGGCACTAGCGCAGGTGAAGGTGTATCAAGTGCAGGTGCTGCTCTTATGTCTCAGAATCCTCCAGCCTTCTTTTGTTCGACGGTAGTGCGGCTGGTGGCACTACAAGTGGTCAGTCCCGTGGATTGTTTCTCATTGGCGCAGATATGTGGTGGCAGCGAATTCGCTACGCAAGAGAAGGCCGAAGGTTTTCTAATGCATTTGATTATGCCCCTGTGCTTGAAGGTGTGCTCGGGTCGTGGTGTTTCCGATATTGGTGAGCTGAAGATGACCGATGTCTCATTTCTACTAACAGTCGTGCTGAATGCTATGAGTCCGCCAGCGGGTCGTACAGGTCAAGCTGTCATACAGACGAACCGTGTAGGTGGTGACCTCCGCGCTGGCTCATTAACATTTACCGGCAGTCGTGATGCCAAGAGACCAGCACGTATTTCGGGTTCACTATATCAAGCTGCCTTCCTGGCACTACGCATTGTATGCATTTGTTTCGAGAATCGCTTATCAAATGAATGGCCACGCATAGTGCGTGTAATGCGGGATCTTGGACGGCGTAATGAGGCGGCGCCAGATTTGTGGAGTTTCCTCGAATTTGTGGTCACACACAGGACGCCCCTGTACATCGCATTGATGTCCTTCATTCTGCATAAAGTAGGTAACTTTGTCTTTTTGAGTTTAAATTAATTTTTATTAGCCGACGGGGTCGTAGCAATAATGTCATCAATATTTTTTTTTTTTTTGGCAACAGATTTCCCAACCTCCTATTGGCGACCACGAGCGTCATATGCAATTCATTATACGTGAACGTTTGCGGGGCACACCGCCTCAAGGTGGCATCAAATCAAAGGGTGCTCTGTTGTTGGAACTCGCCAGAGAACTGAAAGATCTGAGAGATGAGCTCGAGGAAAAACGTTACGGTGAGTTAGTTATACTTCTCCGCTGTCGAAATATTCCTAAAAGCGTCCTTACTTAGACCGCGACTCTTCGGACCAAAAGAAAACCGATACACCCGCCGCCACTAGCGGTGCCGAGACACACAAAGGGCAGCAGCGTCCCTCACTCATTTCAATATTCACCGGCACCACCACCGGCCAGGCTTCACATTCGCACGTCTCTGTGGTGCCAATCGATTCGCGCACTGGTTCCGGTGGTATTTGCACACCCAGCGACACGCTCTCCCAACAAACACTACAACCACCCAGAGAGTCTTTATCTAGCAGCTCAACAGGCACGCGCGAGCAGCACACTAGCGAAAGTCAAAGTGGTGAGAATGCGCCAGCCATGGAGGCTGACGGTGGTACTATAGCCACCGTCTCAAGTCACGGCACGGCGGCAACAGTGATTACCGCGCTACCACCAACAATGATATCACACCTCTCGCACTCCCAGTCATTGCAGCAGGCACCTTTCAAGGCCCAACCACCTAAATTACGGTTTGTTTCGTCGGTAGAGTTTCGACACTCCTCTGGCGAAACCTCCACCACACCGCTTTCGCCAGAGTCCCCGGCCGAAGATAGCTCCAGCGACCATACACGATCGCGTTTACAACGCTCAAAGGCATCCAGTCGCAAAACATTCCGATTGAGGCGTAGTCGTTTGACACCTATTGAGCCACCAAGTGTGGTGAGTATTATAGACCAAGGATATTAGAACGTCATATTTAACCCTCTCTCATCTTAGACTCCGCCAGTTGCGCAAGAAGAACATCCAAAAACGATTGGCGAAATATCTTGGGATTCGGTATCGCAAACATCATCCACATCCGGTTATCGCGAAAGCAACAGCTTACAAACAGGTTTGCTTTCACCAGACGGTTCGCTTGGCGGCACAACGCCGAGACGTTCACCATCACAACATTCGTTGCTAATGGTTTTTGAGGGTCACGATGAAGACACACTTATTTAACAATCACAGTTCAGCCCGACGCGGATTGAGGATTGATGTGATAGGTGAAAATGTTATTGATGGAAATAAAGTAAAGAGTATGAGTAGAATTGAACAGTAGCTTCGTCGGATGAGATTTTATACTTCAATACTATATTAATCTGTTAACTTAACTATTACAAACAATATTTCGAAAAAATACATAATGTAATTTCGATAGCGAGAACGTTTTCATGGATTGTATTTGATAAACATGATATTTTGCATTTTAGTGTTGATAAATATACATATATGTATGTATGTAGAACTATTACGATTTCAATGTGCCAACTAAATAAAACCGAGAATGGTTTAAAAAAATAATAAAATGATTTTTTTCTTTTGAAATGCTCGTTGTTAGCTTTTACATAAATATTATGTACTCGCGCTCAATTTACTTGCAGCAGCTTTAGCGCGATTCTCTTTAACGATTTTACGCCATTCCAGCCACTTAGCCACATCGGGATTATCGCTATTACCGCGTTCTTCCAGTTGTAGGTAATAGGCTTCCCGTAAAATCTTGAAGACCTGCATGCTGTAATACGGTTGCTTGGTAACCGGGTCAAAGTAGCGCGCGGGTAATCTAAATAGCAAGCAGGTTTGATTATAACTTAGTAAAATATGCCTTTCATTGGTTATACTCACCTTGTTATCGGGCATAGGTAGCCAGAATTAGCATTTAAACGTTTCGGCTTAAAAACAGATTGGAAGACCTTGTCATTGAGGTCATTTTCGAGTGTTATGAACGTACGTTCACATTTCGAAAAGGCGTCTGTGGTTTCCGAGGCTCCTCTGGTGGTTTTACGCACCACTGGCATACTCATTGAATGATACCGAATCATAGGTCCCGTGTAGACGCGTTTAGTCGGTCGTGTTTTTTTCTTTTCCAATTCCATTTTTTGAAATTTTTCTGTAAACAAAAATTAACTGTTAGATTGTATTGAAGCATAAGTTAGTACTAAGCCAATACCCAATGACTTTATATTCTCCTCTTCGGTTATTTTTGCTTCTTCCAAGAGTTCCTCCTGAGTTGGCATGTATTCCTCTACCCTTTTAACACGTTTCTTTTTCTTACGTGCATCATCCATTTCCTTTAAACGTATTTTAGTTGCCTGTGTTTTTATGGCAGTTGATGCTCTTATGGACTTCCGACCCGAATCGATTACAGTGAACTTAGGTCGCGGTCTTTTCACTACTTTCGTGGTCTTTCTTTTTGGTATGCCGGCTGCATCCTTTTTTACTGCAGGTTTAGGTTCCTAACAGTAGAGAAAAACAACTGAAAAATTACTACAAGAATTGTTGTCTTTATATACACACTTTATAAGCTTTTGTATTCACGCCACCGCGTTTCTTTTTTTTATCCGGCTCATTGTCTGCATCTGAAATTGGTTCGTCATTTTCGTCAATACTAAAATCGGAATCCACAACATCTTCCTCTTCCTCTTTTTGTCTGTAACATATTTTTATTAGCATAATTATTTTAATTTTAAAATAATTTTTTTTCTAAAACTCACACATATTCATTATCTTCCTCCTCTTCCTGAAAGCCACCATAGGATGTTTTGTAGAATTCATCTTCCTCTTCTTCATTTAAAAGTTTTGCTATTTTATTACCAGCATTTGCACGACGTGATCGCGATGCAGCCATAATTATCAGATTATTTAACTTTCTAAATTTGCTCAATAATTAATTATGTCTAAAACAATTAGATTTTGCTAAAATTCCGAAGACCTATTTGTTTACCATCAGCTGTTTTATTCTCATCGTTGCAGTATAATAAACAATAGCTATCGATACATTATTTTGCGAGGATTATCGAAAGCGAGAGCTTTCAAGTTGGTAATTGAAATCGGAGGCCTCTGACAGTAGTGAAAATGCCAATGACATAATTAGAATTTGCAATAAAAGCATCTTATGTTACAAATATACAATGCTGTAAAATTTTCACCGAGAGTGCAAACGATTATGTTGTATAATCAAAGTGTCCACATAGAAAAATTGATAATCAAATTGCGCACAATTATCTGTCAAAATGGCAGTTGGTAGGCAAGCGCTGATTGCCTGTAGAGACGAAGGGTTATGATTGGCAAATTTTGTTTACATCATGATTTACAGTTGCTAACAACTGTTAAATACGCATTTCTTGTCAGAATTGTTTGGTAAACTTCATTAGTTTAGCTGTACGAGTGCTGTTTAACAATACTAGAGCCGCTCTAGTTAGAAACTAATTATTAAAATATTCATAGTAAGGAGCAAGTCCTAAATGAAATAATATATCGGTGGTACGTGTAGGAATTATATACTTCCCACCAATAAGGAAAACTGTTAAGGAGAGCAAGCCAGCTTAGTCGAAGTTTTCAAAATTGATAAGAGTTTCTCAGAATTCCGAGATTGTTAAGAGTTGCTCATAATTCTTAATTCTTATTAAAAAATATGTCGAGTGGTGCGTGTCAGGTATGTAAAAATATGCCCCTAGCAACAAGCTATACTTCATAACACTCGTAAACATTATGTTTCGCATAGGTCACTGCAAGATTAATAAAATGCTTTTGCAACTGTGCAGAAATGACGGAGGAGGAGGTGCGTCGTATTTATCGTTTAAGTGCACAGGATACACTGAATGATTCAAACGCCGCAAAGTTATTTCGAGAATTCTTAAAAAAGGAACGTTGTGATAATGAAGAAGGCGAAATTGAAAATAAATTAAATATCTACGAATTATCTCATAAATATTTACAAGAGGATTCTTTAACATACAATCAGTTAAATGATCTCATCGAATTGGGTTTGAAATATCCCTTAGAGAAAAAAATAAATTACTACATAACAATTTTGGAAGAAAACGAAAGACCAAATATTCAAAGACATGAAATTGAACGTGATTTAAAACGTATACGGCATGATTATCGTTGCGAAATTGAAGCTTGCTCGGAGTACAGGGAATACAAGCAAGCGATTCTAGACAAGATAAAGCACTCGAAATGAGATTCGCAGAAGAGGCAGAAAGCGAAAACACATCGAAGACGTTAGCATAAACTCAACTGCCTCAAAAAATGCTATATTATTTATATATTTGTATTTGTAAAATGTATTATTTTTTTGCCTCAAGATATGTTCCAAAGATACATCACAAAGCTTTTTATCCGCAAATCCGTCATATTTAAGATTTGCTAAGTTTTATACTGTTCACAACCAATACTACTTAAGAACAATGAAAAATTATACTGTATCCTTCCTTTTACCAGTTAGTTTTCTAGATGGGTTGAAAAGTAACCTCCTTGACCGCCAGAATCTGCTGCTACTGCAAAAAAGGTTATAGTGCCTTGTAGCACGTTTTCCTGCGAGGAGTATTTGCAGACCTTCCGGAAAATTACTTTTCGGTCATGATCAAGAAGTTGGAAAATCGCTGGAATAAGTGTATAGACCTAAAAGGAGATTACATTAAATGAAATAAAAGAAAACAGTTTAAAACAAAAATTGTTTTCATTCCCAAGGAGGTTACTTTTCACCTCACTTAGTATAAAATGAAATAATATACCAAGTGCTTAATTATACACCTAGAGTTAGAAAAAATATACTCACTGTTTAGTACATACATAATACACCTCTTGTAAACTAATTTATTTGGAAAATAAATCATACATTTTGTTAAGTGTATTATAAGACATAAAGCTTATGCTCTACAAAGCATATTTTATACGCGCGTTAATAAGAAAATTTTCTTTAAATTACAAATAGGGTTTAATCTAACCAATAGCTATTTATGATTTCTTCCATGAGTAGTACATTTCCATTGGTTTGTTTACCTGAAATATAGAAGAAAATAAGTAATTTTGTTTAGGTTTAGTTTTCGAATTTAATAACTACTTTCGATACCTTCCAGAACTTGTCATTTACTTGATGTAGGGTCTGATTACCGTTTAATATGACCAGTTGCTGGGGTTGTGGTGCAATGTAGATACAAAAATTGAGCATACGGTAAGCTTCGGGCAGGTCAGATCCCAAGTCCAATGTTAGGCGCATTGCCAAGTATTGACTTAAATGGTCCACTATAATAATTTACATTTAGAAAATAAGTAAAAAAAAAAAATAAAAAATGTGTATCTATTCAGCACTATAAACTTTACCTGTAGCATTTGCGGTGGTCTTTATGTAACGTATGCAGTTTTCTTTCAAAGCCTTCATTAATTGATTATCACCAGCCATTTCAGTCGGATGCGGCTTAAATACCAATTCTATTTCATCATTGATACCCAGCTCACCTGTGCCTTCACCCTCGGTGTCGATATTGGAGTCACCTTCTGTTCGACAATCCATTTGCGAATCAGATTCAGATTCTTCGGAACGTTCCGATGTCAATACTGACATTGCACGTTTCGGTTTCGAACTACTCGAATTTGATGGTACCGGAGATGGTGTGCTGCGCATAGATGGCGGATTTGAACCACCATCATCATGCTGCATACGACTTGTACTGGCACTACTGCCAGATGCTGATGCTGCGGCTGCCGAAGTACTGGAATGTGTTGGTGGGGCAGCAGCAGCCGGTTGTGGTGTATTATTATTAACACTTTCGCGATTATCACTATCATTGCCGTTAGTGGCACTTTCATTATTCGAATTATTCGCATTATTTGCTGAATTGTGATTACCACCATTACGTCCACCACAGCCTTTGGCACGGAAACGCTGTGGACGATTTTGCGATTGTAATTTAATACCTTCATTTATGGAGTTAACGAGCGCTTGCTGTGATTGTGTTTGATTAAATTTGGCCATAACTTTCTCCTGTATGGCTTCATACTCTTCTCGACTGGGATATATTTTCGATATTAAAAGATCAAAATTTGGATCCGGCCGTAATGAACGTTTCGAAACAAGTTTCTTGCGGCAAGTGGGACATTCTTTATTACCCGAACGTAGTGCAGTAATAATGCAATCGGAACAGAAACGATGTAAACACTCTTTTGTGGTCATTGTCTTCTTAAGCATATCCAAACAAATGGGACACATCAATTCACTATGCAGACTCCGTGGCGAAACCGCAATTTCGGTATTGTCTGTGATAATTTCCTGTGGATTACGTTGTAATTCGTATAAGGATAAGTCCCATGTTTTATTTTGTGCAGGTTCCAGAGACGTCATGTTTCCGTAGATAAATAAGTATTTCTTTTGTATTGACAAGGGTAAAATTTGATCAAAAGTTTTCAATTTTTCACAATGCACAACAAAGCACTAATAAATTTTTTTCGAAGATGTTTAAAGTAGGCTGCCATATCTATTCAAAATGAGCGGAAGTATTTTTGAGCACAATAAAATATTAGGCATATTTTTTTATGGCAAAAAATTTGATTTTAATTTTAGTTAAAGTTTTACAGAAGCATTATAGTGGGAGTTTTTTAAAATGAGGTAATTCGTTTATTTTCATAAAAGTGATTTCGAAGTATAATTAATCACAAGTGGCAACTTCTCGGTTGTAAGCAGAGCTGTTACAAAACCCATTTCGGGTTACCAGAAAAAAATATATATTTGGCTCAACGTTAAACTATGTTTTCATGTAAAACTATGGGTTTGTGTTTCCGCCGCGCAATTGTTTTATAGCATATCATTCGGAAGTTGGTAATAATTCGCTTAAACAAACATGCGTTTTTTTATTTTTTTTGGCAGGTGTATAATCGATTTAGTTAAACCTATTGGTACGATTTTTTTATATATCATAACCTTATTATCACAATACTGCTTTCACAACTGATAAAAATAGAAAGGTAATTTTACTATTTTAGCAATTCCACTGTTTTTTTTATTACTGTTTCCATAACAATTAGGCTTCTATCCCAACAGCAGCAACAATTGCCGCCAAATATCCAAAAGCCAACAGCTGCCGCTATTGCTGCCTCTGCTGACGCTGCTCCGTCGATAAAGTCGTGCGCATTCGTTGTCGCTTCCATGCGAGATCAAAACTGATGGTTATCGCATGCACTTGGATTCAGTACACAGTTTGTTGTTTACGTTTCCATATCGTGGTCGGACGCATAACAGAGTGTATGCTCGCGCGCAATTCAACATTTGCCGGTGGCCCATCATAACGTGTTGTGTTGTGTTGTGTAGTGGTTGTGTGTGTGCACCCGCATGTAATTGAAACAAAATAAAATCAAATCAAATCACATATAGTGAAAAGTGCTAAAAATACGCAACCAACATTGTGCCATTTCATGTTTTGCAACGCACTTCCAGTGTGTAATTTTGGCAACAAATAAAAATATTAAAATACATTAAAAACAAAATATATAAAATTAAAAAATACATACATATACAAAAAGATGTATGTGGGAAGGCTTATGTACATATGTACAAAAGTGCGTAATTGCAACAAAATCGTTTAAGAAACTGAAAGTAAATGAAAAATATTAGAAAATACCGTTATTTTTTGTGATTGTATTAAATTTGTGTGTGTAAATTGCACGCGAGATTGCATTTGAATAGAATTTTTTTTTTTAATTTTATTCACCGTGCAACGGGTTTTAAGCATCACATGAAATATTTGTGTTCGCGTTTTTGAACTAACGGATCACATTGGCAAATGAGCAACACAAACAAACGTACATACATACATACATACGTGTACATATGTATGTAAATAGTGCTTGTGTGTAAAAAGTGCCGACAGGTTTTGGATAAATTGTAAGTGAAAAATTATTTAATAAGTGTTTTGGTAGATTAATTGTTGCAGTATCAGTTAATAAATATTGTATTACTGGTTATTTTTAATGAAATACATTTCGCTTTTATTAACGTTGTTAGCAATATTATTTACACATTTTTATGGTGATTGAAATTTAAGATGTGATTATTACAGGCAAGCCGGCGTAAAATAAGGAAATTTCAAAGTACAATAAAAAAACAGCAAATATTTAAATTTTATTGTATGTGACAAAAATTTGAGTTTTTATTAAAGTCAATTTTATTAATACCTATAGATTTCAATTTCAATTAAATTTATTTTAAATTTAAAACAAGTTTAATAGAAAAGAATTTTAAGGCATCAACATGTTTGTAAACATATTTAATGTTTATTTTTTTATGAAAGAAATTAAGTTTGTTATTAAAATAATTGCATTTTATTATTGAATTACCTACCTAATTATAATAATCATAAGCAATAGTGGAAATATCGTAACTATTATTTTAACATTTTTATTTTTATCTTTTTTTGCTAACAATAACAAGAATTAGCAAAAACAATAAGTACAAGCATTCATTTATTTATTTTTTGTTGTTATAAATTAACCATATGACAGAAATTGTAATTGGTTAACATGAAAAGTGCAATTATTTCCAAAGAAATATTTTTCAATAAGTATATACATATGTATATATATACATATATTTACGTAAGTACATTTTTACATATTAATATTCAATCAATTTCATGTAAATTTATATACAGTTGTGCAAGGTTGAATAGAACTTAGAAATTCATAGCGAAATACTCTTATTATTTAAATAAATACATATAGTATTTTCTTCTTTGGGTCTAATATAATTTAAGATTATTAATTTTTTTAGCATAATTCACAGTTTTTTTTTTCATTTACAAACATACGTACATATGTAAATTTTGTTGTATGTATGTAAATAATTAAATTTTTTGATAACAAAATATTTTAACTTATTGTATTTAGTACTGGCTTTGATTTATAGATTCATAGATTCATAGAAAACATAAATAAATCACACATTTTTGACAGCCATGTTGTTTTTGAATTTAGTAAATTTTATAGAACTTTATTAATTAATAAATTCTATTTAATTTAAAATGACAAAAAATGTGAAATATGTGCCCTAAATGATTTTGCAGAATTTTTAGTGATAAGATTTTGAAAAACTATAAATCTTTTTTATTTGTTATTCTCTTGTTTACATATAAAATTATTGGTGTTTAAAAAACAAAAATAACAAAAAAAAAAATAGATAAGTGCAAATAGTAGGGTAAATTACTGCTCTATTAAAGTTAAATTCTTAGAATAGACAATTTTTTGTTTGTTACTCTAGCCAGGACCAGCCCGAACTCAAGGCAATCCGGCCCCACTGATCGCAGTTTTTCAAAAATTATAAATTTTGCCTCAGCAGAGTAATAAAATATGTATAAATATTACACTTAAATCAGTTGTTTTATGGTAAGTTTTTTTTTTATAATAAAACTTACATTGTTAAATATTTAAATTTAAATTTTCCTGCTCATCAATCTTTATGACAGACTAAAATTAACAATTGCGTCATAAATAACGTTTAAGAATACAAATGTGTAAATTAATTATGTTCTTAAATTTTTTCCCTTATTCCTCTTCAAAAGAACTTGATTTGTATGGCTAATTTTAAATGAAACTACGTCATTGTTAAATTTGGCACTTTAACGGTTATTTATTGCACATTTCTGTAAATGTATGAGGTGCAGTAAGGGAAGATCATGGTTTATGCATATTTTACAGTATTGAAATTTTTATTATAAAATCATTTTGTCGTACCCGTAACGATTGATGAAATTTTTAATGGCTCGATTGCCTCGCAACAATCCTCATGGTACCGGTTAGATTCTTTATACAAAAGCCAGAAATTCAAGTAATTGGAGGTGATGTTGATGTGAAAAAACTTTGTGGTTCCACAGCGCTGAACCAGCCAAAGCGGCTGAAAAAATTAATTTAGTTTATGGGCCCGATACTGTAAACGAACGTGTAGCACAAAAGTGGCTTGCTAGGTTCCGTTCCGGTAATTTCGTTGTCAAAGATGCACCACGCGTCGGGAGGCCTGTCGTTGAAAATTGCGATAAAATCATGGGAATAGTGGAAACAGACCGTCCTGTGAGCTCTTATTTAAATGCTGAGGAACTAAAGATAAGCCAGAAAACCGTTTGGAATCATTTGCATAACCTTGGATTCAAAAAGAAGCTCGATGTTTGGGTGCCACACGAGCTAACGCAAAAAAACAAGATGGACCGAATTTCCATCTGCGAATCGCTGCTGAATCGCAACAAAATCGACTCATTTCTGAAGCGTTTGGTGACTGGCGATGAAAAATGGATCACTTACGACAACGTCAAGCGAAATAGGTCGTTGTCGAATCGCGGTGAGCCGGCGGAAACAGTGGCCAAGCCAGGATTGACGACCAGGAAGGTTTTGCTGTGTGTTTGGTCGGATTGGCAAGGAATCATCTAAATACTACGAGCTGCTCCCCTATGGCCAAACGCTCAATTCGGCCCTCTACTGCCAACAACTGGACAGCTTGAAGGCAGCACTCATCCAGAAGAGGCCATCTTTGATCAACAGAGGCCGAATTGTATTCCATCAAAACAACGCCGGGCCACATACGTCTTTGGTGATGCGCCAGAAGCTCCAGGAGCTCGGATTGGAGGTCCTAATGCACCCACCTTATAGTCCGGACCTGGCACCTAGTGATTACCATCTTTTCCTGTCCATGGCGAACGCGCTTAATGGTGAGAAACTTTTCCCTTAAAAGATCAGTAGTTTCGTTGCTTGTGTGGCACGTTGTACCATCTCGTTGAAAGCAAACATTGACCAGACCAATACTATCCAATTCCGGCCAAAACAAATCATTAAGCATCTCTTGATGGCGCAATCCATTTACCGTAACTGTTGCTCCCACCGGACCATAAACCACACAAAACAATTACACGTTGTGGATGGAGAGGGGTTTCAACAATAAATCTTGGGATTTTCGAGCCCCAAATGAGACAGTTTCGCTTATTGACTAACCCATCGATGTTAAGTTAAGGGGTAAAGCCACTCTAGGAGTTGAAAAATAGACTAATTTTGTTAAATTTATTGTAGGAATATGGGAAAAGGAATATAATTTTTATTCAACCATTTCATTGAACATACATATATTGAAGAATAAAAAAATATTCTTTAATTATTATTTTTGTTACAAAACAGTGGTGATAAAGTCCAAGTTTTTTTAAAAGGCGTCCACGGACCTAGAACAGTAAATCAAAAAAATTTTATGATCTACAAACTATGGCCTTTTTAACCACGTACGGATTTATTTTTTTTAACTAATTTTTGTGAAATCGGCAAAAATTTTTTAAAAGATTGATTTTTGACTAAAAAAATACGCACTAAATTATTAAAAAAAAGTTTACATTTAAGCGAAAACCGGCTACGTACTTCACAAACCAATTATATTGGAATTAACAAATTCCAACAAAAAGCAAATCTCAGTAGAGATAACAAAATCTATGTAATTGTTTTGCCGCTGCTTTCACTGCAGCGATTTGCTTCTCATTTACGAAACAGTATTCTGTTGGTTGTTGATAAAATTGACAAAAAGTTATATAAAAATGCATTTTTTACTTGTGACGCCGATGGATGGTTTGTTGAAACAGGGAGGTTAAGGACCTATGTACGTAAGCGCGATTTTATAAAGCCTTTAAGTTTCTTCCAACCATGATGGTGACAGGCTGGAAGCGCCAGGGCGAGTTAGATCGTTCGCCTTTTCATTGCCTTCCACAACCGTGTGACTTCGGACCTCACTGTGCCTTTCCGTGATGGTATGTTAATTGCCTCTATGCATGTTCTAATGCAATTGGACTTTGTGTTATCGCACTTAATTGCTGCTTGACTGTCTACTAGATTTTCCCCCTACAACGGCTACCCATTCGACATCTTCAGTGATGCCTACATTCTCTACTTGGAAATATTGAGTTGTAGTTATTGAGTTTGGAACTACCTAGGCATAGTCACAGAAGAACCCTGCTCCTGTACTTGCCTAACATTTAGACCCATCAGTGTAAATATGAATATCTTCATTGTTACCGATGGCCCGACCTTTCGTCGCTTCTTCTTTACTAGGGAAGGATTTTAGAACAGCCCTGCGTATTTCGTCTCCACCGGCAGCTGTTAAAGTTAAAATTAGTTTTTTTGCAAGTCTGAAATTTCCATTTTTAAAATACAATATACGTTACGAATAAAATATGAAAAATTATAATTTAAAAAACAAAATTAAAAAATTAAAAGTTTCTCATTTCTGTATATTTGCAATTAAAAAATTATTCAAATTCAAATGCTGCCATTAATTGATACCAGATGTTGGGAAAGTGTTAAGAAATTATGCTAAAAAAATTGCCAAAAAACAGTGTTAGCAACTGAAAGAAGATTGCCGCAAGTAATTTTTTTTTTTTTATTTTTTCTTTTTTGAGTCTGAAAATTTTGAATTTAATTGCTCTTGAGGGCAATTATTTATTAGCGCAATTAATTATTTGCCACAACTTAGACCGTTTCAAGTGGTGATAATGAGCAAAAAAAAAATCTATTTATTAGTAAAGTATGTATGTAGGTATGTACTAATTTAGAGCGTTCGCAATGAAACCAATGTACAATTGGAAACAAGTGAGCAAATGAGTATATACATACATAATTATATATGTATGTACATATGTATAGGCATTTATTTACAAGTAAATATGTGTAGCGCCATATTCTTAAAATATTTTTACTATTATATATGTACATACATGTGTGCATATGTATATACTACATAACCATACGAGGTGATTAACAAAAGTTCGGTCAGTTGGTAACTTTCAATTTGTTTTTGTTAAATTCAAAAAATACCAAATCCTTTGCAATTACATTATTATTTCAAATACTAGAGCGATCGGCAGTGAATCCCAAATTGCATATGGAACGATTGCACCGTCTTTAAAGACTATTTCTAAGTGGTTTCGAAGATTCCGGACCAAGAAGGTCGACCAAAATCTTCCACTGATGACGTCACTGTAGCTCTGGTGAAGTCTAAAATTGATGAAGACAGACGATTTACACAAGAAATGATTGCTAATGAATTGAACTTGAATGCCATGGCTGTGCTGCGAATATTAAGTAATCATCTGGGATACATAAAGAAATCTGCTCGATGGGTACCACGAGTTTGAAATGAGGCCCAAAAAAAGGTTCGAGTGCATTTTGTTCAATTTTTCCTAAACGAATTCGAAAATGATCAGTCTAGCAACTTTAGGAAAATTCGTTATTGGTGACGGATCTTGGTTCTATAAGTACGATCCAGAAACCAAAAGCAGTCCATGGTATGGAGCCCAACAGTAGCAAACCCACCCTTAAAATCTAAGCAACAAAAATCAGCAACAAAAGTAATGAAGTCAGTTTGCTTCACCCGATCTAAAATCCTAGCTGCTTTTCCACTGGAAAAGGGCAAGATGGTAACTGAAAAATGGTGCACCGAAGAGTGCTTACCAAAAGTTTTCAAAAATTTGTTGGAAAACAAGAAGATTTGTGGCGCTATTGTTTACATCAATTTTATTGCGATCTCTGGGATCGATGAAATACGTCCGACACCATATTCTCCGCATATAGCACCTTGCGATTTCTGGTTATTTCCGAAAATTAAAAAAAAAATTAAAAAAAGTTCTTTATTAGCAACGAGAAGTTAATGCTGAGCTCGCTAAGATTTTGAAGACAGTTATCAGAAGTGGTTCTATAGGCTTAAGAAATACATTGAAATCAATGGCGATTATGTAGAGAAAATAAAAGTATTTTTTTTTGTTTTTTTTTTCTGGTCAACTTAACGAACTTTTGTTAATCCCCTCGCATATCTACCTATAAGTACATATGTATGTATGTAAAAAGCAATAATTTTATAGGCGCGCTTAAAACAATATTATATTGTTATTTTTGCTTACACGTATATGCTTAGAAGAACATACATAGGTAAATGCATAAATTAAAAATAATTAAATAATAACGTCTAGGATCTGCTGGAAACAATTGAACATCACCTGCAAATCGGACGTGAATTTCCACTTTGCTTTCGCCGAATTGTGCGAACACTCTTTTTTAGCGTTTGCAAATGAGTAATAAATAACTGTTTTTACGATCTGCCTGCGACTGGCACATACATAGGTACATACATATATACGATTAGTTTAATATATACTAATTGTAAAAACAATAACACATTTGTAAGCAACATTTGCCGGTTTATTGTATTTGGAAATATAAAAATAAGTTTACCCAGTTGGCGTTTTGGCAAGATAAAATGATTTAAGTGTACTTCTAACTACATAAGTACACAAATTTATATGTACAAGTATGTACATATATGAGGATGTACTTACAATGTCTTTATAGTCTCATACAATATAGATGTTAATTAAATGTGAGAAAAAAAATTACAGTTAATATTCGTAATACAGTTTTTCAACACCTTTTGTATGACTAATTTTCAGTTAGATTAAAAAAAAACAAGCTATAATTTCAATTTGCTATAGGCCGTTATAAAACAACAGCGTCGCCGTCGCAGCAGCTGTGTACAACAAGAAAAAAATAAATAAAAATTTTCTTGAATTATAATATTGACCGAAATTTTGCTTCTAAACTACAGAAATATTCAAAAAAATCACTCTAAAAATGGAAATGGGCTCAAGTTTTTTTTAGACTAATCAAACTACAAAAAATATTAGGTCAAAGAGTTAACAAGAAAAAACCTCATGAACCGAATTTCTATCTGAGAATCGCTGTTGAATCGTAAAAAATCGAGCCATTTCTGAAGCGGTAACTGGTGATGAAAAGTGAATCACTTGTATCAACGTGAAATGGAAACGTTCAATGCCGAAGGGTAGTGAGTCGGTACAAAGGGTCTCCGAGCCAGGCTTCACGGCCAGGAAGGTTTTGTTGTGCGTTTGGGGGAATTGATATGGAATCAACCACTATGAGCTACTCCCCTACGGGCAAACTCTTATTTCGGACCTGTACTGTCGGCTATTAGACCGGTCTGTATGAGGCAATCACCTAGAAGCTTTAGTCAACAAGAGGGGAACTGTGTTTCATCAGTACAATGCCAGACCACACACATCGATAGGCATTCACCAGATACTCCGAGAGGTTGGTTGAGAGGTTTTTATACATCTACCTCATAGTCCGGATCTATCTATGGCGAATGATTTGGCTGGTGAAGAGAAGACTGTGAAAATCGATTATAGCAAATTGTTGGCATTAGGGTCAAGGGTTTCTATGAGAGCGGCATACTGACATTACCTTAATTCGGCAATCTGAAATTCTGTAGGATGTAATCGCCCAGAAGTGCTTAGCTTTGACAAACAGTAGGATGGTTGTGTTTCATTAGGACAACGCCAGACCACACACATCGATAGTGACTCGCCAAAAGCTCCGGGAGCTTGGTTGGGAGACTCTTATGTGATTGCCATCCGTTTCTATCTATGGCGAATGATTTGGTTGGTGA
Source organism: Ceratitis rosa (assembly GCA_037013455.1). Taxonomy (NCBI): domain Eukaryota; kingdom Metazoa; phylum Arthropoda; class Insecta; order Diptera; family Tephritidae; genus Ceratitis; species Ceratitis rosa. The sequence continues at coordinate 17,983,958 of JAWMAG010000006.1, forward strand.
AGAACTGGCTTCAAGAGAAGCCTATGAAAACCGATTGTCCCAATTTTTTCCCAATAGAAACAAGAGTTTCTATAATATAGGCATAATGACATTTCCGTGGAAATGGCAAAAAGTTATCGAGCAAAACGATGCATATTTGACATAAATCGGATAATTCTAACTATAGTAAATAAAGCTTTCAATTTAATGCAAAAATAATGGAAGACTTTATATATAATATTTAAACTTATGTCATTTGCCTGGATGGGAGAATGGTAAAACTATCCGCCTACTGCTCCTTCGAAGTGAGATTAGACAGACGACTACGCTGGCTGGCAGTCTATGAGCATATTTTCCAACTTAAAATTTTCCGCTCGAAACATATCATATTCTCCTTTTTTTCTTTGGACGACATGATCTAGCCAGCACAGCCATCGTCACTTAATTCACTGAAGACGGATATATTTTTCAGATCTTTCAATTAATTTATTTACACCCTAATTATTTTTTTCTTTTATGTTCGAAATACGTGGAAAGTGCCTCCCTAATTTCATCATCAGTGATACATTTTTTCATTTTGGGAGCAGGTAATAATCAGTTCGAATGAGGTTCAAAAATGTACGTGAATACTCTGCACGTTGTTGTTACTCCAACCATTTCTGCCAGTTATTCCGTCTTTAGTCGAGCCTCGTCGAGTACAACTTTTTCAATTGTTTGAATAAGTTCTGGCGTGATCGATGACTCGTTGCTCCTACCCGGCCTCGGATTGTCTTTACGCGATGCTCTTCTTTGTTTATTTAAATTGTGAAATGTATATCACGGTTTTTCTCGGACAAAAGTCGTCGTAAACTAATTTTCCTTGTTTGGTAAGGAACTTTATAACAGCACGATATACCATTTTTTCAAACGAGGTTTCAGACAAAGTTTCAGGAAATATGATTCCTTATCATGCGACTTCTTAACATTATTGCTGAGGGAAGTATGAGCTGGAGGGCTGAGTAGAGAAGGTACAACAAGAGTGTGCAGCGACGATATTGACATCATTGACTTCAACAACCTTATTTATCCAGACTGGATAAAAATGCAAAGCGTATGGGTCTTGTAGTGAGCGAATGAAAGTAAGATGAAATATTTCCAACAACAAACAAACAGTCGGCGCTTTCGCGACTCAGCTCCAAACGTCACTGTTGACAGTTCTAGATAATTTCGTATATCTTGGAATCAGTATTAATACTAACAAAATGTCGGACTAGAACTCTAAAGCAGAATAACGCCTGCCAACACGTGGTACTTTGGACTAAAAATAAAGTGCTCTCTCGACGAACAAAGACCAAACTCTGTGAGTCGCATGGGTGTTGACGGCATCTGATGAGTCCGCGGACAATCAAGGAGTCAATATAATATGTAGCCATCAAAAGCATAGCTGTAAAAATTGTAAGGTTTCCTCATAGAGCGTAACAGCCTTGGATTACCTATTGAGGAAGGAAATCTTTTAGCTTTTTCGCCCCAATATATGCAGATGTATAAGTACTCATTTTAATAAATATTGAATAAATCACAAGTCATCATAATATTCTTTACTGGGTCATCCAATTATGCACATATGTATGTATGTGCACACACACCTGTGTGAATTTATTAAAATATTCAGAAATACAAAACTTTTAGCACCAATTGCGATTTGTTAATAAATAAATAAACAAGCAAAATATCTAAAATATACTCGTTGAAAACTTAAAGCATTCCTTTGATAAATTACATTCATACAATACAACATATACAAACCTCCATTGGCCACCATTTAGCACGTGTAAGATTATTTTATTTATCCAACTAACAATGCAAGGCGTCTCCAAGTCAACAGCTATCAACCAACCCACTCCTCCGAATTGTCCATTTGCAATGTCTTCGCTGTTGACCATACCCAGAGTAATAGAAGCCCAAATCCACTATACCAAACCGAAAATTCAATTAGAACATATGTGTGAATTAAAATGACAAATTTATGAACAAATTTCGCTTGCCCTCTGTCTAAATGTCCAACAACAGGCCGCCAAAAGCCAACGACAACGCCAACGCCAACGCGGTGCATTGTGCTATCGGCTAGTCGCCTAAGGAAAAAAAAAACGCGCCAGGGCAGAGGAAGCAGAGAAAGAAAAGATAGAAACAAAAAAAAAAATATTAAATAAAGATCAAAACATTACAGGCGTGGCGGTGTCAACGAATTTGTGGAAGAATATATCCGCATACAAAAGATGTACAAGTGTACAAACATATGTATATACTCGTCCATACATATGTACATGTTGTCTATTGTATATCTTACTTGACACTTTGACTTGTTAGCGATGTGCCAAATAATATTTTGCGAAAGCAAATACGAATTTCTTTATTAAATTTATGAGTTTACTTGGCTTTCGATATTTTCCGGTGAATTTCAAATGTTGACGTCGGTTATAGCTTGAGCGCCTTGTTTCATGCAACCATTTTTGAAAGCAAAATCAGTTTTAAGAAACATTGGTTGCTTGAGCGCTTCAGATTCTCATAAAAAAAAAAATTTGTAACAAAAAAGTTTAAGTAATTCTTCTTCTTCCTAATTGGTGTAAACAAAAACGACATTTGACGCGTTTTCTTTCTTCGCTCTTCCACTTCCATCGAGCTCTTCCTCTGCTGCCACGAACGCGTACTGCTGCGCATACTTTCAAAGTTAGAGTGCTTTCATTCATCCGGACGACATGATCTAGACCAGTGTAGACGCTCCGTCTTTTCAGTCGCTGATTTATATCAATGTCGCCGCATATCGCCTACTTCGTATCGTTCAGCTTTTTCTCTATAAAACGCTCAGTGCCGATCCATCGATTGTTTTTGTCATCAGCCGCAGAGAATATAGCGGAACAGGAATGATAAGCGACTTGTAGAACTTCGATTTCTCACGGGTATTTTCGAAAAATGTTGTGAATATATGGTCGATAGTGGATTAAGCACGGATTATCCCACGACGACTTTTTAAAGTTTGGGTAGAGCACAATTCGATTTCATATAGTGCATAACTTGATCTACATGTCAGGTGGCCACACATTGGTTCTCGCTGTTTTGTTGTTATTCAGGTGAGCAATTGATATTCGGATTTCTTCATAGTCCGATTAATGAACGTTTGCTCATCGTCATCGGTTGTAGAATCGGCTCACCAAACACTGATGTTACACTCTGAGTATCAATCGCTAGATCACCTCTTTGGCTGCTATAAGAGTACGTAAGAGTTCTTTCTCTCCACCGTTGTTTGACATTCTTCAGTGCATCAGTTTTTCTTTCCATCTTGTCGAAAACCAATACAAATGCCGTACTACAATTTCCGTATATCGAGTTAAGAGTACGCCCAAAAAGCAGAGAGCAAATTGAGAATAGAAACCCGTCTAACTGTTGCGCTCATAAAAAGCTTTTTTAGTCGCATTGTCCTTCTCTTACCTCGGAAAGTGGGCACAGGTCAGTGATAAGTTGAAGAACTTCGCTTTGATGCGGATGGTGGCGAGTTGTTCACCCGCCGATGGACCAAATTTACACTTTTTTTTAATGTGGCCGCTGTAGTACAAAGATCACATGACCCACTCATTTCCATTCTTGTCTCGTAAAACGCAATACCTGATTGGCGATGATGTCAGTCTGACTTTTGCATAGTACATTGACCAACTGGACAAGGGCAACGTCCCAAGTGAGGGATTGAACACTCCAGATGCTTGCCTTTATATCGTCGTGCTCTCGTCTATGTGAGAATATATTAATTGGATGGGTTTATAAAGTGAGCTGCTTGCTTCAAGACCGACGCCGCTTGCAGCTGCACTTCTGGTGAAGAGATGCTACACAAACACTGTAATGAAGCCTTAAACTGAAAAAGTCGAATACTAAAGCTTCCTTTCTTTTAGCCATGTCTCAAGACTTTACACGGGTTGGCTACCGTATCTTGCAAAAGTGTTGCCCACCTTTTCAGGGTGTGCGTTGCGAGGACGCAAGAGTAGAAATAATGGGATGTAGTCTTGCAACTGTAGCTTTATATCAGTTCCCCTTAACACCTCCGAACACAATATCCAATTTGAATCATTTCCTCTAGTTTTGTTAGCCGAATTATCAATAAAAAAGTATCTATAGACATAAAAAGTCTCTAAATATAATTATTTACAACTATTGAACATTAATTATTGCAAAACAAAGGCTTTGGAATATAATAAATATATTTTAATTTATAACAATTATTTTACTTTTAAAACGATTTCTCCAATTAGAGAAATGCTAAATACATTTATGCCATTTTTCCGAAAAAATGTAGTCAAACACATAAATAAAGTTTACACATGTCTCGTATATACCTACATAGGTATTTATATGAATGTATGTCAGCAGCCACCGAAAAGAATTTTGGTGACTCGTCAGTACAATACAAAGATTTCATTCTTCTTTATTTCCTTGAAATTTGTATATTTGTATGTATGTACAAGAAGTTCCCACTCTGACCATAATAAAGTGGATAATTTGATTATGTGAATCAATGTGATGACAGCAGCGGGGGGTTATAACAGAAACTGTGAATGAAATTTGCAGACAGACAAATTAGGCAAAAAAATTTAATGTAAATAAAAATCGAATAAAAATTTGGCTCCAGCAATTGATTATTGTCATTGGCGCAGAAAATTTTTGGTCAATATTAAACAGATAAGTGTGTTTGTTAGTCACGTAATTTTCAAGAAGAAGTAAAAGACATACAATTAAAGTTATGGTCAAGAATTCAGCTCTACCCCAAGGTAAGGGTTTGACATTATGTTTTCAAACTAATTTTGCGCAAGTGACCGCCTGGAAGCCGAGAGAGCCAATTATTGTCTACCTTTTGGGGTCGTATGTCAGCATAACACTCCAAATATTCTCTTCCAAGGCGTCAATCGTCTCGGGCTTACCTGCGTCTGCAAGCGACTTCACATAAACTCCACAAAAGGTATAGTGTTAAATCGCACAATCTTGGAGGACACAGCTCAGACCCACTTTGCTCCGAAGTAAGAGTCCGTTCAATATGAAATGGTAAACCAAACTGAGTATAAATCAAGTAACAGCTGTAAAAAATACTAGCTGCGAAAATAGTATTGCCTCATTGAAATCCACGAGTCTAAAAAAAACACCCTTTGCATATGTACATACATACGTGTAGTTCAGTTCCAAAAATGTTTCTTACTCAATAGATTTTTAAATTTAAATCAATCTACAATTTTTTTAATCGGATCTTCAAACTTTTTAATATAAAAGTTAAAATAATAAAACAAAAAATAAATAAAATAACATAAAAAAATAATTTAAAATATTAACAAACATTAAAAAATACATTTAGCAAAAAAACAAAATATTAGTAATAATATCAATAATTACAAGTAAAACTGAAAAACGTTTTCATTTAAATTAAAAAATAAATTAAAGATCAATTTAAATTACTTAAAGCCACAAACATTTATTAATAATTACATACCTTCTGCTCAAATATAAACGAGACTTTATCCATGAGCGCGATCTGTCACATAGTTTTTTTTTTACGGCACCATAAACAAGTCAACCTCGAGTGTGTTTTTCGAATTTTACTATGGAAATTAGCGTTGAGCAAAGATGTTTGTTTGAGATTTTGTTATTCCAATGGAATAAGTGCGACGGACGCAATGAAAATGTTGCAGAAGGCATATGGGGAGTCTTGCCTATCACGTGCACGTATTTTTGATTGGTATAAGTCGTTCAAGGACGGCCGTACATCGCTGGAGAACTTGCCCCATGATCGTCGTCCAGCAACGTCAATAAACGAAGAAAACGTCGAAAAAGTAAAGAAAATTGTGTTGGAAAATCGTCGTGTGACTGAAAGAGAGATAGCTAGTAAGCTCAACATATCAAATGGATCCTCTCATAGCATTATTCACGATGTTTTGGGCATGAGACGTGTGTCTGCTCGACTTGTTCCAAAATTGTTGCTCATACGTCTCGTCTTGTACGCGATTATTTGACCAAAAACAACGTAATTATTGTTCCGCAAGCACCGTATTCACCCGACATGACACCGTGTGAATTTTTTCTTTTCCCTAAACTCAAATTGCCGCTTCGTGGAAAGCATTTTCAGTCGATTGAAGTCATAAAAGAGAATTCGAAGAAGGAACTGAAAGCCATACCTAAAGCGGCCTACCAGAAGTGTTATGAAGATTGGAAAAAAAGGTGGCATATGTATATCGCCTCTAATGGTGACTATTTTGAAGGGGATAAAATAAATATTGAAAAATAATTAACCGTTTTTCTTTTATTGAGCCAGTCTCGTTTATATTTGAGCAGAAGGTTTGTAGATACTTATATAGTATAAGTACCATATATACATAGATATATTTCTATAATTTTTTATATATATGTACATATGTACATAAGTACGTGCATATTGATGCTCTATGCAAGCATTTTGAGAATTTCGAGCTTTTTTTCTCTTGCTGCCCAGCCATTAAAGTCACCTCTAAGTATCTGCCTGTTAACAGTATGTAGGTATGTTAGCAGTAATTGCCGCTCATCCGCTAGGAAGCCACTACTCAGTCACTTGGGTTTATGACGCAAATTGGTTATACCAAACAAAGGAGAAAAACAATAAATTGCCAATTTTAATGGATTCACAAGTGTACTATTAATTATGGTACACACATACATACATACCTATATACCTATATGCACGAATATGTATGTATATATGAAGGTTTCGATAATTTTTTATGAATCGAAATGTGCCGGCTGTGATTGCTTATTGGCAAAATAAAAAATGCGCTTTCGATTTTTTTAATTGAAAAAATAGAAATGAAAAATCGTACGAAAATTGGTTTCTTTAAATGGCTTAAGTAGCAGCATACTTAACTGTTTATACAATATAATATGCATATATGTATATACATACACGTATGTATGTATGGATTTGTGAAATATATCTGCTTATAGATTGAAACTTAAGTGTATTTAAAATGATTTGTTTTCACTAATTGAACTCACAGAAAACGCTTATCTGGTTAATATTTGAAAGTTGATGTGCTGGACTGACGTAAAACAATACACGTACAATACGAGTACATAGAGTACTTACATACATAATAAAACTTTCGATTAATTTCCAAATTTATTGTTTATCATCTGCTCCACATCTAGTTAAGTTTAGAATTGAGTTCAAATTTTTCGCGAAATTTTTTTATACTTATTTCACAATTAATTTCTTTCTTGGAACTTCTCATTGAAACCAAAAACCTACATATGTAAGACCATATTGCTGCCAAAAGGACAATCAAATCAGTTTTTCTATTATTGCAAAATCTTAGTCTACGTAAAAGCATTTGCTGCCATGGGTCCGATTCCCCTTAATTGGGCAGGCCAGTACTTGCCCAGCTGGTTCATGTCGTCGTACAACTAAAGCCTGGCATCAGCGTCATCCAAGAAGTGTGTTGAGCAACACCAAAGCAGAAGAAGGTAGGTAGGTGGTTATAAAATCGGCTACAGCGGCTTTGTTGTGTGAGAAAGACTACGTGACCATATTATGGTATACACCATAGTGGATAATATGTAGTCATTCGCTCATCAACATATGACTAATTTGCGCTCAAGCCACATCGCAAGAGAAAAACTCCCTTCCCGTGAAAAACGTGCTCGGAGTTAAACCACCACCAATTGCAGACGACGAGCTCGAGCTGCCTCGAGAGACCCGCGTGACTCTGGCACAACTTAGATCTGGATATTGTAACAGGTTAAACTCCTAAACTCGACCCCAGCATACACAACGTGTGCCCTGCATGTGGAGAGTCTCCGCACAACACTAACCACCTCTTCACATGCCCCCTTAAACCGACTCATCTAACCCCCTCTCCCTTTGGTCCAATCACGTCGAAACAGCACGTTTCCCGGACCTCCCTTTAGATGACCTCGGCGACGAAACATCCTCAAACAGTCTGAGGTTGAATGAATTTTACAAAAATATACGAGAATATTCATTAAGTTACGTGGCTGTCGCCGGATCGATTACCTCTCAACGACACGGATCATTATCTTTTTGCCGTGAAGATACGCGCCAAGGAAAGTTCGACGCTGAAAACTGTTATTAGAGCAGACATCCTGCAGTATCATGAAACCGCATAGCAGTTCTCTCGCTTATGATTTCCTTGCTGCTATATGCTATAGGAGCGTGCGCTATGACGACATTTTACATCATATGTACATAGTCCGAATGGATGAGAGCACTCCAGCTCTGAAATTTTTGGATGAATTGCTCTCTGGTGGAAGATTCACTCTATTGAAAGTATCAGATAAAAAGCTAACTAGCTCCACATATTGTCTCCAAGTGTCTATAAGAAGCATAAGAAATCTGACTGTATTTGATCATTTTCTGATTCTACGACTACCCATCACTTCTCCAAATGTTACATTGTTCGCTGAGTTTGAATCCAGAATCCACGATTTTCCTACATGAAAGAATTTTTTTTTATATTCCTTTCGAAAAAAATCGTTTACCTCCTTGTGCTTGAATGTATCACAAAATATGTATAATCACATGCGTACATATATACGTACATATCTACATTGTTATATTCTTAATACGAAACGTGCGCCATCCACTTTAACGGGTGTCGCTCACCAAAAGCTTTGGGATAAATATTGGCAGCATACAAACAACTCTACAAACATATTATGCGCGTACATGCTGATACGTACATACATATATATGGTATGTATGTACATATTTGTATTTTAATAGGAGAACTGTCAATGTTGAGCGCAAATTGAAGCGTTGCGTTGCCGTCCGATGCTGCCTTCATAACGATTGTTATGATGCTTTGCGTGTGCCAATGTCATAAAATTGGTGGGAAAAGTTTTCAATTGAATTGAGGGTGTTGAGGAATTTAGCTGGCCATTAGTCGGATTATTCATCGATGTTTTATAACAATAAACGATAATGGCCATTATGTGATGTGATGTGATGTGATGTGTGTACTAATAATCAGACAGGCATGTGATGAACATTTGTGTGCGCACTTACATATATACATATGGTATATGTGCATGCATATGTCAACGCATATTTTCAACACTTATATATATGAATTGATTGGCATTTTCCCTATGTATGTATGTATACCTGCAATTTTGTATAGCTTAACTCTGGCATTGAAATGTTGCATACACGTACACGCACTTGTTTCTCTATACATACATAATCCTATATGTAAATACATACGTAGGTACTTACGTGAATTTCGTGCCTGAGGTGCTGACCTATGGCTAAAAGTTGTCTAGTGTCAACTGCATCAATTGCTAGGAAAACAAAAACAATTCCATTAGGGTGTTGAAAAAAAGCTGTGCTCCTTTGCTCCACATGCAGTGATAAACGTAAACACAAACAAAAATACGAACGTAGATACATACCAACATACAATATACTTCTGTATGTTTATGTACATTTACATACTTCACTTTCAGTATGAAAATTCTCAATGAGACATCAATGAATGGAGCAATTTAAACCTGATTTCGATTTAGTTGAATGAACATACATATCTACATAGGTATGTACATATGCAAGTATGTTATGTGTACCTATATTAATATTATATTATAGTATAATAATAATTTTGAAATGTCTGTAATATTCATTGTATTAATTTGTCAAGTATTATGCTCTTGTCCAAGATTGATCACAAATCGGTATTGAAATACATAATATATATTATAAATTAAATACAAACAGAAATTTAATAAAAAATATGAGTTAAACTATTATAAAGCAAAACAATATAAAATAAAATAAAAATATTAAATATACCAAAAAAATTAAATAAAATACGAATTAAATTAATTAAAAAACAAAACAAAATATTTTTTATAAATTAAAAAGTAAAACAAAATTAAATTATACAAAATTTATATAAATTAAATTAAATATAATAAAATAAAATAAAATAAATTGATAAAAAAAATTATAATAAAATAATAAGTTTAACTTAAACAATTAAAAAATAAAAAACATAAAATAAAATTAAACTAAAACAAACAAAATAAAATAAAAATAAACTAAAGTAAAATTAAATAAAATAAAATCAACTAAACTAAAATAAAATAAAATAAAACAAAACAAAATAAAATAAAATAAAATAATATAAATAAAATAAAATAAAATGAAATAAACTAAAATAAAATAAAATAAAATAAAATAAAAAAATAAAATAAAATAACATAAAATTAAATAAATTAAATATAATAATATAAATGAAATAAAATAAATTAAATAAAATAAATAAAAACAAATAACATAAAATAATATGAAATAAAATAAAATAAAATAAAATAAAATAAAATAAAATAAAATAAATTAAAATAAAATAAATTAAAATAAAATAAAACAAAATAAAATCAAATAAAGTAAAATAAAATAAAATAAAATAAAATAAAATAAAATAAAATAAAATAAAATAAAATAAAATAAAATAAAATAAAATAAAATAAAATAAAATAAAATAAAATAAAATAAAATAAAATAAAATAAAATAAAATAAAATAAAATAAAATAAAATAAAATAAAATAAAATAAAATAAAATAAAATAAAATAAAATAAAATAAAATAAAATAAAATAAAATAAAATAAAATAAAATAAAATAAAATAAAATAAAATAAAATAAAATAAAATAAAATAAAATAAAATAAAATAAAATAAAATAAAATAAAATAAAATAAAATCAAATAAAATCAAATAAAGTAAAATAAAATAAAATAAAATGAAATAAACTAAAATAAAATAAATAAAATAAAATAAATAAAATAAAATAAATAAAATCAAATAACATAAAATAATATAAAATAAAATAAAATAAAATAAAATAAAATAAAATAAAATAAAATAAAATAAAATATTGTAAAATAAAATAGAGTGAAATATAATAAAAGGAAATGAAAGAAAATATCTAAAATAAAATAAATTAAAATAAATAAATAAATAAAGTTGAGCTTAATAAAAAAGTATAAAATAAAACAAATTAAATTAAATTAACAAAACAATAAATTAAAAAATTAAATTATATAAATCAAAATGGAATAAAAAAGATAAGTTTTAAATAATAATAAGTATGAAAGAAAACAAAATTAATTTAAAATGTAAGAAAAAAATTTAAATTAAAATACTAAAATATAATAATGTAAGAAAAATATAAAAACAAATAAAATAAGTTAAAAAAAAATAAATGAAGTTGTATTTAATAATTTTTGTATCGAAGCGTTTTTTTACACCTTTTATTGTTTATGTACAAATACATTTGTTTTTTGCTTTTATTCATGCAACAAAATCTACAATATACATACGTGTATATATATAAATTTAATAAATCGCTTTCACTACTCGTCTACAACTACAACAATGACAAATTTCGCTTGAAGCGTATTTATGTAACAGAGCACTTCCGTTTTCACTGAAAATCACAAGGATATCTGTTTCAATGTATGAGTGCAGTTTACATTTAACATTAGTGAAATTTGATTCATTGCTGCGGGCGGTCTGATATTTCGTCAAAGGGGTTCTCTGTATTGACAATACGGATTTATTGACACTGTAGGCCAAATAAAACTTTTTGTTTCAATAATTTTTTTTTTTATCGACAAGTCCTATATATGCTTAAGTGATATAAAAAATATGATAAATTTAAAATAATATTACTATACATATATCTTTAAACACTTAAAAGTACAATACTTCATAATGTTAATAAAATATTTATCAGAAATATAGGGGTTGGATATTGGTTTATGAATGTATCGGCATATTGAACATTTACTGGCATTCACTTGTACAACATCAAAATATACTAGGGAGAAAATCCGGTTTGTGCAATATGAAATTGATACTACTTTACAACATTTAGGAACAAAGGTATAGGAAAAAATGACATTAAGATTTGCACGCCACGCCACACGCACTTAAATCCAAGTCTTTGTAAGGCTACTTAATACGCTTACTTAGTTTTTTTTTTCAACAGGACATGAACTTTACACCCTTTACCTTTAACACGAACTGTAGGTAATAAAACGTGTCAAAGAGAGACGAAGAGAGGAATTCTAAAGTCATTGATATTCAGCTGCTCTTTTAAGGATCCTAACTGTTTCACGTGTTATGAGTCTGAGGCTTAAATTAGAGCTCAAAAAACAGATGTCTTCAAGTAGGTTGGTACAGGTCTGCTATGAAACTATTAAGGAACCAAATCACTCAGAAACCTTCACTGATAGCAGAGGCGAAGCCAACGAAATAGGTAATCGCTTCCATAAACAGTCACAACTTGCAGATAGAGCAATCTCTTGAGACAAATCCGAGCGACCGACGAATTTTTATGAGGAGCTCTTATTTCATGTCAGAACAAAACACAGGTACATTCCCTGTCCTGGGGCGACGGCAGTTAGAAAAATGATTTTTCAATAATTTTGGTTGCTGTTTGAACCAGTACTCGCCTTTTCTCTGTGTGGCCAATGGAAAAGTCATTGGCTTACAACAAACAGAGGTGTATACGAGTGTTCGCATCCTGGGGTATGCTGTAGAGGTTTGTATGATGAGAACATCCGATGGCTGGCGCTAAGTGCTTTCAAAAGAAATGATTTGCGGAAGATTTATTGTACATTTATATGAAAAGCGGCAATAGCTCAGACAACGGAATACGGAATACGCAAATATGAAACAAAAACAACTGACGCGCCAACCAACTAATAAGACGGTGATGTAAGTTAATACTAATCACAGTTCTAAAATAACTACTAAGTATTATTTTTAAAGTGCTAATCAATTCCGGCTACAACAACAACAATTACATGTGAACTAAATTTCGTACCTTCAAATATCAACTGCGGAATGCGTCATATTTTCAACTTGAAGTTTGTAAATATTTAATCAACTTTAACTATTCACACCAACGCTTGTTTAGTTAAACTAAAATATACTTATTGTACAATGAATGCAAATACAAGCTAATTATACATTCTTATGAATATTTATTGTTTATGCGAAGCAAACAGAAATTTTCGTAAAATGCTAAGTGTGACTAGACCAGACTAATTCAATTTTGTACTAAATGCCAGGCCTGTTAATTGGTTCAATTAGCCCAGTATATGAAATGAATGATTATTTACATATGTACGAGTACTCTTACATACGTGTACATATGTACATATGTGGAAAAGTATGACGTCTAAGGCGACATTCAATGGGATATGTCCAATTAAGCTTTGGGTCAGAGTCATGCCATTGATGTTGATTGATAATGAAAGTAAATACTTACGCCATACGTATATATGTATGTATGTATGTATATATGGATACCAATATACACAATTAAACACGTGTATATGCATTATCATATTCGAAGTTTTTTATTACTACAAATACATATACACATATACGCATATGCTTGTGTATGTACCATATATGTATAATTCATTCATAACTTTGGTTAACAGTTGTATTTTATTTTATTTGTATAATTAATTATAGATTAAAATACATTTATGTAAACAACCATATGCGCACACATACATACATACTTATAAATGTACTCGTATGCAAGTCAAGTGTCGAGATAAGAGTGTGAGAGCTCTGAACATACATAGGAATAAAGCAGACAGAAGAAAGCAATGTTTTTCTTCTTCTTCATTGGCGTGGACAACGCTTAAGCGATTATAGCGGAATCGTCATTCGTTACTTCTCTTTGCTGTTAGGCGCCAGTTGGAAATACCAAGTGTAACCAAGTAACTATCCACCTGATCCTTCCAACGCAGTGCAGGTCTTTCTCCTCTTATGCTCCCACCAGCATGAATCGCAACAAAATCGACCCATTTCTGAAGCGTTTGGTGGCTGGCGATGAAAAGTGGATCACTTACGAAAACGTCAAGCGAAATAGGTCGTTGTCGAAACGCGATGAGCCGGCGGAAACGGTGGCCAAGCCAGGATTGACGGCCAAGAAGGTTTTGCTGTGTGTTTGGTGGGATTGGCAAGGAATCATCTACTACGAGCTGCTCCCCTATGACCAAACGCTCAATTTGGCCCGCTACTGCCAACAACTGGACCGCTTGAAGGCAGCACTCAACCAGAAGTGGCCACCGTTGATCAACAGAGGCTAAATTGGCTCTTCGAGTTTTTTGCCAATAGGGACGCAGCCTTCTACGAGAGGGGTATAATGGGGCGAAAAATAACCTCTTTTGGAATGAAATTTTTTTAAAGCTGTTTTTTTATATTATTCAATTTTCCAACTTCTTGATTCCGCCCGAAAAGTAATTTTCCGGAAGATCTGCAAAATATTCCTCCATTCAAAATACTTGTCCATACTCAACACGTCAACAACAATCAGCTGTCAAAACACAACTAAGTGCAGTATCGCCTAAATATGAACGAACTACAAGGCATTATAACCTTTTTTTGTAGTAGCAGCACATTCAGGCGGTTAAGGAGGTTGCTTTTCACCCCACCAAGTAAATATAGAAATCTTATGTTCGTTTGTAAAGTTCCGCAAATCACCAAAAGTTACCGAGCTTGAAATTTCCATGGTTCTTGAAAACAATCGATATGAAACATTTTTTTCGGGAAGTGAACCTTTTCGAAAAGATCTTACCTTATGGTACGATTTAGTATAAATTTGGTACATAGGTGGCTTTTTGCGAAAAAATCGTATTAATAAATCTGGAATACTTATATTATTTATCAACTCTTTTCAGCATTTTCATAACAAATCATTATTACATTTAAGTTATTATTAATTTTTTAGTTAAAATCTCGCTTTCGTTATAATATTTTTTTTTTTGGGAAAAATTAAATATTTAATATGAGTTAAAATTCAAATACTTTTAATTACATAGTTATCCATAGGTAGGTATGTCATATGTGCAATATAATTAACTAATTACCATGCCCATTAAATTTGCAATAACTTTTTTTTTTTTTGTAAAATAATGTGATGAATATTCAAATAAAATACAGCAAAAGCAAAAAAAAAAAAAACTACAGCCATTGTTATTTAGGAAAATCTAATGCTATATATTGTATTTAAATACATATATTTTAGTTACTTTTACATTGTGCTTGTGCTTGCTGCCTGTCAGGGAGAATAAAAATTTTCATTATTAGATGTGTAGATTATATGCAATAATAATAGGTTTAAGCGTCGCAATTTTAAACTCAAATTATATGTATATTCACGTTTTTGTATGTAATATAGGGCTATCAATTTCGTGGTTTCAAAAACACAGTACTATATTTGGACATCTCTCAAATTTAACTGTCAAATAAAAAATGTTTTGTTTCAACTAAATGTCAAGCATTCGTTTAAATTTCTAAAACCTACTACGAAAATTTGTGATTCGTGCTTTAAGAGAATATTATGGTGCACATAAAACCGTCCAACTACTCAAGTAATTGGTAAAATTTTAAAGAAATTTGAATAGCACAAATATTGTAAGGCCTGTACATCATCGTTTAGCTCGTTCCACCTCAAATATCCCTGGTGTAAGTGAAAGTGTAGCTGTAGACCCGAATGTCTCGACGTTCTTAAGAGCTGAGATTTTTTTTACGGCATTACATCAATTAAAGCCAAGCTCACACAGCCACTGGGGCCAGCTGATCATGCACAACCCGTACGTACGTCGATTGAATGCTTGAACAACAAGCGGAGAACGGCGATTTTTCAAACCACAATTTCTTCAGCGACGAGACACATTTATCAATCGGAGGATACGTAAATAAGCGAAATTTTCGTATTTGGGGCTCCGAGAATTCTCAAATAGTTGAAGAGAGACCATCAAACCCAAATAAAAACTTACTGTCTGGTGCGCTCTTTGGTCCGGAGGTGTGATTGGACCTTACTTCTTTGAAAACTTGAACGGCGAGACTGTCACTGTCAGTTCGGAGTCTTATGGTCGTAAGATAATCGACTTTTTTTGGCCTGCAATTGAAGAACATAACTTGGATAATATGTGATTTTTAGAAGATAATGCCACATGTCTCACAACACGAGGCGAATATGGCTTTAGAGCGAGAGAAATTTCCCGTCTCGGCGATGTCAATTGACACCGTTGCACTTTTTCTCTGTGGGTCTACACGAAAGATCGTGTTTATATAAATAAACTTTTAACTCTTGAGCACTTGACTAACAACATTCGTCAAGATATGGCTGAGATATCGCCCAATATGTGCCAAAACGGATCAAAGTTTGCAAAAATTCATGAGGCAGCCATTTGAATGATGAGAGACTGTATAACATAATAGGAATTTCATGAAAAAAATTATTTTAAATGCATTTTATTTGCGTTTATTTTCGAAAACGCAAAATAAATAACCTTGTATTATATAATACTTACACTAGCTTACCCTGAAGTGTTGGATATCTATTCGTGAACTAAAAGTTTATGAAAGGGTTTGCCAACCCTAGAACTATAGACCACATAATTCCAAAGGTCGACCCTGTGCTTTTCTAATAGTGATGGCAAACGTTAGTCAAACAGGGAACTCTAGTCGCTTTAATTGAAAGGTAGTACTGGACGGAATGATAGGGTTACGAGGAATGAGGACGTCTGCAATATTGAAAGCTTACAATGATTTCCAAATCCAATATGTGTGATGCGACCCACGCTAAGCCAAAAGAACTCGAAAATTTTCTTGGATAAATATCCATCTGGCGTTCGGAGGCAGCTAAGAATTAACTGTAGGTCCGTGCATTTGTTGGAAAAGACATCAAGACGCATACCACAAATTAGCACCAATTATAGAAACATGTATATACAGCCGTGGCCAAAAGTATTAGGCACCCCACTAATTACTGAATTTTTTGTTTTAACAAGTGAAGTAATTAAGTTTTATTAGTAAAACAGTGAAAATACAATGAACTAGTGATAATAACATTAATATTTAGTAGGTCCACCCTTCGATTTAATAACGACAGCAATTCTCTTAGGCATGCTGCGTACAAGCTTTGCACATTCGTCCGCACTTATAGCGTACTACTCGTTAATTAAGGCATTCTTTAAAGCAGTTTTTGATGTTATACTGTGTTCCTTAATCTTGCGTTTTAAAATAGACCATATTTGCTCAATGGGATTAAGATCTTGTGACTGTGCAGGCAACAAAATGTTCTGATTTGTGACAAGGAGCATTGTCTTGCTGAAATTGAATCCCGTCTAGCTTAGGATCGCCGAAAATCCGCGTTATCGAAAGCAGAAGAACAGCTTCTAATACATTTATGTACTTTTGACTGTACATGCGACCCTTGCAAACGAACATTTCGCCGACACCATCAGCAGCCATGCAGCCCCAGATCATAATGCTGCCTCCTCTATGCTTAACAGTGGCTACCACGCAATCTGGATAATATTCTCCTCGACCCGTCACCTCACGAACGTCATACCAGGTGTCCCAAATATATAATATAGAAAAAATAATGTTTTCATAAGATTTGTATTATGTCTTCAAAATTGCTTTAGGGAAGGATGCTGTGGTTGTTAGTACTTTAAGACGATCTAAACTAAGCTTACCTCGAAGTTTGATTCATCAGACCGCAGAACATTGGACCAATCTTCTTCCGTGAAATGTTGGTATCGGCGAGCCCATTCCAAACGATTTTTCCTATTCTTTTCTGAGAGCCATGGCTTTTTTCGGGATTTACATACTTTTAAACCTGCTTCCAGAAGTCTTCTTCTAGCTGTTCGAGCACTAACTGCTTTACTAAATTCATCCGAAAGGGCAGCTGCAAGGGCAGAAGATTTTTTGTGATCCTTGAGAGGCTCGCGTATAACTATTCGGTCTTCTCGCTTACTGGTTAGACGCTTCCGTCCACTTTTTGATTTATTATTGTGGGATTTTGTCTCCACAAATCGCCTGATAGCACATTGGAACGCGCACCGCGAACATCCTACCAAATTGGCAATCTCAAGCTGAGACTTACCTTCTTCACTTAGAACTTGAATTCTAACTCTATCATCGTAACTAATTTCACTTGTTTTAGGCATTTCGGTAAATCTGTACTGTTTTTATAAGATTGGTAACTTTTCACCAAATGTAATTTACACTTTCACTTTCAAATTTTAAACACGAAAATATTTTATGAATTTCTTAAAAATGATAATTTTTAGGTTTAGCTTATCCAGAGTGCTATGACTTTTCATATTACACAATTTATTCGTTTAACCAATAGTTAAACACCCATGTAAGACATTTATAAAAAGAGGAGGTAACTTTGATAGCCACATTTGACAAATACTTGTATTTTAGTGGGGTGCCTAATACTTTTGGCCAAGGCTGTATATTTATATAACAATTTCTATGAATATATTTGATATATGATAGTATTTTATCATTTATTATTTATAACACTAATTTATTTTTATTTTAATTTTTTTTTTTGTAGATTAACCGCTGGTCTAATGTGAATGGTTTCATAATAATGGCTCACCTGCGCACCAAAGGATAATAATACGAAAATCAACACAACTTCCAAATTTTCAAATACTTATATATATATATATATATATATATTTTTTTTTTTTTGCTTTCTTGCAATACTCAAAAAAAAAAACAAATCTGCGCAAACTCCCAAAGAGAATGGTACTTAAGGACATACACGTCCGTGAAAATATCAATATGGATAACAATCATCGTTCCGCCGCTACAACAATCACGAATAATCCAGCCACAACGTTCACATCACGTCGTGGCTACACCTTTTCGGGCACCACAATCTTTCTTATTGCCGCCTGTTTCCTATGCACGCTACTCGCGGTCAGTTTCATAATTTACAATGTGGCAACGTGTGAACAGCCGCTTACACCGCTGGCGGATGAGGAAGTTATTTGTACAACCATAAAGAAGCATATATTGAAATCGAGTAACGCCGACGTTGACGAAGCTAAAACTCGACCACACTACGAACGTGACGTACGCCTGCCGCATTCAATGAAACCACAGAAATATAATATTTCGCTTGTACCCTATCTGCTGCATAACAATTTCACATTCGAAGGGGAGGTGCACATTCAAGTGATTGTGCTGGAGGACTGCTATAACATTACCATGCATGCCACCGAGTTGAACATCACCAAAAATGATGTCTCCGTGCGTCACATAGGCATGTCGACAGCGACGTCGGCATTGCAGCCAGCTTTGGCGCAGTATGCACAGTTTGTACCGGAAATTGGCGGTGTGGAACTGAGGATACGAAAACAATACATGCTTGAGCGTAAGCAATTTTTCATCATCGAACTGTATGACAAACTAATAAAGGGCGGCGTGTACGAGATAAACATCCGGTTCAGTGGTCTAATACAGGACTATCTGCAGGGCTTCTATCGCAGTTCATATCAAGTGGGCAATGAAAAGCGGTAGGTGGAATTCTTTGTTAGTTTTGCTAATTATGTTCAATACTCTTTGTTTATATGTAAGTATGTATGTACATTTACTTGTGTTAACCATATTTACCTGTCCGAACTGTATGTACGCGATTCTCGAAAGTGGGATATACGAATTCACGAATAATCAGTTAAAAGTACAGTACGAATTTTCAAATTTTTAAGCCTAAAAAATCTCAAAAGGGTTCTTCATTTCTTCAACATGTTCTGAAACCAAAATTTGAGCAAGAGACATCAAGAGCAGTCGGTCTGTTCGTCTGAAATAAGTTGGGCTCGGGCTCTCTTTAGTAAGAGCACTGCTGAAAAGCCCTTCAGGGGTTATGTACATAGAATCAAGTATACAGGGTCCGCCATCTAACGATTGAGGAACGGGCAGATGAGCGCTTGGCCGAAGACCCGGAATTTAACCAAAAAATCATCTTTTCCGACGAAGCTCATTTCCATCTTGGCGGCTACGTCAATAAACACAATTGTCGTATTTGGGGGACGGAAAACCCGCACGTGATCAAAGAGAAGCCAATGCATCCTCAGAGAGTTACTGTTTGGTGCGGATTTTGGGCCGGCGGCATCATTGGCCCATTTTTCTTCGAAAATGCGGCAGGAGCCGCCGTTACGGTCAATGGCGAACGCTACCGCACCATGTTAACGGATTGGTTCTTCCCGGAAATCGAAGAGGAGGACTTGGACAACATTTGGTTCCAGCAAGACGGCGCTCCGTGCCACACAGCCAACGTTACGATCGATCTTGTGCGCACTGTTTTCGGAAAAAAAAAGTTACGTGGCGGACCCTGTATATGTGCATAAGCTTCTTTCAAACAGTAGTGAAGGTACCACCATTGAACTGAGAATTGGTTTGGCTACTATCGAGCTGAGTCTATGATCTCAGAAGACCAAAATTCGGGCTCTCGTTGTCTTTCTCTATAATCTGACTTTGACTACCAACGAGAAATTCCGCAGGCGGTGTATTCTGACGTTTTTGGAGCCTTGGTGTACATGATTTACTCTTCTCCTTCTAACTTTCTGAATAATTTGCGTGGTACTGAAGCTTTTCCTGTAAGGCTTTGCTACTTAGGCTTGTTTCGCCCACTAGGTTACACCATAGAGGAGTTAGGTTTCCTCAACGCATGAGAGTTTAAATTCGGCTACCGTGCTCGTCAAAGCTTTTCATCTCATTCTTTAGACAGACACTAAGATGAGACCTTTCGTTGTCCGAACAAAAAGTGAATGAAGAGGATTCCCACGCCGCTGCCTCACCCTTCAGCGGGTTGTTTTTACTCCAAAGGTGGAACCATAGTCGGGAAGTTCTATTTAAACACTGGTGGACTTGTGTAAATGCGCGCCATCTAAATTTTGTGGATTCGATAGATTAGAAAGGATATCTAAGTTCAACTCCTTCAGAGTTCGGGAATACATTTTTCGAATTTCTGGACTTGGACTGTTAAACTCTTGGATTCTCCATGGAATTCAGATTTTCGAGATCAAAGCTACTTCGCATCAAACTGCTTACTAACCTAATTTCTTCAGGAAATTTTTGGGTTGACTTGGTTGAGCTTCACCAGCTGCTGTTTCCAAAAAAAAAAAAAACTCTAGGAACTAATGCTACAAATGCCACTGGACAGTACCCCTAAAAGCTTGATCAGTGTTTCTTACAACTCTTTCCTCGAATACATTCACGGGACCAGCCAAATTTTGTATATGCAAGAGTAGACGAGTACAGCTTTGTCTGCAAGTAATTTACACTGTCGTATTTTGTTGAGTTAGCATTGGAAAAATATCAAGATACGGCCAGTAACACAGTTCTATTTCCCATACTAAATTGCTTGTGACATAAAAAAAAACCACACATTTAAGTGAGCCGCTCTAGCTCTCGACAGAACTGCGGTTCGATTTTCCGATAACTTATTAGACGCTATCGAAAATGATTAGAAAATATGTCAGTGAGATTCCCACAGCAATACTACCTAACCTATAATGGCTCACATTTAAAATATTAAAAAAATATAATGAAACAAAATCTCAACGAAATTCTACATTCTAATCTCCAACAGCTGGCTGGTCTCCACGCAATTTCAAGCTACCGACGCTAGACGCGCTTTTCCCTGTTTCGATGAGCCATCATTAAAGGCGAATTTCACCTTAAAAATAGCACGTCCACGCAACATGACGACAGTCTCTAACATGCCTATCGTATACACAAAGAAACAGTAAGTACTTCATTATACAAAAATGAAATGTTTTTCCACTGAATTCACATTTTAAATGTTCCCTGCGTCTTATAGTGAGTACCTCACGAATTATGTATGGGATCAATTTGCAGAAACCCTACCCATGTCTACGTATTTGGTCGCCTACGCTATCTCGGACTTTGATCACATTGCCGCTGGTAACTTTGCGGTGTGGGCACGAAAGGACGCCATACAATCGGCGAGTTATGCGCTGAGTGTGGGACCGCAAATATTACAATTTCTTGAAGAATACTTCGATTTACCATTTCCGTTGCCGAAAATTGATATGATTGCAATACCGGATTTCCAAGCAGGCGCTATGGAGAACTGGGGTTTGATAACTTATAGGTGTGTGGGAAAACAAATAGCAATATCTCACAATCGTATAACTTTTTCCCACTATTCTACGATTGCAGGGAGACTACAATGCTGTATGAGGAGGGTGTTTCGTCTACAACCTACAAACAACGTATCGCCAGTGTTGTTGGACACGAGCTGGCTCATCAATGGTTTGGCAATTTGGTAACACCCAGTTGGTGGTCGGATATTTGGCTGAATGAAGGCTTCGCCAGCTATATGGAGTACATAACGGTTGATGCCATTCATCCGGAATGGAAACCGCAAGATCAATTTGTCGTTACCGAATTGCAAAATGTTTTCCAATTGGATGCGCTGTCGTCGTCACATAAGATTTCGGTTCAGGTCTTTAATCCAGATGAAATTTCTGAGATTTTCGATCGCATCTCGTATGGTAAAGGTTCGACTATAATACGTATGATGAGTCATTTCCTAACAACCAAAGTTTTCCGGCGTGGTCTCAGCAAATACCTGAGAGAAATGTAGGTTATTTGAAAAAAAAAAAATAATTGGTTAAATCATTTTTCCAATTAAGTAGTTAACTAACTCACTACTCATAGGTCTTATCATGCGGCCACACAAGACGACTTATGGCGTTTCTTAACTACAGAAGCTATTGAAGCTGGTTTGTTGGGTAAAAACACAAGCGTTAAAGAGATCATGGATACGTGGACCCTGCAAATCGGTTTTCCTGTGCTCACCGTGACACGCTCACCAAGCACACACGCCATTCGTATGGAACAACAACGTTTTATATTCTCAAATCAAACGGATAGTGACCACTCAACCGATGAAGGTGTTCCCCTTTGGTGGATACCGATTACATACACCACTTCGAAGGAGTTGAATTTCGAGAATACACGTCCCATCACTTGGGTGCCACGTAGTGAAGTGTATGAAATTGAGGATCGTAATCTCTCCACAGCGGAATGGTTCATCTTCAATATACAACAAACTGGTTACTATCGTGTCAATTATGATGCGGATAATTGGAAAGCCATTACCACACATCTCATGCGTTCGGATAAATATCACAAAATAGGTCCAGCCAATCGTGCACAACTGATTGACGATACAATGAATTTGGCACGCGGTGCATACCTGAGCTACGAGACGGCGCTGAATTTGACGCGATATCTCAGACATGAACTAGATCATGTGCCATGGAAAGCAGCCATTACGGCATTCAATTTCCTGGACTCGATGTTGGTGAACCAGGGAGATTATGATTTGCTGAAGGTGAGTGATCTGAGGATTTCATATAAAAATTTAACTGAATGGGGGAATGAACAATTTATAAGAATGTAAGATGTCTTAGCGGCCGCGGCCGCGGTAGCCGAGTGGTTAGCAATATATACTGCTTTTCGGAAGGCCCGGGTTCAAGTTCTGGTGTCGTGCCAACATCCAAAAAGTTATAGAAAATTAATTTAAAAAAAATTTTAAGTAAAATTTTCTAATTGCGGTCGCCCCTCGGCAGGGAATGTCAAACCCTCCGTGTGTGTTTCTAACATGAAATAAAGCTCCTCATAAAAAAACCATCAACCGTTCGGAGGCGGCTTAGTGTTAACTGTAGGTCCCTCCATTCGTTGGAAAAAACTTCAAGACGCAAAACCACAAATTGGTGGAGGAGTTCGATTTTTCATACTAAGCGGCCACCGAATTGCCGATGGAGTTTTATGAAGAGCTTCATGTCATCACTTCATGTCGGAAGTACGCTAGAAGAGCATAAAATTTTCTACCGAGGGGCGAACGCAATTAGAAAAATTAAGTTTATAAAATTTTGGTCGTTGTCATGATCTTACTGAACTTGATGTTCTTGAGTCCCGCCTTTGTAATTTAAAGACATTCGCAGAGGCCTATAAACATTACAAGATTGAGTTCTCCTATAATATGCCACCAGTAGTCTTCAAGTTGTTGTTGTTGTTAAAGCGGTTAAGAAAACTTCGCCCAGAAGCAAACTAGGCTTGTCAATGTCAGCGAGATCATCTAATAGGAGACCCAAAAAAAGAGCTTCAGACCCGGGGGAAACGAGTGTTAGACAAATCGAGTAAGAGGAACTGAGAGGTGGTTAATGCCGTGCCGAGGGTCACAGTATAGTGGACATACGTTGGGTATGTCGGAGTCAAGTCTAGGTGGGTAGGAGATTACACATTAGAGATAGCCCGGTTACTATTTAGTCAAGGTTGTCACTTTTTCCTTTATACTCAAGTTGCCTATTACATTGGGGTTGTACATCCGATTCTTGACTTCAAAGTTCAATTCCGGGTGCATACAGAAACTCTTTTTATAGAGGGACTAGCTAAAAGGTAAGCCGCATTTGCTCTACTGCAGATGTCTTCTTTGCTCAACGGCCAGAACCTCCATATGGCTCTGCATCTTCGGTTTTGCTTTTATTTTTCAATCGAATTCCGTTAAACTCACAAACACCATCTCATCATTTGCCCGTGGTTTTGACGTACGAGTACATAATTAAAATTAGAAGTCTCCACATCTGTGATTTTCATTTCTTTTTGAAATGTATTATATGTACATACCATTCTCTTCTTCAGAACTATCTTTTAGACCTACTCACAAATGTTTACAAAGACGTAACACCGAAAAACTTCACCGACGATGCCGATGAGGGTGAAGACATGCTGAAATTATTTAAACGTGTGGAGATTTTGAATATGGCATGCCATTTGGGTCATCGCCATTGTGTTTTGGAGAGCGCAAGACACTTTCACAATTGGATCGAAGTGCCGAATCCGGATAACAATAATCCGTGAGTTGAATTCAAAATACCATACAATACACACTCATTTGTAACTTCATAAATTTTTCTACGCTTTAGAATACCGCCAAACTTGCGTGGCATCGTCTATTGCACGGCACTGCAGTATGGCAATGAGTATGAGTGGGACTTTGCGTTCGAGCGCTATCGCATGTCGACTGTCTCAACCGAAAAGGAACTGCTGCTGAGCGCATTGGGTTGCACACTGGAGCCGTGGATCTTATCGCGTTACTTGCGACGCGCCATTAGTGGCGGCGACATACGTAAACAGGATGTGTTTAGGGTATTTGCAGCTGTGTCGTCTAATGTGGTCGGCCAACAGATCGCTTTCGATTTCCTGCGCAGTAATTGGAACGAAATTAAGAATTAGTAAAATGCCTTCTTTATTTGATTTAATTTTACAATTTTTCTTTTGTTTTTTAACAAATATTCCTCTTTGCTTTTGCTTCTATGTATGTATGTTTAGCTTGGGTTCCACCATGTCCAATTTGAATATGATTTTGAAATTCGCTACAAAACGTATGAATACGAAATTTTTCTTGGCCGAATTGGAGTCTTTCGTCAAAACGGATGTTAAGGATAATGGTCTGTCCATACAGCAAATTCTCGAACAAGTGCGCATCAATGTGGATTGGATGACAAGGAATTATCCGGATATCATAGCATGGTTAACGCGTGAAGCAACAATAAGGCAACAACAACAGCAACAGCATAATAATACTTCCATAACGTTACACTGAGAAGTTGAAAAGTTACTTTTGATTTTTATAAAATTTAGTGTATTTTTATTGTTGTAAAATAGTATTTTATTCTGCATTGCCCTTTGCCCAAAAGGGTTATTATACAAATATACAGATATAAGTGTGTAAGTGCATTGATATTGTGTAGTGGGACCTTAATTTTTTTCGAATATATTCGAATATTCGAAGTAATTTCGCTGAGAAAACTGCAACGGCATGGGACCGGCAGACACGAGCGAAACAGAAACATTCAAATTTAACATACATATACATACTTATTTACATATTACATATATCATATAAGTAAAAATGTTCACATACAAACATACATAAACATATATTCAGGGCTGTCATGGAATCCAATTGCTGTCGGAATTGGAATTGAAACCGACAAAAAAATTGCTTTGGTGTCATGAAATCCGATGTTATCGGTTTTATGTTCGAATCGGAATTAGTGTCGGTTTTAGGTGTCACAGAAACCAAAATTATCGGTTTTGTTATTGGAAACAATCCAAGCAACTTACCGCTATTGGATTTGATTTGTGTAAACGTTTTTTTTCCACTTTCAGTTACAAATTAAGTAGAAATGTGAGTAAATGATGGTTTTGAATAATAATAAATATTAATTATATTATATTCTTATTCGTAATAGGGGAAAACAAAAAACTTTGAATAAAAATAGTCCCTCGATCTGCATTTTTCGTTGAAGTCCATTTCAAGTTTCACCCAATGCGGACAAATTAACTTATCTATAACGGTAAGCACATCACTCAAAATCGTTGACACCGTGCTTCTACCTACACTTATGCGAGAATCATTCCCAACTGATCTTTGATAAGATCCTTCAGCCAAAATTCGCAATGAAGCTACTAACTGCAGTACTGGTGGAACCTTCGACCGTGTCAAGTGCCCGTCAATGGTATCAAGTACCATTCGGAAAGCCTCTTTATTTAGTCGATAATACTCTATGAAACTGCAAATGCACTTTAAGTATTAAAAGGCCTTAAAATTAAAATAAATATAATAACGCTGTATTGGGCAGCTCAAGTGGGTTGCTGCAATCACGCAAAATTTTTCTTTTAACTTTCTCATTACTGCTTTCTTCCAGCAACATGAAAGCCACAACTGCAGATGCCATATTTCACTTTCTTTATTAAAAAGCAATTAAATCAATAAATTTTATAAAATTTTGTCAAACAAATTTGCATTGAAATTGTCAATAAGCAAAACAGCTGATTCGAACATCGGTTTTGTTTCATTTCGAAAAGAGCAAAACCGACACGGTTTCATGACACCAAATGAAATCAATATCGGTTTGCAATTCCGATAAAAAGCAAAACCGACTTGGATTCCATGACAGCCCTGAATACTTACGAAATATTTAATACGAAATTAATTACGTCATAATTACTTTAGTTTCCTAACAAAAATACATACATACATACTTATACATATACATACATATTTTATATGAATAGCCTTTAAAAATATTTTAAGCATCAATATATAATATTATCATTAAGATGTATGTATTTTTATTTAAATTATAATGTGAATGTGTAAAGTGTGTACTTAATAAAAATGAAAAAGTTTACATTGTTTTCATTCATTAATTTTTGGAAAAGTGAAGTAAGCCCTCTATTGCGATTTGAAGATTACTTCAACTTACAAGAGTTATCTCAAATTTTTTGGGTTATCTCTAGATCTTCTTCGATTTTAGCCGAGTTAACAACCTTTCTTCTCTACCTGGTCTTTCCAACGTAATGGAGGCCTTCCCCTTCCACTGCTTCCAAACTTTCAAAGCTGGCGTATTCTCATCCATTCGGACGTTATGATTTAGCCAGCGTGACCGCTGTTTCTTTATTCGCTTAATATCTCGTACAGTTCATCGGTTGCGGTATTCGCCATTCCTAACTCGTTGATAACCATAAATCTTACGCAAAACCTTTTTCTCAGCAACACCTAATGACGACTCATCAGATGCCGACATCGTCTGTGCCTCCGAACCATATAGCATAACGGGAATGTTGAGCGACTTGTACGGTTTGGTCTTTGTTCGTCGAGAGAGGACTTTACTTTTCAATAGCCTACTCAGCCCATAGTAACACCTGTGTTATTCTGCGTTGGACATAAGACTGACATTGTTGTTGATGTACTTCGGTTCGCCCTCGTTCAATGCCAAGCCCATATGCTTCGTTTCCTTATCAAGTCTGAAGAAAGCAGAACTTACGACATGGTTGTGGAGGCTAACGATGTCAATATCATCGGCAAACGTCATTTTGATATCGAACTACTCGGAGAGGTTTTTCTCGATCCTGACGGAGATTTTTATGTTGCTTAACAGTATTGTAAAGTTTGTGGGGCTACCAAATTCAGACATACCGGCGTGTGATGGTGTGTGTCGATCCTATTTTCGCGGGTTTATTTCAAGATTTGGCGACCGGTGAATATCTGCTCAGTGGTTGATGTATTAGGTCTAAAACTACACTGATAAGCTGTACTCTTTTTGATGACGGTTGGTTTATATGCGATATCCAGGAGGCTTATCCCACGGTAATTGGCGAAGACTGTGGGATCGCCCTTTTGTGTGGATTTGGCAGAGCACACTTAGGTTTCAATCGTCGGGGATGCTTTCATCCGACCATTTTTCACATAGAAGCTTATACATGCACCTTATCAGCACTTCATCGTCATATTTAAATAGCTCAGTCGGCAAGACATTGGCTCCAACCGCTTTATTGTTCTTTAAGCGAACGAACGTTATTCGAATCTCGTTATAGTCGGGTAATAGAACGTCTATTCCATCATAATTTATTTGGGTTTCGGGTTTGCCATCTCTGGGGATTGCGTTTTCACTGCCAGTCAGCAGACTGGAGAAGGTTTCCTTCCATAAATCCAGTATACTATGGGCATCCGTCACTAGATCACCTCTCTGTGACTTAGAAGAGTCTGCTCCGGTCTTGAAACCTTCTGTAAGTCGCTGTATCTTTTCGTAGAGTATTCGAGCATTACTTTTATTGGCCATTTCCTCAATCTCTTCATACTCGCGTCTCTCGTCCTCTTCCTTTTTTGTCTATAAATGCATTTTGCTTCCCTCTTCAGCTATCGGTATCTATCCCATCCCGAACGTGTTGTTGTCGATTGCAAGGTTCGCGAGGTAGGCATCCTGTTTCCTCTCCGCTGCGGCAGTCGTCATCATACCAGTTGTTTTTGCAACCTTTTTGAAAACCTATTGTTTCATTTGCAGCTGCACGTAGAGAGCTTGAAATTCCGTCCCGCATATCCTTTATACCAAGTGGCAGATCAGTGCTCTCAGAGAGCAGGCGCGCAGGTCGACTAGAAAACCGATCTGCTGTCTGTTGTGATTGCAGCTTTTCGACTTCGCAACTTCCTTGTGTTTGTTGATGAGCAATCTTTGCTGCACAGAAACAGGTGCTTATTCTTGCTGCTACGGGAAGGTACGCCCGTTAAGAAGTTTATCTTACAACGTTATATTTCTAGCCATAACAGAGCAATAGAACGATCGCTATGGAGTACTACTCACCTTCTAGATGTACGAACCACATCGTGTGCCTTATGTAGGATGCAATACTGCCTATACCAACCGCTCCTACGGCAATCAAGGCAGTCCAAGAAGTAATGTCTAACTCTGCTGGAAATTGCGCGGAAAACAATATCGGATGTGCCGTGTAGTTAAGCCGCGTTTTATTTAATAGCATTGCAGCTCGTTTCAAACTTGCCGTACAAATCCTGGGGAAGGAAATTAAGTAAAATTTCCAGGACTTTTTATAGAGTCAACGGTAGAGCTCCAGTAATCCGAATAGCTGCCGACCGCTGAACTCTATCCAGTTTGCACCTGAAAGTTCTGTCGAGTTCTAGCCACCAGACAGAGACGCCTAATGGAGATTAGACTAGATGACTATAAGGTATTATTAGAGGTGTTTGGATGTCATTTTCGGATTTATGTTAAAAAAGAATTTTCAAATTTAGTTTGTTGCGTTTAATTTCATAAAAAAATCTACATGAAAATTTACAGTGGCATCCAAATCAAAGAAAGTTTTTGAAACTGAGTCGTACATCAAATTGATTATTTAACGTTCATATCTTTAGCGCAAACAAATAACAATATTGAATAATTAAAATTTATGACAAACGAAACCTAATTTTTTATAGTTATCATTCCATAAGATTTTGAAACAGGGCCTTACAGATGTCAAATAACGAAACGAAATACTCTACGGACTTCGTTATTTCACAATATTACAAAATTACTTTCGTCAACTTAAACGTAGACGAATAACAATATAAATACCTGATTAATTTTACTTGAAATCGAATTCAAGTTTCATTTAGCTATTATTTTAAAAAGTTCATTCATTTTCTCATTCCAAAATTACAATCAGCATTAAATCGATAAACACTATAGCGTATGATATCGATAGTACCAATTCCAATCACAACACATCAAGTTTTTGTTGATTCTCGGAGATGTTTCTTAAACCATACAAATTGCGGAGTAATGCTCCATTAAAAGGCTCCGAATCGAAAAAGTTACGACAGCGTTTGGAAAAGTCATATCCTGATTCAACATCTGAGCAACTCAATATACTTATACCTTCAAAAGGCGCTGTAACTCAGCTTAAATTGACAACACATGGCGGTACACAAACAAACGTTTTCTGTGTGGACAAGTTGCCCATGTTCTTCGAACTGGAATCTGGTGATTTGGCACCAACTTTATACGCTTTGTGGCTAGTGCCGAACTTACTGCCATATTTTACTACATTTCGTGAGGTATTGCCGAAACTTTCCAATGGCGCTGATCTGATGTTGCCTGGTGTTGTGCCGGTAGGCACAGGTATGAACATGTATGGTCGGCATCGTCAAGGCCAGTTAATGGCTGTGAATTTGGTTTCAAATCATTCAGCAGTAGCTATAGGTTATCTACCACGATCATCAGATGATTTGTATATGTGCGGTCGCCAAGGTGTTGCTGTGAAAATGTTACATATATTCGGCGATAAATTGTGGGGGCACGAACCAACGTTGGTACAACAAGTGCCTTTGAAAAAGCCGACACCATTAACAAAAGATGATTTCCCAGAGCTTGGAGCTAAGAATGATAAACAGAAAAAAGAAGAAAATGCAAAATTGACTTTGGCAGATATCGTTGCTGTGACAAGTACACCAGACACAACCGACGTAGATTCAACAATACCAGATGTGGAGAAATTGGAAATATCTGATTGCTTGAACCATGAAGGGGACAATAAAAAATCTTTAGAGGAAAACAGTGAAAGTAATTGTAATGACGAATCCGAAGAAGCAGAAATTACACCAGAAATTCAACTGAAGAATGCTTTCTTGGCGGCGTTAAAAAATAATGGCAAAAACTTGCAATTGCCGTTATTGACCAGTAACTTTTATCGGCTATATGTTGTGCCTGAAGCGCCGCAACCTATCGATTTAAAGAAAACGAAGTATAAGAAACTTTCGAATTTTCTCAATGAAATGATTGATCAGGGATTCATTGTGGTGCGCGAGGAATCAAAGGGTGTTGATAAGATAACATCTATAGATTTTGAGCATCCCGAAATCATCAACTTCATAACAGATTTCAAGCCCCCAAAGCAGTCAATAGAAGGTGAAGTGCAAGATCAACCACTGTTTCGTTCCGAGTTGACGGAGACTTATGTAGTAACTGATGAAACAGCTCCTTTCTTTGCTAAAATGAATTTTAAACGCGGAGAAGGTATACCAACTGCACAAATCAAAAAAATTGTACGAGAATACATAAGCAAACAGAATCTACCCAAAGCTGATGCTACAGGCTCTACTATACAGTTAGACGAAACGCTGGAAAAACTATGTAACCTCAAGACTGCTTCCGTTAGCCAAATTTGTTCGACTATAACCAGCAAAATGGAATATAGTTACCAAATGTGTGAACTCAAAAGTGTGGCGTCCAACAAGCCTCTTATACAAATGTCGCTTGCAACACGATCGGGTAATAAAAAAGTGACGCTCATCAGCAATATCGAGTGCTATGGCATTATCGTGCCAGAGTTTATAAAGCTGTGCAAACAAGGTGCTGCAGCTAGCACAACAGTCGTAAAGCTACCCCATCAAAAAGCAGAGCAGCTACAGATTCAAGGAAACCAAGTGCGTTTTGTTTATAACTTACTGACGGAAACTTACAAAGTACCACCAAAATGTATTTTAGGGTTAGAACTGGCTAAGGATGGTAAAAAACATAAAAAGAAATAAAATTAATAAGAATTTGTTAAACAAGAACTCTTCCCAACCAAGTTGGACCACAACGAAATAAACAAAATGAAAATAAATAAAAAAAAATTCGCATTTACATTTTTCTTTTTAAATACGTAAACACGATAACTTATGTTTAACAATAATTTATTAAATTTAATAATTAAACAGCAATTTTACACAACAATATTCGTACTTTTGCGAACAACTACGATTTTCTACAGCCGTATTTTGCTGTTGCATTGCCTTGTGCAATTTTGAATACCACGTTTTGTGTTATTCGTTGGTTAAATGTCTTGTTGCCTATGAATATGTTATGGAGTTTAAGAGCTCTTACTTGGCCTTGCCTTGGGCAGCAACTGCTTCAATGGCCTTTCGAACTGTTTCCTCATCACCAAGGAATTTCATAGACACAACTGGTTTGAAGTTTTCGTCCAATTCGTAAACGAATGGAATGCCAGTTGGCAAATTCAAAGCCATAATCTCATCTTCGGAAAGATCTGCAAGAAAATACATACGCGTTAATATTGGTATTATTTTTCTGTCATTGAAGTTACTCACTATCCAAATGCTTAACAATACCACGAAGACTGTTGCCGTGCGCAGCAATGATAATTTGTTTGCCTTCCTTTAGTTGTGGAATGATAACATCATTCCAATAAGGTAGAGTACGCTTAATGGTCAATTCGAGTGATTCAAATTGAGGGAATTCTTCTTGCGATGGTCCATTGGCATAGCGAGGATCTTTGACGATGACATCGTAGTACGGATGACCGGGTTCCATTGGTGGTGGTGGAGTGTTAAAGCTACGACGCCAGATTTTTACCTGTTCTTCTCCGTATTTGGCAGCGGTTTCCGCCTTGTTCAACCCAGTCAAACCACCATAGTGGCGTTCATTTAAACGCCATGACTTGTTTACTGGAACATCTGGCTGACCACTTTCCTTGAGAATTGTATTCAAAGTGATATTAGCGCGGGTCAACACTGATGTATGAGCAACATCGAATTTTAAACCAGCATCTTTTATTGCTTTTCCGGCCGCTTGTGCTTCAGCGATACCCTTCTCACTTAAGGCTGAATCAAACCAACCACAGAACTGATTTTTTTGATTCCATTCAGATTCACCATGGCGAACCATAACAATTTTATATTTGCCCGACATTTTTAATTAATAACAGAGTTCGCACGGAGCTGAAAGAATCTTTATGTGGTAATACCGACTAATCAAGCTGGCTGATAGGAAAATTTTTATTTGACCTATAAATGACAGCTACAAGGTCATTTGAAAAAATGACAGCAAATAAGCCAATATTCAGCTATTCAGCGAAGAGATTTTGAAGAGTTGCATTGGCAATTTCCAATATTAGCAAGTTTTTAAACGTACATTTAAAAAAACATTGTTCTGTTGTGTAGTTTGTAATAATTAAACAATAAGTTCTCAAAATTAAAGGAGTGAAATGCACTAATAATAAAATTACTGGTAGTAAATGATCGATAAAATTCCTATGTCCATATAAACAATACCATGTGTATTATTCATTGTTACGTTTTTATTTTGTTCAGTATCTTCAATATTTGCATAAGTTCAATATTTACTAAAATTTAAATGTTGTGCTGTCCTGATTGAGTCTTTCATCCTTTGGAAAGACTTATTTAGCTTTTCCTTGTGCTGCTACTGCTTCCATTGCTTTTCGCACCGTTTCTTCATCCCCTAAAAATTTCATAGATACCACAGGTTTGAGACATTCATCCAATTCATAAATAAATGGTATTCCAGTTGGTAAATTTAACGCCATAATTTGATCTTCGGATAAATCTGAAAGTATGAAACAGTTCTTATTTTTATTACGCAATAAAGAGGGATTATATTTCTTACTATCCAAATGTTTTACAATACCGCGCAGGCTATTACCATGAGCAGAAATTATAATTAGTTTTCCCTCTTTAATTTGTGGTACAATGGTATCGTTCCAGTAGGGCAATGTACGCTCTATTGTTAGTTTGAGTGATTCAAACATTGGAAATTCTTTCTTTGTGGGACCATTTACATAACGTTCATCACTGACGATTGCATCGTAATATGGATGATCTTTTTCCATGGGGGGAGGTGGGGTTGCAAAACTTCTTCGCCATATTTTTACTTGCTTTTCGCCATATTTAGCTGCTGTTTCCGCCTTATTCAAACCAGTAAGGCCGCCATAATGACGTTCATTTAAACGCCATGTTTTGCAAATGGGTATATCCGTTTGTCCAATTCCTTTCAGTATTATATCCAATGTAATTATGGCACGACAGAGGACGGAGGTGTGAGCGATGTCAAATTTAAAACCAGCTTGCTTTAAAGTTTTTGAAGCTGATTGTGCCTCTTTCATACCTTTATCACTAAGCCCAGCATCATACCAACCACAAAATTGATTGCTCTTGTTCCATTCTGATTCACCATGACGAACCATTACAATTTTATATTTTCCATCTTTTTTGCTCGGTTCATGTGATTGTCGCACATTTGTTGGCATTTGTACAGGATAAGTTCGACTCCATGGCTTGTAGGCGTAAGAGAATCCCACGGCGGTGCTAAATTGTCGCGTAAAAATTACACCGAATTTATTAATGAAGGAAGTAGACCGAAATGCCATATTGCAAAATTCAGCGAAAAGAAAAAATTCTCCAAGACAGCTGAGTTTGTCGCTAGCAAATTTGTGGTTGCAAGATGTAGCTATTTTGTTAATTAATTTTCTAAAACTCAAGAAATGGGTACGAAAGATAAATTCGAGCAAAATGAATGATTCCATTTCTTTTCGATTTATTTCGACAAAAAGCAAAATGACTTAGAGAAAAGCAATAAAATCCTTGATACATAATTGTTTATAAAAAAGTTCAAAAATTTATTCCGGTATATGCATAAAAACCAGATCAGAGTAAAATTTTAAATTGTGTGCGTCGCGTAAGTTCCATTTGATTGGCAGCTCTGCTCTTTGAATTTATATATACCTTTTGTATACACAACAAAAAGAGTTTGTGATTTGATTTCTGAACAAAGGATTGGAAAATGGCATCAACATCAAGAGTCCAGCTGGAGTGCAACTGGAGGAGAGTTGGTGGTTGTGAACTCTCAGACATTGTTCAAACCAGGATGACATACGAGGACATATTTGTGAGGTATAAAGTTGTTTTGAGCGATATTTACGGTATTCACTCCATTGTATATTTCAGACCTTCTTTGGACGATATTATAGCAGATGAGAATGCAGTTCTTTTTGCAAAAGAAGGATCAGAAGAGCCTTGTGAAATTCGAATATGTTTAAAGACGCCCATTTATAAAATTGACTCTATATCGATGGTTTGCACAGCTCCCAAATTGGAAGTATTTACGGGATCACTAAAAGAATATACAGAAACGTTGTATGGCGAAGTAGCAGAGGATGATGATAATGACAAAGTGTTCTCATATCGCTTCGATATCATAGTGGAAAAGTCTGGCATAACTGAAGCAACACTTAAGGTAAGCAACTATATTTTAAAAATATCCTTTAAATGCTTTTGTTATTTTTTATATATGTAGCTACTAGCTTCGTCTGACGAAATCTGTATATTTGGCCTCTGTGTACAAACAGCGCCAAATCCCAATGGCATAACAACCGGAGTGGAAATTAATATGCAAAATGTTAAAAATATGTTAAGTAACACAGGGCAGAAAATATCACCAAACGCTGAAAAATGCATGTTATTCATGCAAGCAGCTAATCAGCTGAAAAGTGTAACTGGAACTCACCAATGCGCTTCGGCACTTTTAGAACAATTACATCAAGCTGCTAAAAATGATCCTACCACTAGCAAGGGGGCTACGATCGAGACTTCAGATTTCACGAAAAACTCTCAAACTGAACTTAGCACAACACTTAAGACTCACATAGACAATAGATTTGAACAACTAGAACGTAAGATTACCGAGCATTTAGAAACTGCGCTGGCACAACAAAATGAAAAGTTAAACAAAATCTTGCAACTGCTCGAAAAAAGCAACGTTGATTAACGCTCGTGCATAAATCATAACAGTATTCAGCCTTTGATTGTAATGAATATAACCATTTTAATAAAATGACAAAGCATATATTTAATGGAAATGTTGTGTAACTACATTGTACTCGGGCTACTGTGTGATGTTAAAACTGGAATCGATTCTTCTAATCCATAGTTTAATTCATTAAAGGCAAAGTTTTGTTCTTCTGCATAGGTGGTACATTGCGTTTCATTACCAACATCTGGATGCGTTTGAAATTCTAAATTAAATTCTTTGTGCAATATTTTTTTATACCATAATTTTTTAAGTGGTTCAGCAACACCCTCAGCATACGACTTGTACATACTTTCAAGGCTGACATCCGTGGGCAAATAAAGCTTATTATTTAAGAAGTCTTTACTTTCATTGGGATATGTTTTAATATGATTTCTGATTTCTTCCAAGCGCTGTCTTAATACAGTCTTTCGACTCATACCTTTACCAAACAAGGCATCTGTACGTGGCATACATATCTCCTTATCATAGCAGTGCTCGTAAAAATAGTATATACGACGGGGTGATATATCCAAAGTAGCAAAAAAGAATTTGCTGCATACATATTGCATATCACCATTTATTTCAAATCTATATTTCATAGTAAAACCGCGGCGAGTGTCGTTAGTGGTAGTCTTACGACGTCGCTTTGGAGCAATGCGCGTTGTATATTTCCAGTAAAAGTAAATTTTTTGTTCATCGTTTAACTTCCAAAATATATTGTGTATTAGCTGCCTTTGATTTGGGTCTATCTTTGTAATGCAGCTAAGATGACAACTACTTCCGCAAGCAGGTTGCATTTCCCGTTCTTTCACCAACTTTCCATTTACAGAAACATACTCTCGTCCTGACTGGCGTAGTGTTTTGCGTACATTTTGCTTCCATGTTTCAGGAGCCTTACGGCGTTGTCTCTTAGAGCATTTGGCCGCAATCTTACACTGTGGTGTTAAATCCTGAGCATTTGCTTTAGATTTACTTGTCTTTTCCATTAAGAAGTTCAATTTGATTGATAATGTTTTAATATTAAAAATCAAAATTTGTTTATTCAAATTATGCTTGTTTTGTTTAGCAACTACAATAAACAATAATCAGCTGATTCTAGCAATACCCAATGTTGCCAACTTTTGCACTATTAATAAGGTACAGTTACAGGGAAATACATTGGGACGAGATTGAACTCTCATATTGCAGACGTTGGCGACCACTGTAAAGGCAAACATTCGCCACAACAACAACAACATCAACAAGAAGAACTACAAAGAAGCACGACACTACTGCAAGCAGAGATTTAAAGTGGGGTAATAGATTTGTATGCATTTTTTTTTTCGAATATAATATAATATAGAGCATAGCACGGTTTCTGAGACAATTTTTGTAAGAGCTGGCATGTTTTAAATACAAGCCAATTTCCTTTATAATCGAGTTAAGGGATTTTGTGCTGTTCAAAACGCCGTTTTATTGCGTCGAAATCAGTCTACAATAACATCAAAAAAAAGTCGACAAACTCTTATGAAGCATTTAGAACCCATGGGTTAAGCTCGTGTTCAAATAATTTTACTATGGGGTAATTGCCAAATTCAAAATACGATCATCGTTCGTTATGCAATGGAATATTCAAGTTCTTTGTATCTAATTAGCATTGACAAAGAGGATATTCAACAAAATTTTTATACTCAAACATACTTACATATGCTATGTATAAGATAATATGCATTTATATAATTTAAATGACGAAAGCGAATATAAAATATACATGTACCATATATAGGTATGTTTCAATACAAAACAAAATAAGGCATAATCAGTTCAAGAATGGAAAACATAGCAAGCTGGAAATGTTTGCAGTGAATAAGAATACATAAGTGAAGCTAAAACAAACCCCCACTCGTTGACGACCATCACCCGGCTGTGTCGAGGTTCGAATAGCGATAGCCCGCTTGGAGAATGGCAAAGCGGTTGGTGCCAATGAATTGTCGGCCGAGTATATCAAATACCACCGACAGAATACCTTAAAAGTTGCATGCATCACTCTCTTTTCAAGAATATAATATATTATATGTAAATAATTGCACGACGATTAGAATCTGCGTCGGTTTTGCCCAATCCATAAAAAGGCGGGCTCAGTGTCTGCGCCAATCGCCGTGGTGTAATCCTCCTCAATATAGCACATACATACATATATATGTCTATGTGGTATATTGTGTAAAAGACTAAAGCACACCGTCAACAAACTGATTAAACCTTATCAGTGTGGCTTTAGATCTGGTATATCCACTTTTTACCAGATATTCACCATGTGCCAAATCCTGATAAAGACTCGTGTTGATTTTAAAGCGGCCTTGGATAGCTCTGTCAGAATAGTGAAGTACCAATCTGAGCCGCTCGATACCGTACGAGGTTTCAGACAGAATAACTTAATGCTGTAGAAAATAATACGAGTAGTAGATTTAAGCGTGGACGATGACAACATCCGATGAGTCGGTGCTGGGCGTTATCGAGAGAAACGTTTTGCGAAAGATTTATGATCCTTTGTGTATTGGCAAGCTGCCATCGACATGTTTCAGATAATAAAGAGACAGTGATGGAAGCACAAGAGCAGAGAGAGAGGGATAATAAGAAAAAGAGCTCTATTCCGAATGAAACATGAGGTAAAGATGAATCTGGAAGAATCTAATTACCATAAACAATATGCATACTTTGATGACTTTGCCGTTCTTTTGAAAATTAAAAAGTTAAAAAATCTCTTTCCTTTTTTAATTAAGGGATTAAAATCAAATTATTTAAAACAACAAAAAAAAATATATAAAAAAAAATTACAAATAAAATTCAATAAAAAAAAAAAATAATATAAAAAAGTAAAAAAAAATAAAATAAATTAAACTAAAAATAACAAAATATAAAATAAAACGAAATTAAATTGAATTCAATCAAATGAAATAAAATAAAATAAAATGAAATAAAATTGAATTAATGAAATCAAATACATTTAAACAAAAAATTAAAATAATATAAAATCAAATCTATTAAAAATTAAGTAAAATTACATAACATGACATAACATAACATAAAATAAAATAATAATAAAAAAAAATAAAATTTTAAAATAAAATAAAATAAAAATTAAATAAAATTACATAACATAACATAGCATAACATAAAATAAAATAATAATAAAAAAAAATAGAATTTTAAAATAAAATAAACTAAAAATTAAATAAAATTACATAACATAACATAGCATAACATAAAATAAAATAATAATAAAAAATTTAAAAATGAAATAAAATTAAATAAAAAAAAACATTAAAATAAATAAAAAAAATTTAAAGATTCCTGCAATTAATTTGTTTAT
Source organism: Ceratitis rosa (assembly GCA_037013455.1). NCBI lineage: Eukaryota > Metazoa > Arthropoda > Insecta > Diptera > Tephritidae > Ceratitis > Ceratitis rosa. The sequence continues at coordinate 18,023,147 of JAWMAG010000006.1, forward strand.
CAAATCGGAACTAAAAATTGAGGAAGTGAAAATTAATGACAAGAAGCAGTTAAAACTACAAAAATAAAAAACGAGTAAAAAAACACAAAAAAAATTCGATGAAAATAAAACGAGGCATTCGTAACTAGTTGAAGAACACACTGCCGCTTGTGATATCATCGCGGCTGCGTCTTTCAATGTGTTGGTTGTTTCTTTTAAGTGTTTTGTTTTTCTTATTTGTTTCGATGGATTTTATAGAAATTATGTTTGAAAATATACAATAAATATTTTTGCATTTATGAAGGTAAATATTCGCTGAAGACGGTCAATGTCGTAGTTTGATCCAAACCTTTGACTTATAATTTTTACGAGAATAATGTTTGCTGTTGACATATGTATGTATGTATGTATGTATGTAGATATGCTTTTGATAAGGTTTTCGGCTTTCATGACTACGAAAACGATTCTCGTAGTTTTCTACTGTTATTCAACCGTTGCGGTTTTGACCTAGTAACGCCTTAATTTATGATCACTTTTGGTGAGTTTTTTTTCTAATTTACTATTATTTTATATATTTTGGTGACAATTTGATGTTTAAACGTTTTAATGGTTTTAATAACGTTTAGTTAATCTTACTGCGATAATTTTTGTAATTTTTTTGTTTTCGAAAAACCTTAATCTACGTATTTTACTTTTTTAAATTAATAATAAACTTTTTAATTTTAGATAAGTTTTTGCATAGTCTTGCCGGTTATAGATAAACGATTGACCAAGGTGAAAGTGTTTTTTAGCTATGTTTTCAAAAATTCTTCATCATATATATGTATGCACCTACATAAGTATGTATTTATGCATATTAAAACATTATAATAATTTTTTTGTTTGAATTAAACCAGTTTTTAACCAAAACAAAATGGAGTCATTTTTATTTAGAGTAGTATTATGCAACATCGTAGATTGAAAAAGTAGCATTTTGAAACAAGTTGCTTTCGTCTGGGCTATTTATAGCTAATTTTTTAATATAAATACTAAATAAATTTTAGTATAAAACTTTGTTGGGGATATAATTTTTGTATTGGACTGTGACGCGTTGCCGCCGAACTTGTTCTAGAAATCGCAATTGCGCTTCTTAATAATACCTCCAGTTAATAGCGGTTTTAATGTTATACTTTATGTTCCTTAACCGTGTAATTAATTTGACTATGAAATCTTGGCGGCCATAGTAGGCGTGTGGTTAGCACTGTGTACTGCCTTTCTGAAGACCTAATTCGACCAACGACAGACAGGGGTCCATAACGTCCATTGTTGTCAATGGGGAAAGCTACATGGCCATGATTAATGCCTTTTGGCATGAATGGAATTTCGTTGACGCTACATGCCATATATCCAGAAAAAACAATTAATTTATCAAAAGAAACTATTGAATCGTAGACATATGGCGTGGCCTCCAAGATCGTCGACCATCGAAAATCTGTAAATTTAATGCTCTTTAAAGTTTTATTTTTATTTTTATACCAAAATTAGGAAGCAAAAAAAAAAAGAAAGAAAAGAAATTTACTATTTTCTTCGGTAACTTCAACGGATGTGTTTTCCGTAGATATTACGGTAACACATGCTTCTCTAAGAGGCTTCCCCAATTTGGCAGCCAGTATTTTCTTAACTAATTCAACATACTTTTATTTATGTATGTATGTAAATTTGTAAATTATGTAAATTTTAAATTTTACAAGAAGTTGCAATTTTGTTTTGGTTTTAGTGTTCGTTAGATTTCTTTGTTGTTGCGGCTATTGTTGTTTATTTTGTTATTGTTGCTGTCTTTTTTAGTTTATTATAAAAATAAAATAAATAAAAAATATGATAGAAAATAAAATAAAATAAAATAAAATAAAATAAAATAAAATAAAATAAAATAAAATAAAATAAAATAAAATAAAATAAAATAAAATAAAATAAAATAAAATAAAATAAAATAAAATAAAATAAAATAAAATAAAATAAAATAAAATAAAATAAATAAAATAAAATAAAATAAAATAAAATAAAATAAAATAAAATAAAATAAAATAAAATAAAATAAAATAAAATAAAATAAAATAAAATAAAATAAAATAAAATAAAATAAAATAAAATAAAATAAAATAAAATAAAATAAAATAAAATAAAATAAAATAAACTGAAATTCATTATAATATAAAATAATATAATATAATATAATATAATACATATAAAAAATAAAATAAAATAAAGCTGGGATTTCAGACATTTTATGCACAGCAGCTTGCCCGCTGCACGCTGAAAAGCTAACTAGCGCGCCAGTAAACCACCAACCAACCATCGCGAGAACCACTCAAGCTGTCTGTCTGTCTACACAGCAACGTGCGTTGCCATTTTAGTAAGACGAAAAGCAACAAAAATATTAATGAAATTTAAGAAAAAAAAAAAATAATGAAAAACTTGCATTGCGCACGTTTTACCGGCTTCACCTATGTTGTTTGTGTATATATGTATGTATTGTATATGAAAGTAGCCAACTTGCATACAAATTAACATAGTTTTTGTTTTTTCCATACATTCATACATATTCATGCAGTAGTTAAAGATGTGTGTGGACTGGTAAATAAGTAAGTAAGTAAATTTTAATAAATTATTAATCATTGTCGTATTTTAATACACAGCCTTGGCCAAAAGTATTAGGCACCCCATTAATTACTGAATTTTTTGTTTCAACAAGTGAAGTAATGAAGTTTTATTAGTAAAACCGTGAAAATATAATGAACTAGTGATAATAACATTAATATTTAGTAGGTCCACCCTTCGGTTTAATAACGACAGCAATTCTCTTAGGCATGCTGCGTACAAGCTTTGCACATTCGTCCGTACTTATAGCGTACCACTCGTTAATTAAGGCATTTTTTAAGGCAGTTTTTGATGTTATACTGTGTACCTTAATCTGGCTTTTAAAATAGCCCACATGTGCTCAATGGGATTAAGATCTGGAGACTGTTCAGGCCAATCTAACAACAAAATGTTCTTATCTCTAAACCAACGCATCGTAGTCGCTGATTTGTGACAAGGAGCATTGTCTTGCTGAAACTGAACCCCGTCTAAATTAGTATCGCCGAAAATGCGCGTTAACGAAGGCAGAAGAACAGCTTCTAATACATTTAGAAAAGAAAAAATAATGTTTTCATAAGATTTGTATTATGTCTTCAAAATTGCTCTAGGGTAAGAAGCTATGACTGTTAATAATTTAAGACTATCTTAACTAAGCTTACCTCGAAGTTTGATTCATCAGACCAGAGAACATTCGAACAATCTTCTTTCGTGAAATGTTGGTATCGGCGAGCCCATTCCAAACGATTTTTCGTAGTCTTTTCTGAAAGCCACGGCTTCTTTCGGTCTTTACAACCTTTTAAACCGGCTTCCAGAAGTCTTCTTCTAGCTGTTCGAACACTAACTGGTTTACTAAATTCATCCGAAAGGGCAGCTGCAAGGGCAGAAGAAGATTTTTTGCGATCCTTGAGAGACTCGCGTATAAGTATTCGGTCTTCTCGTTTACTGGTTAGACGCTTTCTTCCACTTTTTGATTTATTATTGTGGGATTTCGTCTCCACAAATCGCCTGATAGCACATTGGAACGAGCACCGCGAACATCCCACCAAATTGGCAATCTCAAGCTGAAACTTACCTTCTTCACTTAGAACTTGAATTCTAAGTCTATCATCGTCACTAATTTCACTTTTTTTAGGCATTTCGGTAAATATGAACTGTTTTTATAAGATTGGTAAATGTAATTTACACTTTCACTTTCAAATTTTAAATGCGAAAATTTTTATGAATTTCTTAAAAATGACAATTTTTAGGTTTAGCTTACCCAGAGTGCTATGACCTTTAATATTACACAATTTATTCGTTTAATCAATAGTTAAACACCCATGTAAGACATTTACAAAAAGAAGTGGTAACTTTGATAGCCATATTTGATAATACTTGTATTTTAATGGGGTGCCTAATACTTTTGGACATGGCTGTATATGGTACATACATACATCTTTTTGTGGCCAAAACCTTTATCACGGCTGATTGGTTGCAAATTTTTTTTTGTTATTTTTGTTGTTGTGTTTTCATGATTTTTCGGCTACTAGATTTGCGGTCAAAGTCAATGTCAATGTAACCAACAACAGCAAAATGGAAGGTTTACGATTAAAATACCCTCGAGTTCGAATCGATGCTTTGGGCCTTTAGATCTTCTTCGCTGCTATTAGACAAAGCATGAAATGATCATAAAGATCGTGATGGTATGGTATGAAATGGAAGAAAATAATGGCTTAAGCGCGATAATCAGCAACAGTTAATGTTTATACTATACATACATATATACATATATACATATATTTACATTTAATAAAGTAGCCGGTGTATTAATTTGGTCCAAAGTTATGCTCCTATTGGTGTCACTGAGAAACAATACGGTTAATGACGAAATGAGCAAAAGACAAAAAAGCAAGCAAAAAAAAAAAACAGAAAAAAATAAACGAGTTAACTGTTTGTCTTTGGCTGTATATATGTACGAGTGTACGTATACGTATTTCCTGAACTTTAATCAATGAAGATTTTATGCTGAAGCTGAGGTGGACCAAACTATGTTATGCCCAATAAAATGTATATTTATACGTTTTTATGTAAGTATGTATATATGTTTGTATGTACGATATATTAATGTCTTGCACGAAATTTCGCACACCACATTAATTTACATACATTATAAGAACTTCCGAAATACAGACCTACCTTACTTTTATTTGCGTCTTTCTTATATTTACCTATATATTTACATACATATACATATGTACATACATGCAAAAGAAGGTGAGGCCGAACCAGTAACCTAGCTAATCCAGTTCGGCTAGACACAATTAGTTGAATTTCGATTTCCGAGTTTTTTGTTAATGAAGGTTAGCAGTAAAAAAATAAAATAAGATAAAAAAAAACCAAGAAATAAACTTACAAGTATAGTATAGGTATGTATAGAGGCGTAATTAATTTGTGAAAAGGGTCAAGAAACCGCATTAGAGGAAGCCCCTAGTGAGTTAGTCACGTGCCAACACCTGGTTGCTGGTTGCTGGTTGAGTGATGTGTGTTGGTAAAATGCATTGCATAAATCTAAAATGTTGGAAACAGGTTACGGTTCGTGATTTTACATACAATACATTAGGCCCAGTGGAATAAATATACATACATATGTACGTACGTATTGTACAATATGTATTTTGGTAACAAAACAGCTTTGGTTAATTGTCCAGATCATTAGGTAATATTTTAAAAAGTAATTTATTTTATTTTCTTATTTTTTCAATTTATAAACCGGCTTCAAGTATTGCGAGTATTAAGTAATAGGAATTTAATAAATTAATTAAAAAAAGAAGATACAAATTAATGAATACAAAAATTCTTTGGGTGGCACTAGAGATTTCGAATATCGAATTAAGAATGTAAATGTGCTTAGATAAACAATGTTATGGGAGCATGAGGTAACAAAGTCTTCTTCTTCTTCTTAACTGGCGTAGACACTGCTTCCGCGTTTATAGTCGAGTTAACAACACTGTGCCATTCCTTCCTTCTTTCCTCTATTTGACGCCAATTCAAAAAATTAACACGTTCACTGCCACGTCACCCAATTCGGGTGACACTCAAGTTTCGGTGCGAGCCGAACTTCCTAGAGGAAGTAAATAACAAAACTATTGAGTAATAATTAATATTAGGTTAAGTAAAAAGTTCGTTCGGTTTTTATCTAAGAGATGGCGTTATTGGCCATTGTACTAGTGTTACGTCTCGCATCATGTCATACTATACGGCGCTAAAAGTTTGTCTTTGACAGTTTTTCGATTGATTGCCTCAGTACGTTGTGAGCGTCGTCGTCGAAAATTGCGATAAAATCATGGAAATAGTAGAAACAGTCCGTCAAGTGCTGAGGAACTAAAGATAAGTCAGAAAACCGTTTGGAACCATATGAATAACCTTGGATTCAAAAAGAAGTTCGATGTTTGGGTGCCACACGAACTAACGCATCTGCGAATCGACAACGTCAAGCGGAATCGGCCGTGGTCGAAACGCGGTGAGGCGGCGGAAACGGTGGCCAAGCCAGGATTGACGGCCAGGAAGGTTTTGCTGGGTGTTTGGTGGGATTGGCAAGAAATCATCTACTACAAGCTGCTCCCATATAGCCGCTCATTTTGGCCTTCTATTGCCAACAACTGTACTGCTTGAAGACAGCACTCATCCAGAAGAGGCCATCTTTGATCAACAGAGGCCGAATTGTGTTCCATCAGGACAACGCCAGGCCACACACGCCTTTGGTGACGCGCCAGCAGCTCCAAGAGCTCGGATGGGAGGTCCTAATGCCCCTACCTTATAGTCCGGACCTGGCACCAAGTGATTACCATCTTTTCCTCAAGAGCGGCTTGTGAAAATTGGCTCTCCGAGTTTTTTGCCAATAGGGATGCAGCCTTTTACGAGAGGGGTATAATGAAAATGACGTTATTATTGATGTTAATGCTGGTCCCTAGATAGACGAAATTATCTACGACTTCAAAGTTATGACTGTCGACAGTTACTTTGTTCTTTTGAACGGTTCGGAGAGGTCTTTCGCGATCACAACGGTTGTTGACGTTAAGCTTTATACAGTCATACAATATGCGAGGACTTTATATCCGATATTGAGGAGGCGTAGTCCACTATAATTGGAGCAGACTGTGGGGTCCCCCTTTTTATGATTTGGGAAGAGCACACTTAGTTTCGAGTCACCGGGATGGACCTTGCTAGTTCTTCGCTGCCATATTTAAATAACTCGTACGTCAATGCAATTTTTACAAAAGTTTTTAACTATTAACTAAAATTTATAAAAATTTTCTTTTTGAGGTTGGTCACGTTATAAATTATTATTCGATTCGATTTGTTTGGCTTTAGGTGCGGTGAGTTTAAATTGGTGAATTTAAATATGACAAGTTAAAGCAATCTGAGGACACATGTGGTGAAATTTAATGAATGGTTGGTTCAAGTATGGTTAGTCAGGCGTGGTAAATTCAAATGTGATAAATTAAGATTTGGTGAGTTCCAATATGATAAGTTCATTTCATTTTTATATTCATTTAGAATTCGACCCTTGGTCACAACATTTGCTTTAATATTACCTTATCACGTAGATGGAATAATTTGAATGGAACTCTGAGAAAATGGAGTATGTGTGTGTACATATAAGGTAAACGGCTCTCTGCAGTTGTTAATAACTTTCTCAGGATAAGAAAAAACTAACGACAGCTTCATCAGCGGTAGTTTTTGTTTTTACGGTTGCATTCATCAACAATAAAAAAAAGTGATTTTCTTTCAATTCTGCAATATTTTCTTCCGACAAAAAATCTCAAAAAAAAAAAACAATGGTATCACGAACTGTTAACCACTCGGTTACTGCAACGTATCCATTACAGTAATTTCAATCTATCCGCCTCACCCTAATGTCTCAAAGACACAAAGTAAATTAATTTAACTCCTGTCAATTAAAATTATTATTCACAAAAAAAACACGTAACTCACCTACTTAACGTAGGTATTGTAAGCAGAAAATAAAATAAAAATAATAATAAAAATTAAATATTTTGGAACCTGTTATTGATCATTAAATGTTACTTCCGAAGGGCTGTGGGCTTTGGCTATTTACAGGTGTGTATGTACTATATGTAAATAATTTTGCCAAATTACAAGTCATTAAACTTTTGCTCTTTTCGTCTTGTAGTGTGTTCACAGAAACAGCTTAAGTCATCAACTTTTGTTACAAGTTTTCAATTCCTGGTTTTAATTGCTAAAAAGAATTTCTTACCAAATCTGAATTTTAAAATCAATATATCAAATTCGAAATTTGAAAGGAAGTAATTAAATATGTCCGTTTTTGATTGTTTACTTTTTTACACACATATGTACATACAAACATATTTTTTTTTTAAGAATTCTTGTTTACATACTTGTATGGCATACTTTAGAATCTCTTCCGTAATTTAGAAGTTTTGTTTAGAACTTTGAATTGCCTTAAAATGAAATCTTGAAATATTACAACAAAAAAAAAATTATGGACTTATATTGACTAATAGGAATTAATGAATGTTTTGGCATAATATTTTAACAAATATTTTAGGCAGATTTAAAAGTATTTTTTTATGTACAAAAATTTCCGTGTTTTGATATGTTCTAGAAAATTCTTTTATTAATTTTTTTGTTTGCTTAAGCTAGAGTAAGATGAATTAATGTTTAATGAGGTCTTCTTTACTAGCATAAGCACCGCTCACGCCATTACAACCGAGTTAATAAGAGTACGCCATTCACCACTTTTTATCATTGTTTGGCGCCAATTGGAAATACCAAGTACCTAGCGACTCATGGCCACAGTATACTGAACTTATGGAGGATACACTTCTGCAGCCTGCTGAATGGTAGTCAAAATGAAACACTAGGAGATGACGAGCATGATTCCCCAATCGATAAAGAGACATTTCATTACCTGCAAAACTTATATGGCAGTGTAACATCTCCGAAGCGTTCGATATCAAAAGAGATTTCAGACAAGGTATTTCGTTATCGTGTGACTTTGCTTGAGAAAATAAAACGGCTTGAAGAGCTAGAATGTACAATCTTCTATAAGAGTATATTATTGCGTGCCCACTCTAATGATTTCTTTGGATTTAAAGGGACGAAAGAAAAGAAAGTTCTGTTGTTGAGACCATGTTCCTTGGGAAATACTTTTTCAAATGTCTTGCTGAGCTATATTGGGTAAATATCAGTAATTCTCGGCCGCGATAGTCGTGTGGTTAACATTGTGTACTGCTATTCGGAAGATCAGGGTTCGAGTTCTGGTCCGACTAACATTCAAAAACTTATAGAGAATTTATTTAAATAAAAAAAGTTTCTCATAAAAAACCATCAGCCGTTAGGAGGCGGCTTAGTATAAACTGTAGGTCCCTCCAAATCGCTTCAGCGGTTATAAAGCGTCAATTATATATATACGAGTATACATATACATATTTTTAAGGCGAACTAAGTGATTTTAGAAGCTATCAACAATGGGTTAACAGGTCTAAATGCGTTGGTTTCTGGCCAGCCTTCACATCAATTCAAGGTAAATCCTCACAACGCACTGCACTCAATGCAAATGTTGATCATACGCCCTGGATGTCTCCCGATCCATGAAAAATGTTTTTGGATTTTCACTCCTTTTATATGGAGGCGAAAAAGTTAACTTTATTGATTAGTTCTTATGGTAATTCATTTCATGTAGAATAAGTAAAATTTACAAAGTCTTAGGCGAGCAATCTTCTTACAGATTCTTAAAATTTCAGTATACAAAAAAAGATTTTTTGAAAAAATTCCCATACTGAAGTTATTTGATTATTATTTCATTACCCTGAGCACTATTTTTGCTTTAAATTTAATAAAAATTCATAATATTATTTTATTTTATTTTTCCTCTTTTGTTTAACAAGTAAATTTCCCAAATCAAGTGTATTCAACTGATGAGCCAGTCAAAACTACTTAAAAAATTTCTGCTTCTCAGCCCGGAGCAATCAATGGTTTCTGTTTTTACCGTAAACATATAAAATTAGCTACACCTGAACACGATAATAAATACATAAATCTTAATTGTATGTACGTGTTGTAAACAATTTAATTGCGTATTGGTGTTAAATGCCAAATTTATTTATTTTATTATTTCTTTTATTTAATCTTTTTGTTTAGAAATTTTTTCGTCTAAGTAATTGAAGACACTATTTAATGTGGCGACCGCAATAGTTGAGTGTTGCGTACTACCATTCGGAATGCCAGAGTTCGTGTCGAAATTATAGAAAACACTTTTTGTTTTTAATTGCGGCCGCCCCTCGGCGGGGAATGTCAAGACCTGCGAATGTATTTTTGACATAAAATAAAAGCTACTTGTAAAATACCATACACCGTTCCGAGGCAGCTTAGTATATACTATTCGGTCTCTTCGTTTTGTTGGGAAAACATCAATTGACATAGTCCAGCGAATGTAGAGTGGGGAGAGAGGAGTGCGGTAGGGGTTGCGACGGACGTATTATTTGAGAACCGTCCATTGAAATTATGGTGAAGTTGTAGTCCGAATGTGCAATTCGTTTCACTTCCATACAGAGTCGAAATAGAAGTTCATTCAGAGATTATATTTATATGATGTTAAGAGGCAACATACTCTTGGATCAACCCTTGTGTGTTCAGTTTTGGACGACAAGGACGTTTTAAAAGCCTTGACCTAGACTCTTGACTGTGTGATAAATAAGAAACGAAATCTGTATGCCATCTCCATCAAACCCCTACTTCTGGCAAATTTTTTTTTTGCGATTCCTCAATAGATTTCCTTCCTCTTCGAGAGTTTGATGTCATAATATAATTTCAGCTTCTTTTCAGTCGTATATATTTTTCGATACGGGACAGGAACTTGAGGTTTTTATTTGAGTGACTTATTTAAGTTAAACTGCTGGGAAGTTCATATGATAAAGCCAAAGATCCAAGCTGAGCATAGATCGATACGTTTCTTTGTTTGTAACGTCAATTCCCGGCAGGAAAAAATGGACAAAAATATATAACACTTCGGCCGGTATGATTAATGATGTTTCAAAACATGGTGGCAGAGTGGGAAGTGTTCTCGTTAGAACACTTATTACAGCTCACAAAAATTGTTAAAACCATAGAGGGAGTGGCTCTTCATCTTTATTGATGTTCAGTTAGCAATAGAAGCTCTGGGATTAATCACAAAAAACTCTAAAAATCAATTGGACTGCCAAAGATCTCTTCAGCAACTGACTGTAAAAAAGACTATACCTCCTGTGGATCTCAGGATAAAGAGACCTTGATAAACATAGCCTTTAATTTTGGTGTCGAGGAATGCAGGCTCTACCTACTTAATAAATCTAACATGTTCTTTTTAGACGTGTGGTTTTCAATGAAGCAAATAATTTTTCGGAGTTGGCCTTTTTCACAGCTGTTACTTGATTTATACTGAGTTTGGTTTACCATTACATAATGAGCTGACTTACTCCGGAGTCGGAAATTCGCGCAACCATGGATTGGTTTCGCACAACGTGTATCCTCAGAGACACCGTACAGTGTGCCCCGCAGACCATTCAGTTTATGGAAGATATTTTGGGAAGGATCTCGATTTGCGGGGTTGGAAAATCCAATTCGTATAAGAATTGAAGCCGAATAATCATCAAGTGCGTCGCACGTTGGGCGAATGGGCTCAAAACGAGATGGTCAACGATCTCATCTCATTTAGATGGCTACATACTAAAAAAATCGCTGTTTGGTGTTCTCTATGGGCAATGGAAATCAAGGATTTATATTTCTTCTTCGCTTGTCTCGCAGATAAACCCGACACGATTGACGCATAAACGCATAGGCTAATTGCTGGAAAAGTTGTCGAAAAATGGCGCTCTCGACAGAAACTTGTTCGAATTGCAACGGTCACTTGCAAAATCATTTAAAAAAGTAATTAAAAATCCTTATTTATATATAATAAAGCTAAGTTCTTGGTAATATATATATATATAAATTATAATAATATATGTAATATATGTATGTTTAAATGAAGATTCTGCTCACCATGTAATAGGGAAGCTCAACTTACTGTAAGCTAGTCAAGGTTGTAGAGGTCAACGCGTTATTTTTTTTTGATTATTAAACAAGTATTCATACTTAGATATATGTATGTTTGTATGTAAATAAGTTGAAATACAATGATACAAATATGGCATGAAAGCACACGTAATCCAAAGTCTGAATCTGTATTATTTTCTAAGTCAATGTGGAAGTAATTAAGAATTCAAGTGGACACCTCAACCTCTGCTCAAAAATGGTTCGTAATGAATAATGAAGAAAAGAAAACACTGCGTCTGATTTAATAAATAATAATAAAAAAAAACGTATATTTAAATAAATAAATATAATAAGTAATTAAATTAAATTAAATCAACAATATGTGAGGTTGTAAATGTGTGCGTAAACACTTACATAAGAAATGATTAATATTCATTAGCAAGTAACACATACATAGGTACATACAAATCGTGTATGAGACCTCTCACGCGCATTACCTTCAATTTGTTCTTAACAATGAGCTGTCTCTTATGTAGTATATGTATACCTATATGTACTCGTATATATGTAATAACCAACTAAATTAAGAATTGTTTAGGTAGTGAGTTTTGCTATTGTTGTGGAATCTATTTTGTTTCTAAATACACGTACGTTAGCAAAATATTGAAATCAACTGAGAGAAGAGAGAGAAAGAGAGAGTGAGGGGGAGGAGATACAGCTATGGACTTATAAATGGCACATCCTGGAAAAAGAGAACATAATTACGTAAGTAAAAGAGCGTTACACACAATTTAATCTATAGTAGTTTGTGCTATAGCCTTTATTTTTAATGATTGCTTCACATCTGCGACTTATGGTATACTCACCCCGTGTTTCACCGTCTTATGAGAGAACCTGGTATTAAATATATTCCAGGCATTTGGGATTATGTACATACTCTCCCATCTGGTTCTATCCTTTTGGTTTTCCTCTCGTCTCTCCACAAAACATTTTTCAAGAGGCGAGAGAGAGAGAGAGAGAATTTCGTCTTTGGTAAATACATCGGGGTTCTCTACATTGCGTTACAAACTTTCTTCAAGAAATATTCAAAACTTTTCAAAATTTCTGCCACTTTCTGCCATTCTTCATGTATTTTCCATATTGTTGTCATTTTTAATAATTTTTACCACTCAAACCAAACATGATAATGAACAACTTTCAGTAGAAAATTTTTAACATTTAGCAAGAATGTAGTTTTGTGCTCATTTATGTGTCCATAGCCTGTATATTTCATTAAAATAAATATTTCATATATCACTATAACCGTAGGTATTTTTCGATGAAATTACGCAACTCCGTTTGACAATTATGTGTTTAACGCTAATTTCCATTTAAATAAAATAAATTAAATTTACTAAAATAACAATACTAAAAACGAGACTGTTTTGCGTCTATTTTATTACTAACCGTAAATTTTACTTGTAATTGTTGTTTCTTTTTTCTACTATAAATTTAATTACAAGCCGAAAGTAATACATCTTGTTGTGAAATATGCAGTTACATACATACACCGCCTACTCAGTTCAAAGGTGGCGCAAAATTAAATATTTAAATATTCCGCCAAGTAAACGATTTATTTTTAAGAAGTATTAAAATGTCAATAAATAAAATTATTTTTCCAGGAAAAAAATTCAATGAACCCATAAGGTGTTAGAATTGTGCCGTACAGCTTTAGATGAGAGTGATTTTTTTTACTTTCGCTTTATTATAAAGACCAGGGTTTGTCATTATATTTTCAAAGATGATTACGGGCAAGCAATCGCCGCGACTAGATCAATGAAATTCCAGGCGAGAGGCAAAATTTTCGATCACTTTTTGCATATATTGTATAATATAATATTCTCTTCCAAGGTGCCAATCGTCTTGTGCTTACCTGCGTAGACAAGCGACCTCACAGAATGCACATCAGCAGTGTTAAATCTCACGCTCTTGAAGGCCACGCTAGAAGCATACGACGCGAGATAATGCGCTCAACAAAAGTTCCCTTCAATAAATTGATTGCTTCCTTGGCCATATGGCATATAACGCCGGCCTGTTGGAACCAAAGGTCGCTTTCATCTGCAGCCTTTCATTCAGCGTTACCAATTGACTTTTTCCGGTTTCATTATTGAAGAAATATAGACCGATGACTCCCTCTGTTCATAGAGTACACCAATTAGTTACTTTTTGAGGATACATCGGCGTCTCAAACATGGCTTGTGGGTTATTATCACTCCAATTCTGACAATTTTGTTTATGTGAGCTTCAACGTTGAAAAGAGTTTTCGATCCTCTTGTGAAAATCGTGTCCGTTGGGAATCTCGTTTTAAGCCCATTCACCGACCGTGCGACGCGCTCGATGATCAGTCGATTTCGGCGACCGAGTATTGACCGAAACGCACGACGTGCCGCATGAACCGAACCATAATTTTGGTGATAAATTTACACGATTTGTAAACGTGGTTGCAAAGTAAGTTTATTCATTTATGAATTAGCAAACCAAACTGAGTATGAAACAAGTAATAGCTTTCAAATAGGACAACTTCGAAGAAAGTTTTGTCTTATTGGAAACAAAAAAGCCTAGAAACAACATTCTTCTTTACTCTATCTCAAAAAGGTCCTATTGTGTTCTCTAAAAGTAATCTGCCTGCATAACCGGATACGATTTCTTCTAGTATTAGTGAGATAGATCCACTAAGACTGTACTTCACTCACTAACCTTAAAGATAGGACAACATCTTATTATGGTTAGAGCTTTACTGAGCTACAGAAGGATCAACGGGGAATGGAACGAAGTCAGACTGTTCGGATAAACATGTACAAGAACTCTTCAGTTGGGTGTACTGTCACCGTTCTTATGAGCTTCTGAAAAATTTGAAATTAGAGAATCCTGATAGCCTGTGTAGACGACATAGCTATACAAGTGCCGAGCAAGTATCTATACAAAATTAGTAACGTGAAGACAACGCCTTAGAGGTAAATGCCGGTGATACTGTTACGGTATTTTTTATAAGGAGGTATAAGATCCCGGCGTAGGAAGCTCTGTTGAGCTATCAATTAAAAATCATACCAAGTATATTAGAAAAGTTTGAACCGCAAGCTGAAATAAAAGCTCAGTCCAATGATGGCCCCTACGCATGATCTGGGCTTATGCTTTGGTGTTATACAGAGATAGTCCAGCCAATCTTGCTTCACGGTGTTCTGCTGTGATGGCTCGCTGCACTCTGCATAACAGGCGTTAAGAAGCACCCTAACGGCTGCATTATAATGGTTACCCAACCTACCCCCAGTCGACATTGTAAAGGTAAGCTTTGCAGCGAAACCAAGAATTTCGAGTATAGCTCAATAAGTACGGTACTAGTGGGCAAAATAAATTATGTACCCGCACGCTTTATCTTGGAAAGAAAGTTTCAAGTCACATAAAAAGACGGCATGTGACTCACCAGCGAAACTTGTGACTTCTACTCGAACTAATTGAAAATGTATGATAGAGTAGCCGCCGGAATCTTTTGCTCGAAACTATATTTCAGGCAATCCTACAAGCTTTCAGATTACAGCCGTTTCTTCCAGACGGAAGTCTGTTCGGCCTTGTCTAGAATTCGTCTTAGATATCAAGTAGCTTCGCAGTTCAAAGAACTAGAACTAGCCTCTCTTAAATTTCAGAAAAAGTTTTTTGACAAAATGATGCTGTAATGGAACAAAACCATTTCGTTGAGTTCATTATGCTTATTAACGAAACAAAATAGTATCGTTTCGTTTGCTGAGCATCTCTGATTCAACAATTTAACTGAAATAATAAAATTTTCTCCGAAAGCAAAAATGATGATGCAACACAATAAATAATTTTCGATAATTTCACATTGAACCGAAAATGAACTTAAAGTTTTTCTATTGCGCAAACGACTAAGTCTAGCATCATAACAGTACCCTATTTCATGGAGGTTGTCTGAAAAGCATTTTATTACACATACGTGTATGTAGCGTTATAATCAGAATCGACGATCAACTATTACATACAACTAGTATATATAACATATATATATATAGAAATATATGTATGTATGTCCCTTGAAAAGAGACAGTACTTAACATACATATAATATTTTATGTGGGTCAATAAGTCAACATACCTCTGTTTGTGTAAACAACACTTTAAGAAAACTTTATGCGACATTTTCCTAATGACTTCGTTAAAATAATGATGTAAAAGCTATTAAAACTTTATATATACAGTGACGAGCAGAAGTGAGTGTACGTTCATGTTAACGTCTTTTGCCTTCATATTCTGCAAATCCATCTTCTTGACTTGACGGCATAATGTGTCGCGACGACATGGCTAGCACAATTTTTTGCAAATCGTGAAATAGTTCGGGTAGTACGGAACACTACCAATAAACATGAGCAACTATTGGGTTCGTGTAAAAGAGGAGTGGAAACGAATTTCAAATAGGTAATCAGTTCTGCTCGCCACTGTAAGAGTATATTAAACATATACGTGCATATATCTGATTATACATATACACATGTACACATAAAAAATTAAATTGTTTTTGTATTTATTCGTAGTCTTTGTCCTTTTTTATCTTCTCTACGTCATTGATTTCAATGCATTTCTTGAGCCTATAGATCCACTTCTGAAAACAGTATCCAAAATCTTGCTTTTTAAGCTTAACAAGTTCAGCATTAACCGCATGAATTATTTCCTCGTTGTTGTTAAACACCTTTCCTTTAATTTTTTTTAGTTTTTGGAAATAAACAGAAATCACAAGGTGCTATATCCGGTAAAACTGATATCACTACTTTTGCTGCTGATTTTGGTTGCTTAGATTTTACGGGTGGGTTTGCTACTGTTGGGCTCCATATCATGGACTGCTGTTTGGTTTCTGGATCGTACTTATGGAACCAAGATTCGCAACCAGTAATGACTTTAGTAAATTTGCTAAATTGACCATTTTCGAATTTGTTTAAGAAAAATTGAGCATAATTCACTCAAACCACTTTTTGGACCTCATTACAAATTCGTGGTACCCATCGAGCAGATTTCTTCATGTATACCAGATGATAACTTAATATTCACAGCCATGGCATTCAAGCCCAATTCATTAGCAATCATTTCATGTGTCAATCGTGGGTCTTCGTAAATTTTGGACTTCATCAGAGCTACAGTGACGTCATCAGTGAAAGATTTTGGTCGAACCAGTCGAGCTATTCAAATGAAGCGGTGAAGAACTTCAAAGGTGGAACCCAAGTTTACTCTGGTCAATGTATATAAGGTCCAATCAATGATACTAAAGCCCACTGTCAACGAACTGTTTACACCTTATCAGTGTGACTTTAGACCTGGTAAATCTATCATAGACTAAATATTCATCATGAGCCAAATCTCGGAAATTATCCTTGACACAGTTAAATACATGAGTTTTGCGGGCATATCAAATTCAGATATTGTGGTGGACATGCAGCTCTATTTCCTTCTATTGAAGGCTGCTTCAAATCCGACGGTGTTTATCGATATCTACAAAACTTAAACGACTGTGTAAACGAGGTTTCAGACAAGGTGATTCCTAACAGTTGACTTATTTAAACTATAGGTTAAGAAAATAATAACGATGTAATTGATATCATTGGACTCAAAAAACTCTCCAGACTGCATAAAGAAACAAAACGGTTGGGCTAGGTAGTGAGACGAGAACAAGCCGAGATAGATCCTGTCATCAAACAAACAATCAGTGCATTCCAGACTCGGCTCCTGCACCTCTGTTGATTGAATCGGGCACTGTTGTTGATTGTTGTATAATCGCCCAAGCGGTATCTACGTTAGTAAAGAAGAAGGAATGTGTGAAATGGTTCCTTCGAACTAATATTCAGTATGATTCTCTAGTTATTTGTCTATTTTATCCTGTAGAAAAATACACTGTAAAATAAATTTAGCCTAAAACTCTATACAATGTTATTATTTTCTACTTTCTTCCTCACTTAGGTGCAATTATGTATTTATTTCGTGGCGATTTCCCTTCAAAATAGCTAAGTCCATAGCACGTTTGCATTCAACGTGACACGACCGTGGGAGCAGACACGATTTAAGCGATTTTTAAATAAGTCAAACAACAGGGCCAATCGGTAGGAATGAAATCAACAAAATATTTACGTTAATCGCAGCTCTTGCAGTGGAACTTAAGCATCGATCGGCTATAAGTGTGTGTGGTTTTATGTATATGCATACATACTCTCCACGTATGTATGTAGGTATATAGGTATAATGAGTACTTAGTATAAAATATATATAAGCACAAATATATAGATACATATGTATGTATTTGACCTGCAAGGATAAGCAGAATTTGTATGACAAATTTCCAATTAAATACTGGTATTTTGTAGATGAAGTCATACCAGTTGGTTATTCGTAGAGCAATTACTGGTGGGTAGAATAAGAATTTCCCCCACAGTTCCATTCCCTGGTGTGTTCTGTTGAAGTGCAAAAAATTACGTTGTTCACTACATCGTTTTGAAAACCCAGTGTTTAGAGGTTACCACTTTAGCGGTTCGAGTCTCCCTGCAGGTTTTTGCTATTTTTTTGAAGGCAATGCCATTAGGTCTCTCTCATTGTAACTAGTGGCGAAAAATTTAGGTAATCGATTTTCACGGGCCTCCCTAGAGGCCCTCCTAGAAACCAATTCTTCCCCAGCTTAATCATACGCCATAAAGAGGGACATGCCTATGGTACTCGCTTGGTGCGAAACATGGACTATAAGGTGGATGAAACCAAGCTCTCAGAGCTTTTGACTAGTCACTATCTTTGTGTGGGGTTTGCGGTTGTTTCATATAGGCCATGTAGGCTTAAATGAACTAGTATTTAACTAGTATAAAGCTGATGCATTGTCTGCCAATTGACAATAACAGTTGCTTGCTTAGGAAATACGTGTAGATGGCAGATGAGCTGGTTAGTGCGAAAATGTAAACTAGTTCGATTCTAGTTAAACAACTATACTTACTGCAAATTTCCCTGCAGGGTAGGTCCCAATGACTGAATATGCTGCAATCAAATTGCATTTGCAAATTAGACTTTGAATGTAGTTGAAAAAAGTGTTTGTATGTTAATTACGAAAATGCAATTTAAAGAGTATTAAATCAACGGAAATCACTGAATATTAATTTTATTCAATTTATGAACTACTTGGAGGAAAAATGCATTTATTTACTAATTTCATGAAAGCAGTCTTCAACCTTATGTTGGCAACCCTAGCACTGACATTTAATGCAATACAGAACGAAAAGGTGAATTAAACCAAAGTAACTATATTGGATCTACAAAACTATAGGTGTTGTAAAGTTTTCTTATGGGAGAAGCCGATAGAAAAGATTATTTTAGCTAAGTTACTGGAAATTTTATAAGAATTTTTTGGGTATTATCCAACCCTGGCTCTCGCTGCAAGACTCGAGGTATCTGGAATTTTGTTAGGCTCGAGCGTGGAGCACTACGTTGTTTTTGAGGTGTTAGATTTTATTCTCCGCAGCATGGCTTATTGTACCTTAAATTTGATTCCTTCTCTATTATAATCCCTTCACGGCAACCAAAGCCCCTCGAGGAAACGATAGCTCACGGAAGGCCGCAATTTAACAAAAAAGGCCAAAGCGAGATCTTTTGTCGAGAATTTTACCTTATCGTGGGATTCGGACACTCAAACTATTGTCATGCTTTTCAGGTGGCAGCTGCAGCGAACAAAAAAAGCAATGGATACAGTATTTTGGAGGTTGGTTTCTGTGGGTCAAACCGGCATTTACTTAGCTAGTCGATAGTTTGCAGTTACGACTAAATTCAGAATTAAATTTAGCGAGTCACAACGGAATTGCTTGTAATGCTGATGAGACTATACGTAAGGGTACTATAGTTTCGTTAATGCCGTATAAAGTGCAAGTGGGTGCTGCTCTATTAACATGTGATACTGTGGGCGCTGAGCCAGTTCGGTGAGCGCTGGACTAGCGACTCAATAGGCGTGGTTGCGAAAGTAATGAAAGCAATTATGTTCCAAACACGCATTGACTGATGGGAATTGAAGCAGTAAGGTATGGGATTTTTCCAGATCCCCACTATGGTAGTTGTCTGGAAGTGGAGATGGAGTCATCTATGCCTATGAATTATGCTGTGTTTTTGTAAGACTGAGACTAAAAATAGGGGTTAACTAAATAAACAGTGAGTGGGAGGTCAACATGTTTTACAGATGCATTCGGCGTTATAAAGCCATACAAAATGACATGTTTGTGTATTTTACTCAAAATAGTGTAGTAAAATGCAAGCCATGCCAAGACACTCTTTCACTATTTTTGATGTGATCCTGAATGACTTGAATCTTTTCAGAGATGGGGATCCCTGTGTCTTGGTCTATTTTCCCGTTATCACATTTTTTTCTGGAGGGTAGGACAATAATGAAGGATGAATTAAAAAATATTTCCAGCGGATTGCAAAAATCCGTAATATTGGGAACAAAAGGGAATTTTCTTGGTATGCCAAAAAACCCATTCTTACAGGTAGCTAATAGATAAGACTCCCGTAGAATTAGTACCAACTTTGCCGCCAGTGTCTTGCAGCATAAATCTATGTAATACAATATTTAGAGCTTGAGTTAGGGTTGCTGTAAGGGCTCTGCCAATACATATGCTAGCCGTCCTTTGAATGTATTCCATATGATTTTCTGTATATTTCTTTTCTTTTATTGGCCATCAAACCAATATATCGTAAGTCATAATTAGGGCTACAACTGCCTTATATAGCCAACATGTGTCTCGAGGTGTTAAACCTCATTTGGGCCGACCAGCCTTCTTTACCCTAACTTCTAAATTAGGTTTCCATGAGAGCTGCCTATTCAGTGTTCAGTGTCCCAAGTAGGTTGCTTTTTCCCCCTAATGATAGTACAGTACAATTCACTATTGGTAGGGATGAGTCTAGCATTTAAGCCTAAGCCACATAATTCGGCCCCCAGCGATTTTTATTATATAGAATTATCCGCAAAAGATTGGTGAGGATATCCGGGAATATCCCTGAATAAGCTAAAACATGAACTCCCTTCCTTTCTAAGTCGAAAAACAATTTAATCATTGATAGAATTCAGAGAAGAGGTGATATCACGCCACCGGGTGGGTGCATATTACTATTAGGACCTTCATGGTTATATGATAACTAACTTTTGTTATCCTGCAATTAAAGAACTTGGTTTGTTATTATTATCGGCGGCCGCGGTAGCCGAGTGGTTAGCATTGCGTACTAACATTCCAAAGGATCGATTTCAAATCCAGGTGCGACCAACATCCAAAGGTTATAGAAAATTAATTTAAATAAAAAATTAAGTTAAATTTTTTAATTACGGTCGCCCCTCGGCAGGGAATATCAAACCCTCCGAGTGTATTTCAGACATGAAATGAAGGCTCTTCATAAAAAACCATCAGTCGTTCGGAGGCGGCTTAGTGTAAACTGTAGGTCCCTCCATTTGTTGGAAAAACATCAAGACGTAGAACCACAAATTGGAGGAGGAGCTCGGCCGAAAACCGCTTCAGTGGTTACGAATCGCCAAATATATTATATTATTATCGGAAACTATAAATGGATAACCCTGTATATTGGGAAAAAAGTTTGGAAAAAATTATGGACTTGGAATTGAGTTGCATTTTTCTACTTTGAGATAATCCTAGGATCGCTTTGAACGTGAATTTTTTTCATTCCACTAAAAGATAGTAAAAGGACATTTAACAAAATGATTAATACCTCCTTTATTGATATTCGTTAATAAATTTGTTAAGAAAGATATGAAGGAAGCGATGTGCATTATAGAATAATCAGCACTTTGTGTACTTCTACTAGTTTGACAGTAAAGTTAGACAGCTGTCAATAACAACTGAGCGATTTTGTATAGATAAAACTCGATAGCGATCAGTGAATGCATTAGCGGTAAAATCAGTGTCAAATTGATGACGCCTGTTAGTTTTATGAAGAATAACTTAGAAACATATGTACAAATAACAAATAAAATAACTAATGCATCTTGATTATATAAATATTTAAATAAGTATTATAAAAAATTGGGTCGACGAACTTGAAATAATATTAAGACGTAGTTGATATTCTCATAACTTTGAATATTTATTAATGTGTTTTTTGTGTTCATATTTAAAATAAACATTTGTATATATATATTAGATATTTTCGAGCTCAACTGATGGATGTGTCAGCACCAGGAAGGAAGGAAATGATTTTTTTAGTTGTAGATTTTGTTTAAATGTGACCTTTGCTCAAAATTAAATAAATCGCACAAACAAGTGCACAGTGAGCGAACGAGTTATGCAACAATTAATTTACTAAGTTTTCTTTTTGTTTAATAATTTTGTTTTGAAATTTCGTCATTTCATTTCAAGCGCCACTGCCACACATTTCACGAGAGATCACACTCAAGATCACTTGCGCTCATAGCCTAATAGGCCATAAAATCTTTGCCATTACTGCAATCACAATAAGCTCAACAAAATATTGCATTTTTTTATTACTTTTTTTTGTAAAGTTGTTGTTGTAAAGTTTTGCAAACACCTAATGTTGCATGTTGTAGTCCAAAGGGCCGCGTTACCAACTTGAACTGCAGTCAACGACCTATGAAAGCGAATTGGAAGTCAAGTGTCAACGTTGGTTTTTTCTTTCTACTTCTTTTTCGTCTGCCAACGTTTTTTTTTTTTTAAATTGTTGTTGTTGTTTGCTTGCACACTTGTTTGGTGTTAGCCAAGTGGGTAAACAAATTTACAGGTCTATTAAGTAATTAATGAGTTAGAGCATACATACATAAGTATTTCAACAGCGATGAGTAATTACATGTTTGTACGTACGTATGTACATATGTATGTATTATATGTATGTATAGAAAAGGTTAGGAGTATATGAAAAATAGTTAAAAAGTTTACATAAATAATCTAAATAGTAAAAAACAAAGCTGCCGCTTGGGCTGGCCTAACTTGCTTCATCTTCATTGACATACAACAAGCATATTCAAGGAAATATACATACATACAAATGTACATATGCATGGGCAAGCATCTAAGCCCGACTTCTAGGCTTGTTTAAACATACATACATACATACTTATATGAGTGTACGAGGTCTGTTAAAAAAAATAAGTTAAATTTTTAATTTAAAAATTAACTGAGCTTGGTCGGAAAGTTTTGATACACCCATCATACAGTTCGCATTTTCAACCAAAAATTCGCTTGATGGTAAAAAATTGCTCGACCGAAGAGTAGCTGAAAATCAATTGACCAAGTACTTCACCACTAAACCACAGAAGTTCTACTAAGATGGAATTATGAAGCTACCCGAAAAATAGCAAAAAGTCATAATTAATAATGGTCAATGTGTGCTTGATTAAACATTTTTTTCAATAAAGAAAATTTTTGTGCAAAAATATACAAAAATACGTTTTTTTTAATGTGATTAATAGAGTATACTTAGTCTTGGGAGCGGGAAAAAGTCTCCGGGCCTCAAATCTGTTGAATAAAGGTGTTATTTTTGGCAAAAAAAAAGTACGATTAAGCTTTGGCGATTGAACGGGTGCATTACGTATCCGATTTTTTCCGCAAGATCGGATATTTTTTCCTATAGCCTCTCGCAAATGTCTCATAACCTGAGCATATTGGCTATACGACCTTCTTTTAAAAACTGCTGAAGTACTAAGCTACAATAAATGTAGAAAAGGTAAGCAAAACTTTGGTATTTGATAGCATTTGGCGGGCTCTTTTCGGTTTTGGGCTCTACTGGGCTGCTCTTACATGATTGTTGGGCTTTGATTGTCTTAAACTTAGCTAAATATTCATGATTTGCCACCAGTTTCGACGCTTTTAAGCAAATCATCAACAATATTGACTTCATTTAATTATTATTGAATGACGCTTATACGATTTCGGTACGAACTACGGTGCCGCACGCCTCGTTTCTACACTTAAAAATTCCTGGCATAAGCCAACTTATACGACCACCTTAATGATCACTCTGATATCACAATTCTCTTCAAATTTTCAACTTTTTCATTGGTTGCTGATCTGTTGGTTCCTGCAGGGTGATCGTCTTCTAGATCTAACTATTTTTTATTCAACTCAGCGTACACCCTGTCAGTATTTCCAGTGTTTTTGAACGAAACCAAAAAAGATTGCCCGTAAAATGTGAAAAATTCACCACGTTTTTGTTGAGCAGATCTCGTAGTACGAGCATGTATGTTGTAATTATTGGTTTATTATTCAAAACGTGCTGGAAGTTGGTGTCTAAGCGTTCATCTTATTTCACAGTCTGTTAGTCTGTCAAAGTGTCAATCTGTCACGTCAGTTTAATTGCTAACTTTCTTTCATTTCAGACGCTTTCCTGCAAAAAACTTTTATCATCACTTCAGTATATGTATATCTACAGGTAATATGTATGTACAATATGTACAAATACGAGTATATAGTGTGCGTCGCCGCCATTCCAAGTTCTTATTTGCATAAATATTTGGCTCAAAGTAATGAAGTCTTCTTAAATAAGTGTTGCGCATTCACTTCAACTCGCATGTACTTATGTTTCTATTTATGCATATGATGTAAATACATATGTATGTGTGAATTTGTTATGGAAGCATAACTAATTCTCATAGTTGGAGATGTGCACATGCCTATGAATATGTATGCAAATACGCGTACGTTGGCGAACGCACGTTGCTGCGTAAATCAAATATTTATTAAGGTATTGGCGGGTCTTTCCGTATGTGGGACACGTTCGCCGCTAGGATTCGGGGATGTCTACAGCATACTAGTTATTAAAAAAAACAAAAGGTGATGAGTTTAGGTTACGATTTACTACATCCTTCTTCTGTTTGGAGATGCCTTTCATGTAAAGGGTTATCCATTACATGGTTTCATAGTTACAGGGCTGCATTTTAAAATCTGTCAAACTTAAATGTCAAATCAAAAATATTTTATTTTAGTTAAAAGTCAGAAAATATATCGTTTAACAGCCGCTCAATGCATTAAAATTGTTAAAACTTACTACATAAATGATGATTCAAGCCCGGCCCCATTTCGTGCTTTAAGGAGATACACCATGATGGTCTAACTACTCAACAAATTGGCAAAATTTGAAAGAAATTTGAAGAAACTGGATCGGTTGCAAATATTGTAAGACCTCTGCTTCATCGTTTTGCTCGTTCCAACTCAAATATCGTTACTGAAAGTGAAAGTTCAGTAGAAGACTCGAATATGTCTATTTCTCGACGTTCTCAAGAGTTGGGACTTTCTTAAGGCACACATCCATATAAAGTTCCGCTCACAGAGCAACTGAAGCCAGCTGACCATTCACACCGCCGTACATACATCGATTGAGTGCTTAAACAACAACAAGCAGTGGACGGCAATATTTCGAACAAAATTTTTTACAGCTACAAGGCATATTTCATACTCGGGGGATACGTAACCTCAAATAATTATAGAGAGGCCACGAAAAAACTTATTGTTTGGTATGCCTTTTTGGTCCGGGGGTGTGATTGGACCTTACTTCTTTGAAAACATCAATGGCAAGGCTGTGCAGTTGAAAAACACAACTTTGACACGATTTTCCCGACCGCATTGGCAACCGAGCTCTCACACTACGATTTTTTCAGATACTCGTATGAGGCATTAGTCAAAACACCATTCTAACAGTGCGAAATTAGGTATTTGTACTTTCCCCATTTTGGAGATCAGGGTCGGAACTAAAAGATACACCAGTCTCGAGGCACTGAAGAAAGCCGTTGTCTGCGAGTGGACCAAAATACCTGCAAGTAACATTCGGGTAGTTTGCGATTCATTTTTGGACCGTCTCAGGGCCATAGTTAAAGCAAAAGGTGGGAGGGAAGGTCGAGCACAAATAAATTGTTTCTGAATTTTGTATTATTTTCACACATTTTGAACTTTGCATTGATTTAAATTAATTTTCCAAATTGAATTTATGACCTTTTTAATTGGTTAAACATCGAGCGCCGGATCCTGTACAAAGAAAAAGAAAATAAAACCATGACTCATTAAAATCAACGAAATCGGAGGACTATATCACATGAGCCCCTTTTAACTATAATTTAATAATAATAATAATAGAGTGAGCCGTCAAAAACGGTCTCCAAGTCAGGATTGGGGGCCAGGAAGGTTTTGGTGTGGTGGAATTAAACAGTGGGAGCTGTCTCCTGCCCCACGGCCAAACTCGCAATTCGAATACTGTCAGCAATTGGACCATCTGAAGCAAGTATTCTCCCAGAAGCGCCCAGCTTCGACCAACAGGAGGAGAAATCTTTTTCATTAAAACAACACCAGACCATATAAATCGATAGTGACTCGCCAAAGGTTCCAAGAGCTTTGGAGGGAAGTTCTTAGGCACCCACCTTATAGTCAAGTGGTAACCATCTGTTCCTTTCTATAGCGAAAGATTTCGCTGGTAAAGAATTGGGATCAAGAGAAGCCGATTGTCCCAAATCCAATAAGGATAAGGGTATCAGTGAGAGAGGTATAATTTCCTTCGAGATTATCGAGCAGCCATATTTTAGATAAATCGAATAATTTTAACTATTTAAAGTAAAAATAATAGATTACTTTGGGTCTAGTAACAATATATTTTTTTAGTTTCTTTTATTATACATAAATTATTGTTTATTTCTGATGGTGGACATGGCCTCACTACTTTTCCAACTTTTTTTGGATCCAAATTATGCTCTTAAATGTCTCTATTCTATTAAAGCCTGCATTAATTTTTTAAATTTAAATTTTACAAATTTTTTGTAATTCTTTCCACAATATATCCAAAAGCAAGTATAGTTTGTTAGCATCTTTTTATTTTATTTTAAATTATAACAAAGAGTAATGAAAAATAATTTTTTTTTTGCTAAAATGATTTAAATAAACATTCATGTTGTAAGCCTATTAAAGAACTTACTGAATAATTTGTGTTTAATTAAGCTTGCTCAATAACACAATAAATTTAATTATAAATAAAATACGTACATACAATAGCAATTATATATTTAAACACAATGTTTTGTTGAAAACTTCAATGTTGCCAGCTGCAGAGATCAGCCAAGCTTAAAGTTCTGTCAACGCTCAACAATGAGGGAAACAAATAATAAGGCATGTGCTATTTACCAAACACACATGCATGTGCTCGTATGTGTGAAAATATTGTTGTTATTATTAATAAAAAGCTACACATTGTAACCAAAAGAGAAGAATATAGTATTTAAAAAGGCCTTATATTTGGGAAAATGTTTGAGATGTAAACATATTTTCAGAAATATAAATGCATATGTACATATGTGTGTATACACGGACAAATACATATATTCATACACAAGCGAATAGATGCTATTGCAAATATAATAAATAAAGTTCATTTATTGCAGTTCATGGGCTGGTTGCTTCGCCTCTGCAGTTAATACCATGTAATTTCAGCAAAGTGCTTACTAAAAATGATAAAAAAATATATATATTTACAAATTTTCATACATACCTACATATACTCTTTTTTGTTTTATATTTCTAAATGAAAATTGTTATGTTGTTATATTCAATTAAAACTTTTATGACACAATCGTATAAACAATTTGTATCCAAATGAGTGCCAAAATTGTAATTGCTTTGCATGTGGTGGTGAAGGTACGCTATGGGATTTTAATGCTGGTTTAATGACCGTAATGTATGCGGTGTTGAGCCTGCTATGCAGTTCTAGCCTCTGCCACTGTAACTCTGTAACTCTAGCAATTATTTCGCGTATTTATGGTTGTTTGTTGGAGCCTTGAAGAAAATTGTGGTGCGAATGCAACTGCCGCAGCAGCAGAAACTGCAACAGCTTCACCAAACATTAGCTATGGCATAGGTAGCAGTAATTAAAGAGAAAAAAAATTGTAGCCAGAATAACCACAACAGCATGAATATTATTAACAACAATAGTGTGTATACTAGTACATAGATTATGTGCAAGTGCATTTATGGTGATAATACAAAATAATGGAAATAATTTCGAAGGGTGTTGCCAAAGTAAATGTTGTTTGTTTTATTTCATTTTATTTAAATTAAATTTTATTTTATTTTATTTAATTTTAAATAATAATTTTGATAAAACATAATAATCTTATTTTATTTTACTTCATATTATATTATTTTATTTTATTTTATTTCATTTTGTTTTATTTTATTTTGTTTTTTTTTAATTTTATTTTATTTTATATTATTTTATTTTATCTTATTTTATTTTATTTTATTTTATTTTATTTTATTTTATTTTATTTTATTTTACTTTATTTCATTTCATTTCATTTTATTTTATTTTATTTTATTTTATTTTTATTTTATTTTATTTTATTTTATTTTATTTTATTTTATTTTATTTTATTTTATTTTATTTTATTTTATTTTATTTTATTTTATTTTATTTTATTTTATTTTATTTTATTTTATTTTATTTTATTTTATTTTATTTTATTTTATTTTATTTTATTTTATTTTATTTTTTTTTATTTAATTTTTTTTATTTTATTTTATTTTATTTCATTTTATTTTATTTTATTTTATTTTACTTTATTTTATTTTATTTTATTTTATATTATTTTATTTTATTTTAATTTATTTTATTTTATTTTATTTCATTTTATTTTATTTTATTTTATTTTATTTTATTTTATTTTATTTTATTTTATTTTATTTTATTTTATTTTATTTTATTTTATTTTATTTTATTTTATTTTATTTTATTTTATTTTATTTTATTTTATTTTATTTTATTTTAGTTTATATAATTTTATTTTTTTTTATTTTATTTTATTTTATTTTATTTTAATTTATTTTTTTTTATTTTTTTTTTATTTTGCTCTATTTTATTTAATTTTAATTTAATTTATTTTATTTTATTTTATTTTATTCTGTTTTGTTATATTTTAATCCATTTTATTTTATTTTACTAAAATTTATTTTAATTCGTATAATTTTATGTTTTTTTTTTTTTTTGTTTGACTTTATTTAATGTATTTTATTGCATTTAAGTTTTTATTTAACTTAATTGAATTTTATACTTAATTTTATTTTAATGTATTATTTCTTTTTTTCCTGGTGTTATAGTTATAGAAAATTTATTTAAATGAAAAAATTAAATTTTCTAATTTTCGGAGGCGGCTTAGTATAAACTGTAGGTCCCACCATTTTGTTGGAAGAACATCAAGACGCAAAACCACAAATTGGAGGAGAAACTCGGCCGAAAATCGATACCACGGTTAAAATTCTGTATATTTCTCTTTTTATTTATATTATTTTATTTATATTTAATAAAATAATATATTTTTATTTTTTTGGGCTTAAATTCTCGAAAAGTCTGGCAACCCTATATTTTCTTTGTGCCCGTTTTTTCATTCAATTCATACTTAAAGCGCGAAGTACTTACATAGAGGAGTTTCCAAGGTTCCTTCGATTGCAAATATGAATACGAGTTCTGCACTTTACGTACATTTTTTAAGTATTAAAAACTCTACACATATATATGATACAAAGCATAAATGTTTTAAGTTTTCTGCATTCATGATATTTACAATTTCCATGAAGTTTGGAGTTATGGTAATTTGTTTATCAAAAAGTGCAGAGTTGACCCAACCAACTTGAAGGTATGTATGAATACTAAATGTAAATATATTTATTAGTAAAAAAACACCAACAAAAAAAAAATTTGACTGCATTTTAGACAAATTTGCTTTGTCATAAAGACCGTCACAACATAAAGTCAAAATTTTGCTAATATCCGCTCTTGTGGCTATAGACCATTTATTGGCTAAATAAAAATATATATTTATTTGTATGTAGGCATCAACACTTTGTGTACACTATGAACCTACATATATACATATGGTATATATATAGGTACATATGTACACAGTTTAAAGCTATTAAACAATTGAGCATAGTGTGGAAGTGATACACAAATGTAACAATAACAACAATAACAACAACAACAACACTTTTAGCGACAAGCACTTGATCCATCAAAACCACACTTGAGCGATATTGACATTCTATGGAGTTATTGGTATCTATATGCATGAAAACTTACACCTATGGTAAATGTATCTCGCGCTTTACGCTCTTGAAGCGGCTTATCAGCTAAGCCAATACAGCATACATATTGTACGTACATAAATTTCACATAAAGCTTTGTAAATATAGATACAATGTGTGTATGTAAGTGTGCTACAAACAAACAAACAAACAAACAAACAAACAAAGAGTCAGACAAACTGGTTGACGAAGCAATTAAATGTGCCGCAAAAGGCAATTAAGTGTTAACTTTTAGAACTGTAACATTTTGAAAATATTTACCAACATATTGGCTATTCCCACCACAACAAAAAAAACAAAAAAAATAAAAAAAAAATAAAAAAAGTTATTGCTTTTTCGCAAGTGCAAATAAATGTTTGCATATATGTAAATACGTAAAGATATTTGATTTGATGATACTCTGCGCTTTGGCTTATCCCTGACATTCTTTATCTCAAACAAAACACACGCGCATACACATACACACATACATATGTATGTATGCATACTCAACGGCAAATCTGCACTTAATTTTTCACCTTCTCAATTTCATATACTAATTTTTTTCTATTTCTTCTTCTTCGATTCATACATATTTACTTCTTTTCTGCTTTAAACTTATTTCACTCTCGTTTGAAACAAAATGAAAAAAAAAAAACAAAATAAGGCTTTTCATTGTATCTGAAATGCAAATTAATTATACTCGTATTATCTGCGCTGAGAACTTGGTATGAATGATTTTTTAATGCCAAATATTATTCGCAAACATACATATGTATTGTATATACATATGCTCCGTTTGTCTGGCGACCGGTAAACCTAATAACATATTAAAAAAAAAATAGAAAATGATTAAAAAATAAAAAAAGTAAAAAAATAAATTATGAATACATAAATACTTGTTACTTAATTCTTTCGATATATTTTTTTAAACTCGTCACAGTCGCATAAATTGCATACTTACGCGTATCCATGCAGATGCAAATGTTGTTATGTAGATTTTTCTAACTAATATTTTATGCTGAGCTCCTAATAACCGGAACATATTTTAATGATATTTTTTGGTTTGCTGACGTTATCTTATATTGGTTGGCGTTGTCTTTTAATGTAGGATTGCAATGGGGTGTAGTCAAGCCTTCGGGTATGCAGTTCCAGTTGCAAGACTATGCCAAATACTTACACTAACCACTTACCACGACGCGCACTCTGAGAACACGAACAACCCTTGTGCAAAATGTGGTAACCAAGCCGTCTGGAGCCTTGGGTCGTCTCTAAAAGAGTGGGAGCTTCAGTTGAGCGAGTTATTCGGTTTAAGGGCTCACTGAAGTTTAATTGCAGCTCTGTTCCATCAGAGTTGCGACTGCGAAGGGGCGACGATCTCGAATAAAGCTAATCGCTGAATAAATGTGTACAATTGATGGACCACTCGGTTATGCAAGATTGTGTGCTGGGCTTGGCATTCGTTTTGTAGGAACAAGCTTCAATTAAAACATCAACTAAGTCTCAAATAAGAGTTTCCGCATCACTGCAAACATATTAGGGACTATGATTTGAGGGTATGTACCTGTAATATCCGATTCCTAATTGGGAAAGTGCCGTTGCTCAGCTGTTTGATGTCCACATAAAAAGTAAGACAGACATCACCACCATCCGGGAAATCCGATGGACAGGACAAGTACGAAAGTATATCGGTCGTTCTCAGTTTTTATTAAAGTGCCCATTTAAAGGAGCACAGATTTGGTGTTGGATTTGTGACGAAAGATAGACTCAGATATCAAGTACTAGCATTAGCTCCGATGGACGAACGTCTCGCAATCACAATCCGTATCATAGTGAAGTTCTTCAACGTTTCGTTGGTCTGCGCACAACGCTCCCTCGGAAAAGAGGTATGATGTAATCAAATAAGCTTTCTGTGAGCGCTATCCACGACGAGACATCTCTTAATAGGTTTATCTGTAATATCATACTTCGAAACAATAAAATCCATTAAACAACTTGGCTGATGCCAGATCAAAAAACTCAAAACCTGAACAACTTTCAGGGTCCTAATATGGATTCGGGTCATTATATTGTTGCAGCCAAGATACAAAGTCATTTCCATGTGGCAAAGAACGGGCGTCAACAAACACGAAGAAGGTTTGATGTCGAAAAACTGGTATCACATTACGCAAAGCAGTTTTTTACTCGACTTGTACTCCTGCCTTGTAAGATCAGTCATCATCAACTCGGTGTAGGGGAACTGCAAACGAACTATTGTTTGACAATGAGAAGGATTATCATGGCGCAGTAGAGCCTATCTGGCAAAAGTGCTATTAACCCAAAAACTTAGTGAGATACCGAGAGTTAAAAAGCTTTACAACTAAATAGAGATGCTCTTCTATAAAAAATGTATGCCAATGATACGCTTTAAGCAACCGATGAAAAAACAAACAGACAGCGCCCTAAATATGAAAAAAAAAAATTACTTTGGTCATATAAAATCTCCACCGTTGGCGTATTACGAGAATTATGCTCATAATGAATCCCACAAATTTCTAAAATTCACAAATTGAAAGTCTCCCTTATACGAAGCTAGCAGGGTCGATTTGTTAATCTGTGATAACCTTCTCGGAAAGAATATATTATATATGTTAATCTCCACATTCCAAGTACATGGTCCATTTCCGGCAATTATTTGCCTAAAAAATAAAATGTTGGTCTCAGTGAGATCTATATTTGGTGCACTTCCAGGAATGGAACGGATTTTAGGTAAATCGGACCATAATTAATATTTTGTATTGCACAAAAGCTTCAGGTCCACTTCACGGAAAAAAGTGGTCCTTAATTTAGGCAAAAAGCTGTATACCAAGTTTAAAGTAAATCAAACAATGAAAAATTTAATTTTTTTAAAATTAAATGTTTTGCATTTTTTAGTATAATTTTTTAATTTTGAAAAGTAGAAAATTTATATTTTCATGAAATTATTAGTGTTTTTACAAATTTTATTGAACGGGAAATAATAATTATACAATATTTTCTTTTAGAGAGAACTCTCTTTATAATTTACCACAAATTTGGCTAATTAGCTGATACCTTACAGCGAGAGGGCGGTCTCTTTCCGAAACACATCTCTGCTATAAGAAGAAAAAAATTCTTCTTTACCCAGTAAAATGACAAACATTTCATGAATAATTGGATCAGCACAAAATGAAGAAGAGTGGAAAATTTTCGAAGCACACACTATTTTGCACATCTTCAAACTACAAAACACAACTAAACGTGATCAACTTGACCGCACAAAGTCGCCCCTAAGAAGTCGGCTACACGCACAGCCATTCAACGGCACATACATTCGTACATATTTAGTTATAATCACAATAACCTAACCACAGGTGCAGTTGTTGCAATATACTTAATACATTTTAATCGCACAAAAACAATGCAACAGTAAGCTGTAGAGCAGCACACACCTGATATAACGTGGCGGCTAACCCCCTAACCTAACCGAGCGATTGCGCTAACGTTCGTCTAAGCACCACTAGTCCACACCAACACAACCACCAACAAATCAACGAGCACCTGTTGAAAAAAAAATGCTTATGGTGGCGGTAACATGCAAATACATACATACCATACAAACAAACATTCACACTTGACTGCAGTAGACGATCAAACGATCTAAATACATGCATACGAACATGCATACGTACACACATACAAACGCAAATCGAGTGATCGAGCTATCGAGCGATCGAACAACAATAGCGCTGCCTTCCAAAACTAGCAATAGTTAAGCAGCAAAAGGTAAATAGAAGAAGAAGAAGTAGAAGCAGAAGTACAAATTCTACACATATACAGATAAAAGCGAACGAGAATACAAACACTAAAGCACTACGCTTCGCGACACAAACCGCGACGAAACATTAAAAGACAGCACATTTGAATTGTCTTTAAAATTCGGTGTAATTATTTCTAGGCAAACTGTTTGTCTACTGACTTCATACAGTCAACAACGAACGCACTGGAGATCATCATCGTCGGTAAACGATAGACCACGACGACCACGACGACAATTAAGAACGTCGACTAACAGTGCACACGAGTCAAATTCCTTCGTTATTTTCTAGAAGCGACGTGTAGCTACGTCGCGTTAAAACTACTCGTGCGTTAAAAATATCCTTGCGCGTGCGAATACAAGGTGTTGGTGTGTTTTACGAAGCGAGAAAAAAAATTTTGCAAACTTAAACTAATTGTTTAAAAAATTTAAACAATTTATTTATGTAAAAAATATATATAAAAAAAATTGTATTAAGAACATTGTGAAGTCCGTATAAGGAATTGAATTGATTACGTTTTGTGAAATTCCTAAATGAGAATTTTACAAAACAAAAGGATTACCCAAATATAAAATAAACAAGTTTTTCGTAAAAGAACCCCCAAAAGGAGCGTAAGAGTTGAAGGTGAGATTATTTACAGAAAGAAAAAAAAAACATAAAAAAGAAATAAAAAATAATATTAAAGAACTGTACAATATATTCTTTTGTGAAAAATATTGAAATGCGCAATATTTTTTTTTTATAAAAAAGAAACTTTGGGAAATATAAGAAATTGTGCAATAAAATGGCATAATAAGTACAATAATGATACAAATAGAAGGGACTAAAACAAGTGTGTGCAATAAAGCCAAAAATCAAAAGGACTTACATAAATGGCTTGCAAATAAAATGTTGCTTAAAAATTTTGTGTTAAAAATTTGTAATTAAAAATTTTGTTTTTTTTTTAAGTGCATGAAAGATTATTCTGTAGCGCAGGTGGTTTTTTTTTAAGCAGAGAACGGACTCATTTTTAATAATGACTCCTTTTGTTGTTATTCTTTATTTAATTATTTAATGCTATTTGTTTATTTATTGTTTCATTGTCTATGTGTTCCAATTAGAAAAAAATATAAGAGCAAAATATAATTTGATTTTATTGTATATAGATTCCTACATATTTTTTTTGCGAAATAATTTTTTTAGACGCGTGAGACACTGTGTAGTCACATAATTCGTCCCTCAGCAAGGAATGTCAAGCCCTCTTAGTGTATTTGTGAGATGAAATAAAAGCTCCCCAAAAAACCCATCTCATTTTCGGAGGCAGCTTAGTATAAATTTTAGGTACCTCCATTTTTTAGAAAAACATCAAGACGCTTACCAAAAACTGGTGATGGAGCTCGGCCGAAAGGAGCTTCAGCGGTTACAAAGAGCAAACATTAGTAGTAGAATGGGAATTTTTGAAGATGTGCAATCTGTATACAATTCTTTTCGAAACTCACAAAACGTTTCCCGCAATTTTTTTTAAGTACAAAATTAAAATTTATGAGTAAAAAATCTGGTTAAAAATGCACATTTAGAATTGTCTCTTTTCATTTAGAAGTTAAATTTCGATCTCATAGAAAATTAAATTGGTTTTAAACATTGAATAAAATATTATCTATGAGTTTTGGAACTAAAGATGAAAGTTTTCTAAACTTAAACTGTCAGATAACAAAATATAAATATTTTAAATATGTATGAAATTATAAAAAAAAGATTGATTTATTTTATTATTAATTTTAGAAGCTTAGGGGTCAATTTAGGAAAAAAATTCGATATCACTTCACTAAATAGGTTACTTTATTAAAAAAGGAAATCATTTCAAATACATAAAGGTTCAGCATTCTCTATTTTGTTTTTGGTTTTAAATTTCAAACTCAAATATTTGGATTTTCTGTACCTTCCACGGAAATAGTTTTGCAACCACAGAGCGGATGAAATGAATACATATATAATAATTATATAAATCTCCAAATAATAACAGAAAAATAATGGAATAGTTTTTAAAATGAAAAGAAAAATTACTAAAAGCAAACCCTAAAAAAATTTGATAATTTTTGAGATCTCACATCCTTTTAATTTTGTATTATTTTTTTGAGTGAAAAAATCTTAAAAAGTTGAATTATTTTTTTTTCCTTATTACAAATATTATATTCTCCTGAAGTCAAGGCCGATTGAAATAAATATGTAAGGCATTTATCATTATTTTTTTTTCTCTTTCTAATATTCTTGCATTTTAAAATTTTATTTTAATAATGGGCAAACAATAAATAAGATAAAAAATTTAATTCAGAAACCTAATTACACAAACGGGTATACTTTCATTTCACTATACATACAATACAAAAAATTAATTAATAGATGCTTTTTCAAGTCATTGTTTTATTTTGAATTATTTTTGGGTTTTTAGTTTTATGAAACTCTCAGACCATATACGAGTATTTTTTGGAAATAGTGAAAAGATTACAACAACAGCTTAGGAAGGTAGAAGTTATTGCTGCTATGTCGGAAACCAACACGTTTCCTCTTCAGACTTTTTTTCCAGGCACCTTTGCTCGAACAACTGTTGCTGTAATTTTTTCACTATTTCCGAAAAATATGTGGTCTGAGACAGTTCCATAAAACTAAAAACTCAAAAAATTAATATTATTACATAATAAAATTTGATAACAATAAAAATGAACAAACTTAATAGTTGTTGGTTAATAATGAATTGAATAATATAACAATAGATTACATGGCTGATGTTGGCGCAGTGGTAGAACACTCGCCTGTTAAGTCAGGATCCGTTGGTTCGATCCCTGCCATAAGAAGTCTGATGAGGAAATGTGGTGATCTCCGAAACAGCTGTCACTTCTACCATTTTTCTTTGTTGTGTAACAAAAATATTCAATTCATACAAACAAACCAGGCCTTTTAGCTCACTTAAAAATAACAAACATTATTAGTATGTATGACCGCAAAAACAAATTTAAAAATATTTTTTTTTAAAATTTCCTCAAAAGCAAAAAAAAAACAAAAAAAAAATGGTATTAAGGTGGCGTCAGACGAAGCAATTTTAACGCGATTTTTATTTCCTTTACGAATTTTGCTGTTCAAAAACTCTATTTCGATGTATGACTATAGTTTCCCCAATTCAATTTCTTATTTATCTGCAAATTGATTACCGAAATTTAATTTTCAATTGCTTCGTTTTTTACTTCTCTTGATATTACTGCCAAAAAAAAAAAGGATTGAGTATTGTTAAATAAAATTTTTGATAAATTATTGTGAAATAAGCTAATTTCCAGAAATTGAAATTCAATTTTCATGAAATTTTTTATGCTGCAATTGACTGCTCTTGAAATTAAATTTATAAATGTGTAATTTTGACATGCAATTTGGGTTTAATTAATTGCCATGTCTGACGGCATCTCTAATTGTTGAAAAAAATGCAACTACATTGCACCATAAAACCACTGCCACTGGTATAGAAATATGCATGCACACATTTTTCAAAAGTTGTGAAATATATGTTTTTAAACATACGTAAGTGCATAAATACATAGGTACATATACAGTGGTTCGATTGATTGCATATTCAATCAATAGCTCACGCGTTTTATTTTATATAGTATATATGTAGTTGTAAATTGCATGCAAATATTGCTTAGAATTTTATTGAATTGCAAATTGTGTAATGCCACTTGCATTTATGTTTATTTGAATTTTTTTGCTTGAAATTTTGACCAAAGTCTCATAAAATACCTTTAAGCTTTCATGCATGCGTGTTAAAGAAAATTGCATGAATTTTGCAAGTCCAATATGTAAATATATGTATGTCTATGTGTGTGTGCGTTTATGCCAATTGCACTTTAGTTTTGTATAGTTTATGATATGTATGTATGTATGTGTGTCCGAGCTTGCTTTGTATAAATAATATGCATTGCTAATGTCCTGTTGTTGTTTGTTGCAGAAGTCTTTTTAGTGCAAAGTCTGTTAGAAATTTTACATATTCTTATTATGCAAATTAATTAACATGTACGCAAAGATAGGTATAGTTATTGCTCTATGAAATTGTTGTAAAATTCTTTGCTATTATTAAGGTTCGAGAACATAGAAGAACCAATGAATGAACATTGCATTTGAGTCAAAATATAGTTTTTGAAGAACACTTCAAATAATTTCTAGTAATTAAATTATCTTGTTTATGTTTTGAAATACATAAATTAACAATATAACGAGCTCCTTACAAATTAAGAGATTTTTTTTAATAGTCCACGTGTTTTTTTTTAACAATTTTGGCGTTAAAGGTGTTTGAGTATTACAACTTTTATGTTGGGATGTCTCAGAATTTTAAAAACCAACTCACTTTCTATTGTTGCTACAAATGAAATGATTTTTCTGCTATTAAATAATAGAAGTAAGGGAATCTGACACTGTGACTTAAATAATAAATTGTAGCTTCTTACAATTGTTTTGAAGCTAAAGCGGTAAGGTTGAATAGCGGACTGTCACTGTTCAAAACATCGTTTGCACTTTTTTCGGAGCGGAAATTTCTTGTGATCTGCCTAATGCCCATAAAAAATTAGAAAAATATTTAAAGCCTTTGTGCTCGAGTGATTGCCTGGTTTATGCTTCCATTGTCGGTTTTCATGAGCCGACATCCAAGTTCATAGTATCTTAAGTGCTGTACACTGATTACTTGCAACATTGCTGCTTCAATAACATTTAAAGTTTTATTTACAGACACTTCGGAAAAAAATTGTTTGCTTATCAGTAACAATATTAATTTATTTAGTGCGTGGATGAGTTAGAGATATTAGAGTCCTTGTGGGTTTGCTTTTAATTACGGAAATTATAACGATACACCTGTTTCGGTTGGTTGAAAGAGGAGCTGAGGACCTGACATTATGTAGGCACATTGTACTCGTGTGTGAACATTGATTTTACTCTATTTGTAAATTATTTTAATTACTTTATTACTTTTCTATATCCCCTATTTTATTCCACATGTGAATTAATTTTATCACTTGTTCATATCCCTCACTGTATTCCACTTCCGAATTAATTATAAGTGCTGCAAGTTTATAAGACATTCACAACTTAAAGGAATACTAGTTATAAGCATGTAGTCAAAATATATTCGTTTAACTTACCTTTAATAGTGTTTAGGAAGAGATCTGCTCCTCACTTTCAGTGATATCGAGGCAGGCATAAGTACTGTAGTACCTTTAGACCGACGGTTTACGATGTTAAGAATACAGGATAAAAAAAATAAATAAGTTTTAGAACACTATAAGCAATGTGCCTACTGCAATAGAAATATAGAAAAATCTTGATTCATACATTTTAAAATTATTACAACTTAATATATGTATATTAATATCGGAAACTTCCTGTTTTAATAAAGCAAGCACATATTTTATTTGAATTTCTGCAAAAAAATCGTGATTCCAACATATCTGCTAATAACTGTTTTTAAACCTGTTCATCACCTTTAGTTTGCTCAATAAAAAGGGCAAACTTGAAATTAAAATTATATACAAATGTAAAATTTTTTCCATAAATAAATAAATGCCACTCTCAATATTGGCAAGCATTTAACTATTGATTTCGTGCAAAACCAGTTTGAAGCATATAAATAATATACAAAGTAATAAAAATATAAGCAAAAAATTATATTAATAAAGAAAAAATGAATAAACAAGAGAAACCCCCAAAAAATGTTTAACTTCCTAGTTGAACATACATATGTACGTAAAATGCGTATGAGTGTGGTTGGTGCGGGTGGCGGGTAAAAAGAGTTGCGTGCCTTTGGGCTGCAGTCGCGGTAGTCAATAGAGCAGCATAAACTATTACTCAGGCCAATGAGTGTACTTATGGGCGTATGGTTACATGTACATACATACGTGTATGTATGCATATCACTATAGCACTAGAATTTTTGTTTTGTGTTTTTTTTTTACTTAGTTATTGTTTTTGTTGTTATAATTGATATCACGTATAATTTACAAAAGTAGAAGTATTATAAATTATTCCAAGTTTTTGCAGACCATAAGTGGCATAATAAAAAACAATCTTATTAAAAATAATAATGAGTAGAAAAAAAAGAAAAATCACCAACGAAACGCACGTCAACTGAATGAATCGGTCAAATTGATTATTCACAATGTGCAATATGCCAATTCGTTTGCCATTTTGTATATTGATATTTTAGCGCTGATGATTTTTTTTTTAATATTATCTTTTTAGGATGAGCCTGCTACACAACAGACAAATGAACAAGCTAAAACGGGCATATAAAGTTTGAGTTCATATGTATCATTCAAATATGTAAATCTATATGTCTGCTTTGTGTGGTATAAGCGGAACCTAAGCACATTCATAGGGATGAACGTGTTAAAAAGCTGCGTTGCTACTCATGATTAGTATGTACTGCATGCATGCGCAGGCGCAAATGTGTGCGGCTCTTCGGCGTCTTAACTTGCTAGAGCACCTATAAATACGAGTACACATATAGATATTGAATTGTCGGCATATTGACGTTCATGACATAACTAAGAAACGTACGCGCGCTGATTGAATCGACTCTTGGCGGTGATCGTTGGGTGGTGGTGGTATGCGGGTGATGATGGTTTTGCGCGTATTGCTGGAGATTGATTCTAGTGACGCTTGCCAATTTTCGAAAATATTTACAATTACGTTTGTGCGTATGTACTTAGGAGCGTATGCATGTTTTGTGCGTTACAAAGTGTCTATTATTCTACAATTATTGTATTCTAACAATATTGATGGAATTTGTTGGTGCGTGCTATGAATATTTATATAATATACATATATATATAAGAATAAATATAAGGAGTACCTATGCAAATATGTACTTGCGATATGAACTTACCTTTAAATAGACACGTTTGCTGCTGCTGCTGAGGGGATATGTACACTTGGAGAGGCTACGAAGATTTGTAACTGAAAGAGAAAGCAAAAAAAAAAAAGAATGTGCTTTTTAATCTCGGGTTCAATATCAGATATTATTATCATAAAAATCTAGCACCGTTTGATTCTAGCATTCATTGGTACAACCTTTTATGATCAATCTAAGCCTGCCATTAGGGAGAAACAGCTCCCAGTGGTAATAATTGATGAAACTATAAGCACTAAGGAAACTTTCTTGCAGTTATTAGCAGATGTTATTATGCTATTATCGGCATGGTTTTGTAACGATTTTATTCTTAAAAAATTCATGAAATAACTCATAAAGCTTTTCTTCAAGGAATTGGATGCAGTAACGCAGCGGGACTCTAAGCTCTTAGTTATATGTAATAGTTATTATCCAAAACTTAGCCAAGGAAGATAGCTTGACTGCCGCAAAAAACTCTTAACATTTTCTTGAAATAAAAAGAAAAAAAATAGCAAAAAGTGTCTAATGACTCTTCAAACCTCACAAAGAGAGGGATATATACTGTATACCTGTTGATGGAAGCATACTAAATGCTAACTAGTATTCTAGTACCTTGTATTTTTTCAGTAACTAGTTCACCATGCACCTTTTTTCTGTTCCGTTTAGAGCTATATTCGAACTTTGGATCTCATGGGTGATAATGACAGCCACTTTTTCTTTTATTATGTGTCACAAAATTGTTGAATCATTTGCTTAAAGATAATGAGATAGATTACAGAGGGACTTTAATAACTTTCGATATCCTAGACCATATTCCATTTTTTAATTCATTATTGATACTGCAATGATTCTTAAGGAAGTGTCTTAACTACTATTGATAACCTAGACCATATTCCACTTCTAAATTAATTATAAGTATTGCAATGATTCTTAAGAAAAAATCTTTTTTCCAACCATCTTAATTAGTTCTTTCAGCTCTCGAAGACAATGCCGCAAAATGATTGAATTATTCGTTTAAAGTTTATTAGATAGCTTTCATATAGACTTAAACCATTATCCATAACCCAGACAATATTCCACTTCTGAATTAAATAATGTCACTGCAATGATTCTTAATGGAGCACCTTTTCACCAGTCACCTCCTCATTCAGCTTTCTGGCACAGTGTCACAAAGTGGTTGAATAATTTGCTTAAAGTTAATGAGATGGATTTCTCAGTGATTTTAACTACTTTCGATAACCTAGACCATATGCCACTCCTGAAATAATTATAAGCGTTGCAATGATTCTTAAGGAAGTGCCTTTTTACGAGTCACCTCTCTCAGGCCATTCAGCTCTTCGACAGAGTGTTATGAAACGTATGAGTTATTTGGTTAAGGTTATTAGATAGATTTCGTAGTATGAGTATTACCTTTGGGCTAGACTATTGTGTACTTTAGTATTTATACCACCACTGAATTAAACATAAGCGCTGCAAATTTATAAAATATGAACAAGGAAGCAGTGGACTGGGTTTGAGAATACACATTAAATCTCATGTTTAAATAAATTATGCTTTGAAATGATTCTAAAGGAGAGGTTACCTACCAGTAGTTCTTTCAGCTCTCGGGACAGTATTGTAAAATGGTTGATTCAAGATATCAGATAGCTTTCGTTGCTACTTAACATTTTATTTTATTTATATAGAATGTAGTTCATTTTTGAATTGATTATAAATATTCCACTTCTGAATTGAGTATAAGCGCTGCAGGTTTAAAAAATATGTAAATTAAAATAGGTTAGTGGTTATGAGAATATCTTCAAATCTAAGTATTAATTACTTAAAATATTGATTAACATTAAATAGCAAAAGTTAATTATAGATCAATAACTACTACTTACAAACATAAATCATAAATTTAATTGCAATTACAACATCTGAAGTTGTTTCGTCCATAAAACTCAAATCGAATGGTGTTGGGACTGATTACTATTCCAAATCTACACCCACAATTTAATTCTTTCCTCATTCATTTGTCATTTTCCACTAATTAACTTTCGAAAGATTTCCAATGAAAAAAATTAATGAAAAAATTCTTTTTTTTTTACTGTGAAGGGGGAAAAATAGATTTTTCGGTGCTATAAATATGTATGAATATGCATGAGAAGCGAACCACGAGTATATGAAGCCAACCAGTTGGGCTTCATCACTAAATTTAAAGTTGCTATGCAACATTTAGTACCATATCAAATCAGTTTTAAATAGCAGTCATTGGTTTAGCAAAAAAGTTAGTTAAATATAATAGAAAACACAGACACATGAAGAATATAAAATTAAGAATGGCAAATGGTACAAGTGCAACCGCAAGCAAAATAAAAAATAATAATAATATATACATATGTATACATGTATATAAGTACATATGTATATACAGAGAAAAATAACGAGTAGAGAATTGAAAAACTTTAACTGAAACTTTTGATACAAACATGATTCTTGGCTGCTTACTTTGATTGGCTTAGCCTGCGCTGCGTCAACGCATGCATGATAGGGATCACAGGTCGCTGGTGGGGTAAAGAATGTCGCATTTAAAAAATGAATATAAAAATTGCAAAAGTTTCGACTGGTTTTTTCAAAGCTGGTATGCGCTTTAAGCTACGAAAAAATGAATTTCAATAATAAAAATATTCTACACATGTATACTTGGCCTAGAAAATAGTGCCAATAATTTTGCACACACAAGCAATTGTACGTATGATTAAGAATATGATTAAATAAATTTAAACTGAGCTTAGAGGGTATTTAATTTGAGTTTTTAATAATTTTTGTATTTTTAAAAGGATTTTGTGCTGCAAAAATATCTTGTGAATTACAAATGTGTATGTAATTTATTTAGTTTTTAGTTTACATATATTTATTTAATATTTTTTTGAACTAAAATAAATTCCTTAATATTTTCCTCCTCTGCCACAACACCCTGTATATATATATGTATACACAAGTGCTGGCCGGCAATTAAATGTCGTTGACGCATTTTGTCACCACCGTCATTGCCAACAAGAAAATTGGTTGCTCTATGCATTGCGGCAGTTGCAGCCAACTTTACAAACGACTGCGACTTGATATTGGCCTATGGCAAGGCAAATAAATGCTATGACGGCGACTCGGTCGCCATTGTTGACTCAGTGAAGTCAAGGTTAGGCGGAGGCAGGTGTACAAAATCGTATTGTATGTAAGTACATACCTACATAGGTATATGTATCTAAACAGTGACGGCACTCAATGTCAAGTCCATCAATTCCATGAGTTGCTCGTGCCAATAAAGTGCAAGTTTTTGTCTTTCAAGTTTTTGTTTTTCTGCACAGTCAAAGCACGTCGCAGCATCTTGTTAATTTATGCAAATTCGTTTGTTCGAAAGAGTTTTTTTTTCGTAAGAAATTTTAAAATATACGTTTTGCATTCTTGTCAATATTTTTGTTAGTAAAACGTGTATGTGATTTGGTAATTTATTGAGGATTTTTGTTTTATGCTTTTGCATTTTTGAAGTCTTTTGCAACACTAAACTTTAAATTAGATTAATTTTAAAAAATAAAATGAATATTTATAGAAATTTATAAATGCCATGTAGATGTGTAAAATTTATTCTTCTTTTATTGAGGGCGAAAATTGCTTTTCATAAGTTTTTATACTTAAAAATATAAAATATTTATTAAAACAAAAAAAATAAAAAAATAGAATTTAAAATTCGTCTATCATAGCCCAAAAAAAAGGTTAGTGCTCAACTTAAGCTGATATTTGAAAAATTATTGAGAGACTGTTGAGAGACAATTGAGAAATAGTTGAGAAACTGTTCAAAAATAGTTTGGAAATAGTTGAGGAATAGTTGAGAAATTGTTGCAAAAGAGTTGCGAAACAATTGAGTGCCTATTGAGATAGAGTTGAAAAACAGTTGAGAAATAGTTTAGAAACAGTTAAGAAATAGTTGAGAGAGAGTTAAGAAATAGTTGAGAGAGAGTTGAGAAACTGTTGAAAGACAATTGAGTAACTATTGAGAAACAGTGGAGAAACAATTTAGGAATTGTTGAAAGACAGTTGAGAAACTGTTGAGAGACAATTTAGAAATTGTTGAGAGACAATGTAGAAATTGTTGAGAGACAATGTAGAAATTGTTGAGAGGCAGTTTAGAAATTGTTGAAATACAGTTGAGGATAGTTGGGAGACAGTTGAGAAACCGTTGAGAAACAGTATATTTCATTAAAAGTTTTCGAGAAGAACGTTTAGCCTGGCTTCTACAGGCAAATGCCAACAACATTATGATTTTTTTTTTCATTTAATTTATTTTTTATTTTTAAATATTTTAAAATTGACTGAGAAGAAGAGAATGTGAAAGAGAACAAATTTGACTTTGAATAAGAAGTCTCGAATTTTCTCTCTCCCTTCATTGTCGAGAGTACACTTTTTGCCAATTTAAATATGTA
Organism: Ceratitis rosa; assembly: GCA_037013455.1. Taxonomy (NCBI): domain Eukaryota; kingdom Metazoa; phylum Arthropoda; class Insecta; order Diptera; family Tephritidae; genus Ceratitis; species Ceratitis rosa. The sequence continues at coordinate 18,068,064 of JAWMAG010000006.1, forward strand.
CGTGTTTTTTAGGTAAAAAATACAGTTGTTGAATTTCTTGTTACTAAATTCACCTTCAATACTAAACAAATTTTAAGATGATATATTTTAATTGGGAATTTTTTATGTTGAGTTAAACTAAAATTGAATTGCAAAACAAGCAATATTTACTACATTTCTTTTGGTATTTAAATAGCTTTATGCTGATTGTTATTTGCTTAGAAGAGCGGAAACAAAATACATACAAATATTCTCACTAGATTGTTAGGCAATCTAACCACGTTTATTGCTTTGCCAAAAGTTAATCAAATTAAATTGAACATTTTTGTTGTATGTATGCAAAGATAGTTATGATTCCAACCACAGTTTATTATTATCCAATTGTTGAAAAAAATGGAATTTTGGCTATAAAATTTTTTCGAATGGAATCTTAAAATAAAATGATTGAAGTGCTAGTTTTTGGATTTTTAATTTTTAATTTTTATTCTTATTTTCTATTTTTTTGTGGCACTCTGCGAAAAATTTCTATAGAATAAATTTAATAAAAAATATGCTAAAATTTACTCCGAAAGTGTCCATTCAAAGTGGAAAAATATTAAAAGACACGCGGAAGTCACAATTTTATCATTTTTTTGAAACAACTCATCTCTCCTTGATGCCAAGCACTTTACTTTACAGACATTTTGTTAAAAGTTAGCAAATAAACTGCTACAATTGACACTACAATTAATTGTTTTTGTATTTTTTTTTTTACTTCCAGATTTTTATCACTTAATTTATCATTATTTCTATGTTGAATTTAAGCTATTTAAAGCAGTTGTTTTTTTTCAATTTGTACGTAATATATTTTATTCATTTTAACAAAATTTTATTACCAACCATTAACGAGCCAAGCCTCTTTTGTATTGAAAAGAGGAGGAGAAAGAAAAATGAAAAAATTGTGTTTCAGAAGTTAAATTAAAGTAAATTGCAATTACCGAAGGCTTTCATCCGTTCTTAAGTGGGAAGGAACTTTAGACCACGAAATTTAATAATATTCTTGCACGCGTCTTCAAATAAATACTTTAAATAAAATTAGATTTTACTATTATCGAAAAAAAAAAAATTCTTAGCGTTTTTCGCTGTCGTTCACGTGTGGGGAATATTTGATGAGCAGTATCTTCGTGTATGTATTTTTTTATTGTTGTACTTCATTAATGCTCACATTCTACATATCTACGTTTAGATAGCTTAGAACTTACTTGGTAGTCAGTAGGAGCTAACAAGAGCCACATAAACCGAATTGGTAGCGATTTTAAGGCAAAAACGTGTGCTTGACAGCAAAGTTTAAATAAATTTAGGAGTTGCGAAGTGTGAAGAATACAAATATTATTGGAGTCGATATTGAGTTCATGTGCTTATACTTTTGATATACGTTATTTTTATAATCAATCAAGTGTATAAATTCTTTATTATTGATTTTTGCTTTCAATTGGCATTATGTAATCCTTCCTGATTGCATATGGATTAAGAAATTTGCTGCTAAGAATTTAAATACAAAATATTGGATAATTTCTTATTCAAAAATGTTAAAAGGGAATTAATTAATTTTTGTTTGGTGATTTTATATTTAAAAAAAATAGGTTTTCTATTTAAAAAATAGTTTTTATTTATTTAAAAAATGTTTTTTTTATTTAAAAATAGTAGTTTTTTATTTAAAAAATAATGTTTAAAAATAAAATTGAATATTGCAGAAAAAAATAGTCATTTGAAAACTAATTTTTTGTAAATTTATTTATTTTTATTAAAAAATTAAAAATAATTATTTAGGTAAAAATAATTATTTAATTTTTATTTTTTATTTAAAAAATAGTTTTTTTTATTTAAAAAATAATGTTTAAAATTAAAATTTAATGTTGCAAAAAAAAAATAATTATTTGAAAACAAATTTTTGTTAAATTTATTTATTTTTATGTAAAATTATTTAATTTTAATTTTTTTTTTAAATCATTATATTTTTTTGTAATTCTTTCTTAAAAATAATTATTAATAAATAAATAAAATAAAAGTATTATTTAAAAAAATGAACACATTTTTTTTAAATACTTACACATTATTATTTTATTAACTTTTATTAGAACATTATTAAAAATAAAATGACAAAATGTATTGGTTACTTTAAATATTAAAAATAACAAAATTTTCTTTGTAATTTTCTTAAAGAATATTTATTTTCTTTCTATATACTAAAAAGATTAAATTAAAATTTATTTTCAAAAAAAGATAAATATTCAATAAAAATTATTATTTTTTGCTTTTTAATATTTCTTTTGTTTGTAATATAAAACTAGATAAACAGTTAAACAGAAAATGAGAAAAACAAAAACTTTTCTATAATTGCCTCTTAAAACTATTTATTATACTAGTATTTATTGTTAAAAACATTTAAAAATAATAACTTTTTGGTATTAGTTTGATTAAAAAATATTTATTTGTTGTTTATAAAACAAAATAGTAAAATAAACTGTCTTATATTTTTAATAAAAAATAAATATAACTATTATCTATTATTTAGCAAATTTTTTCCTAGAACTATAAAGCTTTTTCTTATAAAAAAACTTGTAAAAGATATTTTACTAAAAAAAATTAAATGCTTTGCTAAACAAATAAATTAAATAATAATTGAATTAGTTTTGTAATTTTTATTAAACAATATTTATTTTTTATTTTTAAACTAAAAAGAATAAAATAAAACTATTGAAATTTTTATTTAATTTTTTCCTTTGATTATAAAAGGTATTAATTTAAAATTGTTTATTAAAAAAAATAGATAATTATTTTTTCTTATAAAATATTTATTTCTGGTATATAAAATTATATTGTTTAAAGCATTTAAAAAAATAACTATTTTTTTTAAGAAATTTATTTTAAATTAAATAAACTTTGTTATATTAAGATAAAAATAATAATAATGAAAAACTGTTTTTTTTTTGCAAATTTTTTCCTAGAACTATCTAGTTTTTATTTATAAGAAACAAAAATATTAAAAAAAATTTACTAAAGAAATAATTAAATTTTTTTTTTTTGGAATTTCTGATTTAAAATAATGAAAAATGTTTCACTGAAAAAATTATTAAAATTTTTTTTTGGGATTTCTAATTTAAAATCATGAAAAATATTTTACTAAAAAAATAAAATAAAGAGTTATTAATTTTTTTAATTTTTCCTAAATATATTTATTTTTATATATACATATGTACTTTTGTTTGTATGCACTTTATATTAATTTATTTTCCTCTTTTTCTTCTTCCTCCCACCCCTTTCCAGATGGCTCCAAATCTTATCGGCAGCACTTTTCTCATCGCCGAAACGGCAATTACCAACAATGACGCCAACAACAACAAACCAGCTACACTAGCCAAGTCTAGCTGCAAAAGTAGCCATGAGAGCACAGCAGTAATGCGCCAAAACTCTGCTAAACCCGTGGCACAAACTCAAAGTAAAGCGGATGGTGCAACAAAGGAACCATATAAAATGGAAATTGTCTGGTTCAATGTATTCTTATTCGTGATATTGCATTCGACAGCTTTATATGGTGCTTATCTGATGTGGGCTGAGAATGCTTATTTGGAGTTCTTAATAGGTGAGTGTGTGTGTGCGAGTGTGAAAATATTGCCCAAAAGCTGAGGCGTGAAAATTTACCAACTACCTTATTCTCTTTTTCCTTTGCTCTCTGTTACTTCAGCTTATGGTTATGCTGTGCTCGGCGGTTTGGGCATTACAGCTGGTGTACATCGTCTCTGGTCGCATCGTGCTTACAAAGCTAAACTGCCATTACGTATTTTCCTCATGCTTTGTCAATCTCTAGCTTTCCAAAATAGCATATACGAATGGTGTCGTGATCATCGTGTACATCATAAATTCACCGATACTAATGGCGATCCACACAACTCCGGCCGTGGTTTCTTCTTTGCCCATATGGGTTGGTTGATGTGCAAGAAACATCCGGATGTGAAAGAGAAAGGCAAGGCTATTGATATGAGTGACATTTGGGCTGATCCCGTTGTGAGATTCCAGAAGAGGTAAGTGCAATGAGAAGTGAATTGGAGATAGTCGACGTTAAATTTTTATATATGAAAAAGCCCAAATTAATATAGTCAGGAGCTGTCAATAACGACTTTGAATATTGAATTTTTTTTATATAGCTAAAAATATTGAAATATTTCAAAAGTAAGGAGCGTTGTTAGCTTGTTTCGACATCAGTTCTACATTAGAGTATTACCAAGTTTTCAAGAAACATATCAATCTTTATGAATTTCTCAACAAATTCCTCTCATCGCACAGATTCTACTTTGTTGTCATGCCCATTTGCTGTTTCGTAATTCCCGCACTCTTCCCATACTTTGTGCTCGGCTCATCACTTCAAGTTTGCTTCTTCGTTTGCTCTATGGCTCGTTATGCGCTCTCACTACACGCCACTTGGTTGGTGAACAGCGCTGCTCATTTCTACGGTATGCGTCCATATGAGAAGAATATTAGTTCGGTTGATAGTAAAACGGTGTCGATAATTGCTTTCGGTGAGGGTTGGCATAACTACCATCATGTCTTCCCCTGGGACTACAAAGCGGGAGAATTGGGCACATACAAATACAATTGGACTACAGCTTTCTTAGATTTAATGGCACGCATTGGTGAGTTTAACGGATTATAAAAGGATTTTCGAAATATTTCTCTTTTTTTTTATACAAAATTTTTGTATATTTTCTACAGGTCAAGCTTACGATTTGAAATCGGTCTCACAAGAGATGATCTTGAAGCGTGTTCAACGTACTGGTGATGGTTCTCACTCATCTCTGCTTGATGTGAACAACAATAATGTGAACATAAGCGAGCTCGTATCGAAACTGGATCATGAGAAGGAGACGACTTTAGTTTGGGGTTGGGATGATAAGGATATTTGTGAGGAGGATCGTGAAGGTGCTCTACACAAGAAAGCAGAATAAAGCGCTCGGAATCTACAGTACATACTTTCATACCTTATTTTATTTTCATTTTTTTTTTGTTTAATTGCATACATATTTGAAAGAGTACAGTGTTTAATTGGTGAAAATTGTACTTGGCGCCTGTTGAAAGCTTCCTATAGTTACTCAAGTGCGTCCGTTATCATAATGATGCATACATATGTAGTAGAAATATTAAAAAACAAAAACAAATGCAAAAACTATGCGCAAACTCAACGTACTTGCAAATTATACAAAAAAGGGGGTGGGTGTAGCTCATGACGAGACTGGTGTGTGGTGGCAATCAAATGGAAGAACGTTCGCCCACGCGTACACCGCTGCACACAATTGAAGAAGAATATTTATGAAATGATTTTTTCTTCGTTAATGAAGCTGTAGAATGTGATGTTTTGAAGAGTGGAAGTTTATAAAAATTTAAAGAAAAAAAAACAACGAGAGTTTCTTTATCATAAATGAACGCACGTACTTATCGAAAGAAGGAGGTTATATGCGGCATACATACTTATTATTTACATATTATGTTAAGGGAGGTAGTTCACATACTTACAGTGTTAAGGCTAGTTCTAAGGAGATTGCTTGTATAGATTTTTAAGATATTTTTTTATTTTTATTTTTCAGTTTTGTTTATAGAACTTACTTTGCATCACATAAGCACTTTGTATATATATGTGCATATGTGTGTAATGAAGTGTTAGTTATTAGTTTGCTTTAAAATATATTTTGTACATTACAATATAAACAATAACCAAAAATGTTAAGGTAAATAAAATAAAACAGATTGGAAAAACAAAACAAAAATCGCAATTTATTTACGCAAGCAAATTAATCGGGAAAAAATAACAAAATAATCAAAATAAAAAAAGATTTAAAATTAAAAGTTGCTAAACTGACCATTTTTGAATTTGTTTAGGAAAATTTGAGCAAAATGCACTCAAGCCTAATTCTTTAGCAATCATTTTGCAGAGATAGCGAGGGAGACCATGGTAGGGGCTTAGTGTTCATCCTACACAACACCGTGCAGTATCGTCTTATCGACGGCGACATCGACCGCAGGGATACAACCCTAGAATGTCAGGGCATAGCTATCCGGTCAGGCGATGCCGAGCTCGAAATATTTAATATATACATTCCTCCTGTTACAAGTTGCCCAGTTGGATATAGCCCTGCTATAGGTGCGCTACTCAGAGGCGAAAACCGTTTGGTGTTGGGCGACTTTAATGCGCACCACGATCTGGAGCTGGCGGAACACATAGGCGATTCGACATTTTGCACAAAGAACAATAACAACCCTGAGCGCTGGTTTGATAAATAGTATAGTCTTGCGACCTGTACTGACACTAGCATCGGACCACTTACCCATACAAATCTCGATTGACAAACCTCCTGACTTTGTTTCCGCGGATCACCGGACATTTGTTAACTTCAAAAAAGTTAACTGGCCCGGCTTCACGGAATTCACTGAGAACGCCTTCAGTGCTCTCCACACTCTATTAGACGTCACTTCTGGTGAACGTTCCTTACGCAGGATCGTCCCGACCGCTGCCGCCCGCATCATCCCGGTAGGGCCCCAATTTCCCGACGGAAGCGGCGGTTTTAGCATCTAGGCGCGACACCCTTCGTAACTCCGATCCCGGGAATCCCCCATTCAGGGATTTAAACGCGGAGATTCATACTGTAGTGAACAACCACAAGCGCAAAAAGTAGGAGGAGCACTTATGGCCCTAAAATCTCTCCTCAGTGGCAATCAAGCTCTAGGCTACAGTCAAGTCGTTGTCTAATCCGACGAGACGCGATGACCGAGTGGAAATTTCATTCGGTGACGCGCCTCGTCGGGCTCGAAGAGATGCGCGAGCTACTTTAGCCGACTCTTTTTCTCCAGGGAGGAGGTTCAGGGGGCCATCGGGAAAGCGAAAGCCTTCAAATCCGTCGGCTCCGACGGAATAAGCATGCTGATGCTAAAACACCTTGGAACAGCGTGAGCAGACTTTATCACCATGGTCCTTAACTTGTCTTTGACCACCCTAATGATACCTGACGTGTGGAAAGCGGGCATGGTGGTTCCGCTATTCAAGACGTTGAAACCAGCCAACAAAGGAGAGTCTTATCGGCCGATAACACTCCTCTCCCCAGTAGCGAAGACACTTGAGACCTTGCTGCTCCCGACTTTCACTCATCATCAGCATAGCTTCCGTAAAGTGCATAGTACCACAACAGCACTAAACGCCATAAACACTCAGATAGTCAATGGCCTAAACCAAAACCGACCCTGTGCGCGAACAGTCCTGGTAGCACTGGTTTTTTCAAAAGCTTTTGACACCGTTAACTATTCAGTGCTGCTCACGGACATTGAGGAATCCTTATTACCGCCAGGGTTGCAGAAGTGGTTCATGGGCTACCTGGGTGATCGGCAATCATCGGTCATATTCCGAGGCGAAACATCGAAACTAAGGAAAATTAAACCGGGGGTTCCGCAGGGTGGTGTCCGCCCCCCACTACTGTTTAATTTTTACATATCGAAACTCCCTCATCCACCAGAGGGAGTTTCCTTAATCTCGTATGCCGATGATTGCACGATATTGGCCTCTGCCCAGGATATTGATGACCTCTGATCGGAAGTGAACTCATATCTTGCCGATCTTTCTCACTTCCTCACTGCACGACAGTTAAAAATACAACCGACAAAATCCTCGGCTACCGTCTTCACCAGCTGGGCAAAGGAGTACAGGCTTGAAGTAGACGTGAAGGTCGATGACGTAAAAACTCCTACTATAAACAACCCAAATATATTGGGAGCCACACTAGATAGCCTGCACCCCGCATACGACCGCAATTGCCGCAAAACTCCAGGGCCGCAACAAAATACCCAAAGCGCTAGCCGACAGCACCTGGGGTAAAGACAAAGAAACCTTGCTGGCAACTAACAAAACAATTGGCCGGCCGGTCGTAAACTACACGTATGCTGCACCGATCTGGGCGCCGGGGACGAACGAGACGCAGATGAAGAAGTTACAGGAGTCAGTCAACACCTTCAAACACTCCTTTCCCGGAGCAAAACCACCAACAATTGCAGACAATGAACTCGAGCTACCCCGAGAGACCCGCGTGATTCTGGCACAACTTAGGTCTGGATACTATAGCAGGTTAAACTTCTACTTATCCATACTCGACCCCAGCATACCCAACGTATGCCCTGCATATGGAGAGTTTCGCACGACACTAACCACCTCTTCACATGCACCCTTAAGCGAACACATTACGTTTCCTGGACCTCTCATTAGATGACCTCGGCGACTTTGATTAATTAAGCCTGTCCTAAGCGGGGCTAGTGAACCACTACTACAGCAACAACAACAGCAATCATTTCTTGTGTCAATTTTGGACTTCACCAGAGCTAAAGTGACGTCATCGGTGAAAGATTTTGGTCAACCTTCTCGGGGCCGGTCCTCTACGGAAAAATGTCCGGTCTGGGATCTTCCGAACCACTTACATATAGTCTTTAAAGAGATCTAATCGTTCCTTATGCAATTTGGCATTCACTGAGTATTTCTATTGGGTGTAAATTATGCCGAAGCACGAAGAGAATCACATGGCGAATTTCTGTTTACGTTGGTGGTGGAATTTCGTCTGACCTATTCTCAGCTATTTTGCGTTTTCTCGTCTCCATTTTAGGCGATCGTTCTAAAATTTAAAAGGAAGACTAATAAAGCAATTGCAAAGGATTTGGTATTTTTAGATTGAACAAAAACAAATTGAAAGTCACCAACTGACCTAACTTTTGTTAATTCCCTCTTATGTATATGTTGGAATGCATATATACGTCACTACTCGAAATTAATTATTGCATATTGTTTAAAATTGCTAAATATATTTATTTATAAATTTATTGGCGCTTTTGCATAACAATAAATAGTAGCAGCCAAATCAAAAACAAAAAAAAAAACAAAAAAAGTACCGCTCGCTTATATAATAACAAGTAGTGAGCAGCGCAAAAAAATGAAAGAAAGAAAGGATAAAAAAAATTATTTCAATAAATAAAACGTGCAGGAGCATCTGTAGAAGCTTCTTGAAAATTTTTTACTTATTTTTAATACAAAAAAAATTAATTTTTGCAAGCTGCTTTTTTACTAGCCGTATTTCAGCATGCCTAGCAAGTTCTCAGTTCGACGCGCAACTCTCGAGAGTTATTTAGCCTTAACCTTCCGCAGTCTACAATCTACAATCTTTCAGCCTCATTTAAATAAATTGCAGATGAGCAAATTTCATACCTTGAATTTTGCATTATTATACAAGTAACACATTTGTTTTCTTTCTTTCTTTCAATGATTTTCGTTTCTCTTTGGCTTGTAGATACGTGTATTGTGGAAGCTGGTAGTTATTTCGAAGAATATTAATAAGCGGAAGTTTTTTTTCATACGGTTAGTTATTGAAATCGATAGTATTAACGTATATATGTATAATATTTATGTACATGCATATGTATCCATAAATAAATCCGCTGATAATTGTTGCGAAACACGAATTTGGAGGCAAACAACAAAAATGTGCGAGGAGACATACAAACATACATACAAACATGAATAGATTTATATTCATTAAAGTGAAGCTGTTGTAGCTGTAGAATTGTTTGTCTTATTATGCGATAAATATTCGGCGACTGTTGATGGTAATCTAAGTTTTGGGTGAATCACCGTTAAGTTTGAAGAGCTTAATCAGCAAGAGCGGTTGGTGACTGGTGATGAAAAATGGATCATTTACAACAACGTCTCCTAGTCAGAATTGTCGTCCAGAGTTTGGTGGGATTGGCAAGGAATTAACCACTATGAGGTGCTCCCCAATTGGAGCGTTTGAAGGGCTCTGAATCGCACAGAAACACCAAGTGACTGTAGTCTGTTCCCGCCTATGGCGAATAATTTTGCTGGTGAAGAATTTACCTAAAGAGAAGCCTGTGAAGTTCAATTGTCCGAATTTTTGCTAATACGTGTAGGTACAAGATTCTATGAGAGAGAAGTATAATGTGTGAAGAAAGGGTTTACTTAAACTATCTAGATTTGAATAAATTTCAACTTAGAGGCCGAATTCTCAACCACTTTTTCCAGCACTTGAAGTCGTATGTTAGCAGTAACGCGTATAATATTTTCCTCCGAAGCGCCAATCGTCTTGGGCTAATCAGTGTAGACAAGCAACTTCACACAACTCTACAATACATAAATGGCATAATGGCGTTAAATCGCACGTTACTAGAGGCTCACGGGTCGAGGTAATGTGCACAACAAAAGTTTCCCTCAATAAATTGATTATTTCGTTGGCTGTATGTCATGTGGATCGTCCGAATGCGAAAATTTTGTTTATTAACGTACCGATTCAACCAGATTCTTTCATAAAATCTTCCATAAAGTGGATGGGGACAGCTTCAACTGTTGCACGCGTTGGCGGATGGACTCCTTCGGATCTTTACATTAGGAATAGCGTCTACGGTACGCATTGTGTGGCATTTCTGAGGATGCGAATATCTACTAGAGTAAACGTGGTGCGATATCCATCCATGGTTGTTCGAATTACCCACACTGTTGGACTGTTGGATTATGTTGACCGAATATTGGATTTTAATCATGAAGACAATTAAACATTTCTCGTTTTCTTTAATAATATTCTTCAAAAACGAAAAAAAAAAACTTCCCAAACCACTAAAACTACTTAGAATAAAATTCAGGGAGCCTTCTTGTCTTTTTTTTTATTAGATAATCAAAAATACTGTGGAAAAACCACTTCTTGTTTCGCTTTATGTATGTTAAATAGCCGGAGCCAAACACGTGCTGCAGCTCCGTTAGATAAGAAATGATATACAATGCAGGTTTGGTCAACAAAATGAGATGAGTTGTGAAGGGAAATGGTATATGTCGGGAAATGGTTCGCAGTTCGAGGTCGACGGGAGACATCAAGTGAAGTCAAGTCCGCCAACAATCACCGTACAATCTCTTCGACACCGCTTGAGCAAAAAATTTGCTTGTTTTCCTTTGTTTCTGCGTGTCGTTAAAACATTCTCTCCCGGATCCGTCTGTCAGCCCTTACGGAAGTTTCATTGTGCATCGTTTTTAGCGATTTGTGGATTTCCTGTACTGGTTCGATAGGCAGACACGGATGGCACTTTGGCAATCCCATTAACTATTTTATTTCCCGGAATACTCTTGTGACCTGGAACCAAGTATATATGCAACCGCTTTCTTGCAGGCGCTACATCTACCACCTCCCGGCTTCTAAGGTCATTCTCTGACGTAATACTATGTGAGGTTATTGCCTACTTGCGGCTTGACAATCCAACCACGAAGAATCCCGCCTGGAAGATATTGTATTCTGGAACTTGAAGTGTTGGCCGAGTTTTAGCTCCTTTCGATTTAGATTTTGCACATTTTCCTGGTTTCCTGTACCATTCATCCTCTTTTAATGTGACATCTTGCGAAGGTAAAGTCTGCGGGTATATGGTCTGTTTTGCCACCAAGACCCTGTTTATCGAGCTATGCCCGAAATTTTTTGTAAAAATTTACCTAAAGGTTTGACTACCGCTGTGTAACACCAATGCCTAGGCTCTGGCGATAGGCCTTATGTAAATCCTAGCAGTAAAGGGCACCAGCGGCCTTTTTTAACCCTCTCTTTCGCATTGAGTTTTCACATAAGTTTGGGTCACAAGGTACTTGGTTTGACTTTTAATTGATAGTCCAACTACGTTAATCCTCTACACTTTCCATGACTCAGGGGGATCTTGTACCTCCTTGTAAAGAGTACCGTACCCATAACACTGGCATTTACTTCTGGAGCGCTGTCCATTACGTTACTAATTGCGTCTAGGTACTTGCCCGGCAGTAGTATAGCTTCGTTTCCAAAGGCCATCAGCTTAGGTGCTAATCCTCCAAGTAGCTTTCATTGCGTACTGCCATTCTAATGACCAGAGTACGAGTCCTGGTTCGAAAATAATTTTTCTAATTGTGGTCACCCCTCGGGTAGGGAATGTCAAATCCTCCGTCTGTATTTCTGACATGAAATAGAAGCTCCACATAAAAATCTATCGGTCGTTCGGAGGCGGCTTAGAATAAATTTTATTTGTTAGGCCAACTTCTCACCATTCAGCGCGTTCGCTATGGGCAGCAAAAGATGGTAATCACTTGATGCCAGGTCCGGACTATAAGGTGGGTGCATTAGGACCTCCTATCCGAGCTCCTGGAGCTTCTGGCGCGTCACCAAAGACGTGTGTGGCCTGGCGTTGTCCTTATGGAACACAATTCTGCCTCTGTTGATCAAAGATGGCCTTTTCTGGATGAGTGCTGCCTTCAAGCGGTTCAGCCGCTTTGGCTGCTTTTTCGCTTGATCGAAGAAAAATTGTGAAATATAGCGAATTTTCTCTTTGCTGGTGTCCATCTTTGACGAGCGCTCACAACGTACTGAGTTAATCAATCGAAAAACTGTCAAAGGCAAACTTTTAGCGCAAATAAACACGTTTTCAGCGCCGTATAGTATGACATGATGCGAACACTAGTACTATGGATAATAACGCCAACTCTTAGATAAAAACCGAACGATCACATCCGCCGTCTCTTCCATGGGAGCGGAGGTGTAATTCAGTTACAAAAACAACACTTTGATGTGAATTGTGGGGAGACGTTCGAACACAGGGCTAAATACTAGTACCCGTTGTAGTCCCTCTGAAAAGTAGTCAAGTAGTATTGAAAAGATCGCCAATAGAATCTTAGAATGTTTCTAAAAAAGATATCTTCTACGAGCGACTACGTCTAATAGTTATTAAATCCTGGATGTTAAGGAAGCGCTGGAGTATTCTCATTATTATAAGAGATCTCATTGCATTGAAGTGGATTAACCATATATATTAATAAAAATTCTAAAATTTCATATATTTTCTACAAATTTTATTGTGTTTTCTTTTATCCGTAGATCATACAATACAAAATTCAATTACAACAGATTTCACTAAAAGTATCCCTGTGGTGGATAGCTAATATGCTGTTCCTCCTGCGCATTCGCATGTGTGCGTGCAGCATAAATGAGCGCGGCAATAAAAGCGCTATTATTCAACATCATCGTCATTATGGTGGCCATTTTCAGCATGGGCAATAGAAATGGCAAGACAGTGCCCATCAGAATGGCAGGCATAACCATAACGGGCACGGCCATTTGTAGTATAGTACTTTTGTAGGAGGAGTACGTCGAATCCTTTTTATTTTTGCGTCTAATACCGCCAGCAACACCACCAACACCACCGCCACCACCAACACCACCATGCCCACCGCCAATGCCACCAACGGCATTACCAGCGCCAGCTAAACCCAATTCACTTTGCTTCGTAAGCGCTGACTCCTCCGACTGATTATCGGACACTTCCGACATACCCAACGTTTCATCAATTTCCTCAACCAACTTTGAAGCGCGACCACTAACCACTGCAGCATGCTTTTTGGTTTCTAAAAAAAATGAAAAGAGAAAGTTTAAAGTGTGATGTGTGAAGAAGTGTGAGCAATCGCTTCAGGAACAACCTACTTTTACTCTTCTTCAGTGAGAAACTCAATTTATTGTCTCGACTCGGCACGATTTTCACCATTATGCCGGGCAGAAAGTGCAGCTTGATGTCGCGATGCTTGAAGAAACGTTGAAATTGCAACACCAGACACTGATTCAACTTCTCATCGGACATATGTGCATATTTGTTATTGATCAAACTGTCTAGTTTGTCCTCCGAATCGAAGAATTGTTCAAGAAAGTCTTGCGTCAAGTTGCGCGTGTGACTCAAACTCTTGCGCTCGGCCATTTTCTGTAGTAAAAATAATTTCGTACAACGCAAAATGCTAAAGTCGCGCAAACATTCGTAGACACGCATTGGTAGTGACGCCTGAAAGTATGGCGCACTTTTCAATAGCTTTTCAGTGTGTCGTGCGGCTGTTGTGGCGCTGCTGCTACTGCTGCTACTGCTACTACGTTTTTCATCAACTACGCGGCGCGCTTGTGTAGGCGCATTGCTGTCGCTCAAATGCTCTTGATTGGTGCGTGCTATCAGCGCAACAACAATGAAAGCCACAATTAGGGAGTAGTAGGCGGTTTGTAAGATTTTAGGCGCCATATTTTTTGTTTTGCATACAAAATTTTCAAATTTAAATAATTTAATTTAATATTTAATATTTAATATTTTTTTCTAATTTTTTTTTTGAGATGTCCCTTGTAAATTAATTTTCACTAAAGATTGAAAAATTCGCCAGCTCTGCTTTGCCGCGTTACACTCCAATTGCACTACTTTGCTGGTTTGTGCGCGATCAGCGACTGAAGCAGTGCACTGTGTGGCACGCCAGCAAACCCCAAGCGCCTGCAAATCTCTGCACATCACATTCTGTGCGGCTAAAGATTTCTAGCTGGAAATTCTAGACTTTCTTGTTGCTCTAGTGCTAGTGAAACGCATACGAAACGTTTGCTATACCATTTTAAATGGGGTTCTTGGAAAGAATCTAGTCCAGCTGCTACTCGGTCGGTCAGTGTCCATCGCTGCTTATTTGGAAATTCAACTTTCAGTTCTACGATTTCTGACAAGACCGTTTTCACTTGATTAATAATTATTGCATACATACGTGTACATATATACTATGCACATGAGAATACGTGTTCATACAGCTGTGCGACATTCAATTGTCTAGCCAATGCATCTCTCTCTGTACAGACAAAAAAAAAACAAAAAAACAAAACAATTGTCCCCTTTGTTTTCTTCATGGAAAAGTCGTCTTAAGTAGCACATATTGGAAGATACGGGTATGTATAGAAAAATTGTAGAAATAAATATTTACCGTTAGGCACCTGACGCACTGTGGCAGGCAATGATTTTGTGATGAGCAGATGAGTGATCGATAAGTAGATCACAGCATTCTACAACAGTGAATGCTCAGCAGAGAACGGCTTTTGAATTACCGTGATTGTAGCAACAATGAGTCTTAATTGTTAAGAAAAGAGATATCTTTAGATTGTTTATTTAGCAATGTGGCTAGTTTAAAGACAATCATGGCTTAATTACAGCGAAATTAGACAGTAATAGATGATACTTGAGACAGATCAAACTACTTTAGAAAGCCTAACTTGTTTCTCTACTCCAAAATAAATGTATATATATATACGAGGGGATTAACGAAAGTTCGGTAAATTGACCAGAAAAACAAATTATTTTTGTATTTATTCTTAATCTTTGTTCCTTGTTATCTTCTCTACATAATTGCCATTGATTTCAATGCATTTCTCAAGACCATAGATCCATTTCTGAAAACATTATTCAAAATCTTTCTTTTTTAGCTTATTAAGGTCAGCTTAATAAGTTCAGCATTAACCACGTTTCCTTTAAAATTTTTTTTTAATTTTTGGGAATAACCAGAAATTATAAGGTGCTATATCCGGAGAATATGGTGCTGGACATTGTTCTTCGATCCCAGAGATCGCAATAAAATCACTCGCTATTTCAGCATTGTGGTATGGCGCGTTGTCATGATGTAAAAGGTAGCGCCGCAAATCCTCTTTTTTCCTGTTTTCCAACAAACTTTTGAAAACTTTTGGTAAGCACTCTTCGGTGTACCATTTTGCAGTTACCATCTGACCCTTTTTCAGTGGAATAGAAGCTACGATTTTAGATCGGGTGAAGTAAACTGACATCATTCCTTTTGCTGCTTGGATTTAACGGGTGGATTTGCTCCTGTTGGGCTCTATATCATGGACTGCTTTTGGTTTCTGGATCGTACTTATAAAACCAAGATTCGTCACCAGTAACGACTTTACTAAAGTTACTAGAATGACAATTTTCGAATTTGTTTAGGAAAAATTGAGCAAAATGCACTGGAGCGTCTTTTTGTGCCTGGTTTAAGTATCCCAGATGATTACTTAATATTCGCGTCACAGCAATGGCATTCAAGTCCAATTCATTAGTAATCATGTCTTGTGTCAATCGTGGGTCTTCGTCAATTGTGGACTTCACCAGAGCTACAGTGACGTCATCAGTGGACGATTTTGGTCGTCCTTCTCGGGCCTCGTTCTCTACGGAAAAATGTCCGGTCTGGAATCTTCGGAACCACTTGGAAATAGTCTTTAAAGACGGTGCAATCATTCCCTATGAATTTTGGCATTCACTGAATATTTATTTTAGCTGTAAATTACGTCGAAACCCGAAGAGAATTTCTGTTTGCGTTATTGGTGGAGTTTCTTGGCCTCTTTCTCGGCTCCATTTTAAAGTGGGATGACTGTATGTTTGACTACCAGACCCATACGCTTTGCTTACTTATCTAGTCGGCAGAAAGCAGAACTTATGGCGGTGCGGTTGTTGAGGTCAATGATATCAATGTCATCGCTGCATGCACGAATCACCCCGTCTAAAACTTTGTTTGGTAACGAACGACTCGTAGAGGCCCTTCCCGATTTTGACGAAGCTTCTGGTGTTGCTGAATGTCAGTTTACCCAGCCATATAAGTTATGCTCCATTTCATGCTGTCGAAGGCATTTTTAAAATCGGTGAAAAATTGGTTTGTAACAAAGTGAAAATCTTGTCTATGGCCATACTGAAAAACTAACTGCAACTCAATGTGCGCCGTTTCCAGAATTTATAGGACCTAATCAGTGTTTAATTGGATGTAATACTGCTTTCGGATGTTCAGTTACAGTTTCAAGACTAAGCCCAGTTCCTAATCTTACGCTGTCGTCGCATGCCTTAGAAGCGTGAGCAACCCTTGCATAAGATCCGGCAACTAATATCCGTGTAGCTATGGTTCATAGCCACTCCAAGGGTTCACTAAAGTCTTATTGCAGCTCCAATGAAAAAGAAAACATGTATTTCCAGTATTCTAGATGTGCGTAGGTACCAAGCACCTAATACCGAGTCGGATCACTGTCTTGTGGGAGCTCAGTACGCGCGTAGACCACATAAGAATGGTTCGACATTGAAAACCTGTAATCTTCGACTTGTACTGCTGCTCTCTGAGAACATTCGCACGCGGTATTAAGAATCTGTGAAACGGCATATCAAGCTAGAAGGATTTTCAGAGAGAAAAGGTGACAGGCTGAAATGTATGAGTTTGATGTGCTATGAAGCTGGCAGATAGGGGTATATTCGAAAGCATTCCCAATGATTGTAACCTCAGTGTGTTTTGCACAATTCAATTATCGTGGGAAAAGCATCCCCAACATAGCGTGTAATGTCGTGTCTAGCATTTTGTGGGAAAACAAACACAAACTGATCTAGATATTCACCACGCGTCAAATCTTGGAAAAGGGTTGTGATACTGTAACAGTCAAACATGAAGAATTTTGGTTTCGTCGATTCCGTTCCGGTAATTTTTGTTGTAAAATATGCTCCACGGAGTGGAAGACCAATTTTCGCTTAAATCGAGTCTGACCGTCATTTTTGCACTGTTTTGATTGCCCAGAAGCTAAACATTGCATACCATTTTGGAACCACTTGAAAAAGGCTGGAAACCAACCACTATGAGCTACTTCTTTACGGCCAAATTCTTAACTCGAACTTACACTATCGGCAATTGGATCCCCTGAAGGAAACATTCGTCTAAAAACACCCTGCTTTGGCCAACAGGAGGGGAATTTTGTTTCATCAGGATAACGCTAAGCCACATACATCGATAGTAACTAGCCAGAAGCTCCGAGAGCTTCGTTGGTAGGTTCTTATGCATCCACCTTATACTCGGTGACTGCCATCTGTTTCTGTCTAAGGCGAAATATTTGAAGAATTCGCCTCAAGAGAGGGTTGTGAAAATCGATTGTCGCAATTTTTCGCCACTAGGAGAAAGGCATAATAACAATACCTTCGAAATGGCAAAAAGTTATCGAGCAAAACGGTGAATATTTGACATAAATCAGATAATTCTATCTATGAGAAATAAAGCCTTCAAAATAATGGATTATTTTTTACTGAACTATTATACATATGTACATATTATATATACCATACATAATATGAAGTACTCATATGAGCTTCGTGATGGATTAACTTTCTTTGTACTTCTAATTTGGTACATAGGTATTTCCGTGTCTAAGTTGCTTTAAGGTTTACACGCGCGTCTATCGAAATCGAGAAATCGTTTCCCAAACACAGAATTTGACCTCATTTCTCCGCCCAAAAATGTTATCGACACATTTTATGTCAATGAAAGGTAAACACTTTCTTCTTTCTACACACATACCAACAAACATTTGCAGCTCAGTGAGTCGCCGACAAGTCATCGATCAAAACGTGCAACATTTAACGGTCACGTTTAGTGCTGTCTGTGTCCATGTTTGCAACGCATAAAGATAAACGAGGAAGTACTAACATCAATTCTGAATACTAAATAATACAAAAACAACAATAACAACGAACGAAATGAATAAGACATGCAATTTCACTTTCCTTAGAGCGCATTTCTACACATATTTGATTTATTTTCGTAAATTTGTTTATTTTCCAAATTCATTTTGTGAAAATATATAAAAATATTTCTCTTTTTAATAAATAAATAAATAAAAATAAATATTATAACTAACTAAATTAATTAAAAGTACTCATAATTAAATGTTAATGTTGTTTTTTTTGGTCTCATTTCAGCGTTCGTGTTTTGTTCTTTTTTTGTTTTGGCACAAATCTTCACTGAGGTAATAACGTCCGTATATCTAACTATCCGGTTGCTCGTGCTGCTGGTACAATTTACCATTCCTTTTCCAACCAAACGGGTTGTTGGGTGTGTGAATGTGAGTAGACGACCGGCACGGGTGCTGGTGCGGTGTAGGCGGCGGCGTGCACTTGGGGTATGGCGCGAGAGAGCATTTGACCGATAGCCAAGATCAAGAGGATTACCTGTGGGTTGAAATTATTTAGAAGTGCTTTATTTCAGTAAAAATCATAAATACTTACACCAACACCTAGACCTTTCATGGAGACGATGGTGAGTGCGGCCAGTAGTGTGGTGATTACACCAACAACAAAGGCGCCGGGAATGACTGCGAAACTCAGACGCTTCAGGAAGTGATGGCTGAATGTGCGGCCTTCTATAAATGGTTTTTTGTATGAATTTGAAATAAATTATAATTATTATTTTTTTAGTAAAATTTTTTTAAGTAAAATATGTTTCAAAAAAAAAATGTTTTTAAAACAAAATTAAAAATAAATTCCTTAGAAACAAAAATTATACTCAAAAAAATATAAACACAATGAGTTAAAAAACAAAAATAATTAAAAAAAAATAAAAAAAATTAATTGCTTAATTTAGTTTGCCTTTAAAATAAATTTACGATATTTTCGAAATATTTATTTTTATTTAAAAAAAAAAATTAATTTTATATTAAAGTTACAATGAAAATTATTTGCAAAATTGTTTTGAATAACATCGGGGTAAACGTTAACCAAATTGTATTATTTTAAAAATAATAATATATAATTTAGAAAAAATTTAATTAGATATATTTAATAAAAGAGTAAATTAAGTTACAATAATTTTAATTGTATTTTAAAAGTTTATCTAAATTAAAAACGTTAAAAAATGTTCAGCTTTTTAACAAATTGCTATCTTAAAAGTGGTGAGTAAAATTAATATTTAATAAATGAAATTTTCCATACCAATATTTTTGAAAAAAAAAAAATAAAAAATAATAAAAAAATTATGATAGGAAAATATAAATAATTTAATTAACAAAATAGAAATCTACAACTAATAATTTTTTCAATAAAAACTTGAAAAGCTGATTTATAAAAAATATTTCTGAACTTTAAGTTTCAACTTTTTAAATTTTGATTATAAATTAAGCATAAAAAGCTAATTTAAAAAAAAAATTAAGAAACTTTTCTCAAAAAATATGTATTAAAAATTATTATTAAAGCACCTAATTTATAAATTAAATTAAGTGAATTAATTAATTATTGTAATGTTTACATAAATTTAAAGTAAGACATTATAATTTTTATTAAAAATATTTATTAATATATTCGATTAGAAAAAAGTTTTAATATATTTTTAATTTTTGATGCAAATTTAATTTATTTAGGACGCAATTTTAGTTATATTAAAAATTTGAATTAATAAACTAATATAATAATAAAGCAAATTTAATTAACAAGAAATATTCAATTCATACAAACAAATAGGGTTTAGCTCATTAAAAACTTATAATAAACAATGCAAATTTTAATTTATAATACTAATTTGAAAGCAAATTAAATTTTGTTAAATTATTTTAATATATTAATCTAATTAAAAATTCAAAGTTAATTTAAACAGAATAACTGTAATTTTAATTTTTATTAAAGTTATTCATTAATTATTTCAATGAATTAGAAGGCAATTTTAATTATTACTAAAATTATGTATTAAAAAATTAAATTTTAATAGAAAGAAATTTTAATATTATTAAAATTTTTTTAATGAATTATTTTAATTAGACATCAATTAGAAATTTTTATTAATAATTTAATATTAAAAAAACGTTCTTTAATTTTTTTTAAGTTTTAATTAGTAATCTAATTTAATTAGAAAACAATTTTAATCTTTATTAAAATTATTCATCAATAAATTAAATTTATTACAAGTAAGTTGCCTTCAATTGTCTTTATTAATGCAGTTTAATTAGAATGCAGTTTTAATTTTCATAAAATTAAAATTAGTTAATTTAATTAAGAAATCAATTTCAACTATCATTAAATTTATTTAGAAAGCAATTTATATTTTTATTTAAAATTCCTTTTTTTATAAATTAATTTAGTTTTACTTTACAATTTTAATTTTAATTAAAAAAATGATTAAAAAATTATTTTAAATAGAAAACAGTCTTGTTTTACATTAATAAATAATTTAATAAATTAAATTTCAACTAAAAAAAATTATTAAAAAATTATTTTAAACAGAAAATAGTCTTGTTTTTCATAAAAAAATTATTTAACAAATTAAATTGCAACTAAAAGAATTATTAAAATATTATTTTAATTAGAAAGATGTTTTGTTTTCTATACAAAATTTATTTTATAAATTAATTAAAAATTAAAAATTAATTCATTTAGAAGCCAATTTTTTAAGATATTAATTTAATTTAAAATTCTAAATTTAATTTTAAATGGAAAAGATTATTAATAAATGTATTTCATTAAGAAGCAAATCTATTTTTTTCATAGAAACCATTAATTTGTAATTTTCTAATTTTTTTTAGAATTTTAAAATTAAATTTATAATACGATTTTTAATATTTTTAATAGTTTGTTATTGTTTTTTTATATTTATATGTTTTCACATTTATAGCAGATCATTTAACGTTCACTTTTACACATATAATGCAATAATCTTTTTTACACTAACCAGCAACATCGGAAGCATTCTCCTCCGCCACTTGTTGGCACACAGCTTCGCTCATTACAGCGGCAAAAATCATAATAGCTAAAACGATTTTCTTGTTAGCGGCCATTTTTTATTTTTAATTTAATTATTGATAATCCTCGAAAGGCGAGAGTGATTTAGTCGACAGGATATCGCAAACGCGCGCACACACACACACTCGAATTAAAAATGCAACGACGGCAGCGTTGATGATTAACTGTTGAATGTTCGTAAAATATTGAGTACTGATTTGACTTTGACAATCGCTTTAATAGTTAGCCAACGACACAGCAGGGCATATAGAATTTGGTAAAATAATAAAAACAAATACGAATTTTAACCTAAACCGCAAAACATAGGCGAAAGAAGAAAGAATATTACAAAAAGGCAAAAATAATAAAAGAAACCAAATTGTCACGACTTACCATTTACAAGCGATCAAAGCACACATACAAATCAACATACATATGTGTACTTACTCATATGCACACTTTTTCCACCAAAAGTATGGCAAGTGTGGCAAACATGCATTCCTGTACTGAGCAATATTGTCACTAAGTGCAAATGGCTTGGCGTATTTCGCATGCTGCCTTTTACTGAATTTTGGTCGAGTAGACAAAATGAATAGAAAAAAAAAACTAAAAAAAAATTCATAAAAAACAAAAAAAACAGAAATGGTGCCCCCAACACGCCTTAGCAGCAAAAAAGAAATTTTCGTTTGCATTGCCATGGCCAAAGTCACCAATGGGTGGGCTTCCAAATATACACACAAACATTTGCTTGCAACTGTATACACATACAGATGTACGACAATTAAATGCTCTGCGTAATTTTTTCCCACAAATATGGCTAATTAATACGTTTGAGTATAAAATGAAAAATGTCTGCGATCGAATTTCGTCATATTAAATGCACTACATATTTGCATACACCCGCATTCCTTGGCGGATTTGGTATGAAGCTAATATTTGTATGTACATTTATACATATGTACATACAAATATATGTTTTTATGTACATATATTATTTGAGGGAAATGTCAATTGGAGTCATTTAAGGAATAGTACATTTTTTTTGAACATTCGGTCTACATGGTAATTTTGCTGCTTCTTGGACTTCAACCTACTACCTCAAAGTGCGAGGTATTCCATGGGAAGGACCTTGAGATTTTCGTTTCTTCTCTACAACTCTTGCAGAAGACGTTTGATGATAGGTCTAGCTTCTCTGCGTACCTTCTTAATCGAAGATATGCCCTAAGATGACCCATCGTTGTGAAAATCTCCTTTCTTTTTAGCGAGAGAAGAGTTCTGGATTATCTTTCATGCCATGTCGTACACATTACCCAACAATTAAGATTCTTTTTTCTTCCAATTTCTTTTTCACTGTGGGTACCTTTTACGTCATCATAGAGGCTCTTTTTCTTTGCCGATTTTATAAAGCTGGAGTGTTTTCATCATTTCATTCATATCACATGACCTAACCAACGTAGCAGTTGTTTCTTTTTTCGTTGTACACCTCTCTCTCAGCTCATCGTTCTAACACCTATGCTAATGCTAATTGGAAATGCGCAAAGAACCACAAACCTTCCATAAAAACTTTCTATCGTAGACTCCCAAGACCAACTCATCGAATATAAAAGGACATGAATGTTGAGAGACTTTTAGAGTTAAGTTTTTGTTCGTTGAGAGAGGATTTTACTTTTCAATTGTCATCACAGTTCTACGTTATATTTTAAGGCTGACTTTGTCATTAAGTAGATGAAATTAGCTACGGCCTCAAAGTTATGACTGTCAAAAGTGATGTGAGAGCCAAGATGCAAATGTGTCGACTGTTTATAAGCTTCGCTCTGCCGAATTCAGACAAGATTCGGCGCCTAGTAACCAAACAATGAGCTAACAAGCGGAATGCAGCGTAGACAAACTCTTCCATGATGGCGAAAATGGAAGGAAAGTTCTCTTCCTTGCAAGATCGTCTATCACCTCGTTACCTGGTACATTACTGAGTTCTGACACCTATATTAGGTTCAGAGAGCACTCCTTTTTTTGATTTTATTGCAACAAATTCGAGTGCTCTTCCTACTGCCTGGCTCTCCGAGATGATATAATCTAGTTTTTACCCACTCGCATAAAAGTGGATCGATTCTGAATATATTGGTCCCTTTCCAGACTCGTCACCTTTCAGCCTTTTATGAAGCCAGTGAAGGCTATTCTATAGATTGTTCTTTCTGGTAATTGGACTTTTTAATATATTGTTATGAGCGTGGTTGCCAGTTTCCATTCAAAGCAAAATAACTTTTCATGCGATTGACGATTTATAGAATGTTTTCACGAAAAATATTTCCTGAAAATTCGGGTTTCAGAATCGTGTTGCTCGAAATGAGAGTATCAATACCAAGTTTTTTAATTACCCAATATCATCACTTGCTTGGGTTCTTGAACACAGGGGCGTGGAAGAAAACTGTATCGTATGGCCGAAAACGGTTTGAACGGTGTTTCTCTTAAAATGTAGTCTCTTAAAAAGTAAGATACCTCTAAAATAGTAAGTACGACCTGCAGAAATGATATGTGTGCCCTTTATGGATATTGCAGAAGCACGAAAGATCTCTCTCTCTCTTCCCTAAAGCGACTGCCCGTCTAAGAGAGACTTGTGATATCTGGATGGGAACTAATTTCCTTAACAATTTGTCTATATTGAATGACTGGATAATGTACTATAGCTTAATGATCAGCTCAATATCGTGGTAGTACAATACCTCATTCATTCAATCCAAATTTCTAGTTCGTTGCAAAAATATTGAAACTTTATTCAGTTTCAAACTTTCCACCACACGCTTAACAACTAGTATTATTCCCACCTTTAAATACTAGTACCAAACTTGAATTTTTATACACTAGTTAAGCTTTCCACTGCCATTTATTTAAATCTATTGAACGTATTGTTGAAATACTTAAGCCAGAATGCATGCTCTCACGCACTAACTGAAATGTCTTTAGCTTCAGGGGCAGTGTGTAATTCTTTAACCTGCCCATAGTCTTTCGTTTTCATTAGTTACCTAAATAACTAAGCATAATGCCCATACATATGAATGTATTTATGTATGTACATACATAGATATTTATATTTGGGAATGTGTTCAATATTTTTTTTTTTTGGCTACAAACGCTTTCGTTTTTTACTTTTTCAATTTTCTGACATTTTTAATCAAATAAACTTTAATAGACACTTATAAAATATTTCATGAGTTGCTCAAAAAGTGCAGGGTTATACTCAATTACCATTTTTGCGCACCCTGGCTACGTAAGCAATCCAATCCACCGGTAACCAACCCTTGCGGAGCCATGGTTCACGGCTAAGAGGAAGTCTCAGTGGAGCGACTCCGACATATTCGGTTTAAGGGTTCGCTGAAGTCTAGTTGCATTGACAGCTTACCAGAGATGCAGCTCCGAGCGGCCCGCTATATTAATGTGTGCGAAATTCAATCTTACTCTCCCAACGAGGTTCTTCGCTGGGTTTAGCACCCGCCACGTCGAAACAATCGACAAGGAAAAGTTCAATATCGCCACGGATGTGAGACATCACTTTTGATGACGACTATTGCAAACGTATTAAGGACTATTCTCTAAGGTCGTGCACCTGGAAAGTCCGATGCCTTAACTGGTAAACGGCCACTGCCCAGCTGGTTGATATATTCGTAAGACTAAAGGCTCAAATCACCACCGTCCTAGTGGTGCGAAGGCCGGGCAAGGACAGACACTAGTAGGTCGTTATGAAACTTACTACACAAGGTGGCTGTTTACGCCAGGGTGGAAAAGATGGTCTTTTGGCACAACAGACGTAAAATTCAGTCTCCATGACTAAACATCTAGGGTCTAGAAATATGGTTGTGTGTAGTATTATAATTCAGCAGAAGAAAACTCAACAAGCTATATGACTGTCGTCGGATGAAAAATCTCGCAACCAAATCAATCATGTTATGATTGTCGAAAACAAGTATACAGTGCCTTAGATATGTGTACGTTTCAAGGACCTAATATCGACTCGGATCTTTATCTTGTAGCAGTAAAGATGCGCACTCACCTCTGTGCAGAAAAGAAGGCCTGTCAAAAAAACACAAATAAAGTTCGACGACGAAAAGCTGTAATCTCAACAGACAGCCGAACGGTTTTCTACTCGACTCGTGCTCCTATTCTCAGAGAGCAATAATCAGCTCGGTATAAGAGGTCTATGGGACGGTATTTCAAACTACGTACATCAGCAAACGAAACTGTTGGTTTTCGGATAGAACAAAGGAGGAAGTACGTTGAGGATTACGGTGCCGCAGTGGAGAGAAAGCAGGTTGAGAAGCTGGCGAAGATATGAAGAAAGTATCAAAACCAGAGCAGACTCTTGTAGGACACAAAGAGGTGAGGCGGGAACACTGCTCCAACCTGCTGAATGGCAGTGAAAATGGAACACTCGGCGATTGGAATTTAAGCTCTGGCCAAACCATAAAAATGGGGACCAGGTCTTAAGATCCTGGTAAATCAACCATTGCGCAGATATTCTTCATATGCCAAATGCGATGACAAAATTTGATGAGTTGGGGTTAGAAGTTTTCGAGAGAAAGGTTTTGTGCAACATTTATGGTCCTCTACGAGTTAGCAACGGCGAATACCGCAGCCGATGTAATGATGAGCTGTACGATATATACAGTGGCATTGACATAGTTCAACGAATCAAGAAACGGTGGCCGTACTGGCCTGCCCATGTAGTCTGGATAAAAAAGAATACTCCAGCTCTGAAAGTTTTCGATGCAGTACTGGTCGGTGGAAGCTGGAGAAGAGGAAACCTTCACACTGGGGATAAAATCAGGTGGAGAAAGACTTAGACTTGGCGTCTCTGCTGTCAAGCAATGAAAAGAAAAAATGAATGGGGAACTGTTGTAACTCAGTAATAAGGCCGTAAGTGGTGTCTACGACAGTAAAGAAGAGGAAGAAAAAGTAAAAGAGAAAATTCTAGCCGAGTTTACTTCAGGGAAGCTTAGCAAATTCATTAATTGACGAAAGTATTTTGTGATAGTTTTTTAACCAAATGATTAATATAATATATATTTATACTTCTAAGTTTGTAATAATTTATTATATTAATTTAATTTAATTAATAATTTATTTAAAAAATAATTTATAATAATTAACGATCGAATAAATACAAATATTTTATTGAATTATTTTTTGCGTTGATGGAATTTACAATTAGTTAAAAACAAAACATTTCTACTTCAATTTCCTCAATGCACGTCTATACGTATGTACGTAGTATCAAGTATGGAAGTAAATATATGTATATGATTGTCTAATGCAGCACATGCCACTAATTTCATATGCGAATGCACAAATGCATACCAAATTGTATTTAAATCCACGAATACCCAAGAAACAATATTACTCGCATGTACATACATACATACACATGTATTACTATAGTTTTCTTGTAAATGTTTATATTTGTATATTTAAGCGGCCGTAAACGGCAAACGGATATGTGCTCATATTTACTTACAAACTATAAATATTGTATATGTACGTATATGAATGCATATACCTACATATACTATGTATATTGCCGCCAAATACTAAACTTCTATGCCGCACTTCAATATGTTTTCATACCAATTAATTCATTTAATGCATATATCTCTACATACCATATGTACGTATCTGTATAGTGAAACCCATAATTAGTGTAGCGCAATTGAAAGCTTTTACTCTACATTTTCCAACAACACCAGTTATTTATCAATGAAAATGCCAGTTTGGTTGAACGCCTATGGTTAGCGATGAAGGCAGTGCAGCGCTTTTTAATGCAAATTTAAATGGAGGCGTTAGAATTGTCAATGTTATTTATGTATATGTATTTATAACTGGTATTTAATTACTTTCTAATAGTCGAATTGAGGCTTCTACAATACAAAAATAAAATAAATTAATTAAATTTGTAAAAAAAAATGTTGAGGCGATTAAGCTTAGGCACTCTGCCCATACCACGGAGTTAGGTGTCTTCAGCGTATATAGTCAGCAAAGCTTTTCACTGTAATACAACTGGGTGTGGCCAGAAACAAATATTTTTTACAAGTTTCTGCAGCTCCTGACATTCCGCTTGAGCCAACAAACATTCGGGAAGTGGGGAGCGGATTCCCCTGCAGTTGTACGTATCGATTGGGACGAGACTCACCGCATACATAATATACTCCAATGAAAAAATCCAACTATATGCCTCGGAGGAAAGATCCCTCTTTTGATGACGGCCACCGCACACCTTTTAAGGACCTAAATAGCACCATACAGTATCATGTGCAACAGCCGCTGGGCAGGACGGCGTACCGACAAACGCTGAACGCCATTCACCAGGAGTCAGTTAACACCTTCATAGACTCCCTTCCCGTGAATGGCGTACTCGGAGTAAAAGCACCACCAATCGCAGAAAACGAGCTCGAGCTGCCTCGAGAGACCCGCGTGACCCTTGCATAGCTTAGATCTGGATACTGTAGTAGATTAAACTCCTACTTATCTAGACTCGACCCCAGCATACCCAACGTATGCCCTGCATGTGGAGAGTCCCCGCACGACACTAACTACCTCTTCACATTCCCCCTTAAACTAACTCATCTAACCCCCCTCTCCCTTTGGTCCAACCCCGTCGAAACACCACGTTTTCTGGACCTCCCCTTAGATGACCTCGGCGACTTAGATTGACAATACTTGCCCTAAGCGGGGTTAGCTAGCCGCTACAACAACAACAACAACAACGGAAAAAGGTGGATTTCTGTGAAATCTACTACAGCTGAAGAACAAAGGTGTAGAAATTTGTTGTTGGATTTGAGGTGGATGAACGTCTTGTCACAATTCACATCAAATCGAACTTTTTTCCAGCACATCAGCAACTGAAGACGGCTTAACAGTCGAGAAATTCAACCTCCATAACGAAAAATGATCGATGGTTAGGGCACTGCTGTAGCAGATTCCCGCAAAAGAAAATTCATCAAGCTACTTGGCTATCGCCGGTTAAAAAATTACGCATCCAAATTGGTCTTGACATATTTCCAGTATTCTAAATGTGTG
Organism: Ceratitis rosa; assembly: GCA_037013455.1. Taxonomy (NCBI): domain Eukaryota; kingdom Metazoa; phylum Arthropoda; class Insecta; order Diptera; family Tephritidae; genus Ceratitis; species Ceratitis rosa. The sequence continues at coordinate 18,096,507 of JAWMAG010000006.1, forward strand.
CACGTTCACTATCACTATCCAATCACAACAGATAACCGAACGGTTTATTACTCGATTTGTCCACCTGCTCTCCGAGAGCACTTACCAGCAACTCGATATCGAACGGTATATAAAACTTCAGAAAAGAGCGATGAAGAGTGTCGAAATGCAGTGAAGAAAAAACAGACTGCCTATCTCATCCACAACACGTGCGGGGTGAGATAGATAACGAGAGCTGAAGAGGAAAGCAAAGTGCAGACAAATAAGAATAAGTCGAAATGCGAAGCTATGAAGAGTTTAAGAGGCTGGCTGAAAAGAGTAAAAATTCTATGAAAAGCGACGACTCACAAAACGTTTCAAGGACGGAGCATATTGATATAAGTACCAAGGTGACAATCTGTGGAGACATGCCCAAAGCATGCTTGGTGTACGGAACACTTCTCCAGTTTGCTGAATGGCAGTTAAAGTGCAATAATCGGAGATGGTAAACCCGAAAAAACCAATCGATGATGATGGAAAAGACGTTCCTTTTAATCGATTATGACAAGAACTAGTGATTGCCCGATCAAAGTACAACAAAGCGACTGGAGCCGATGGCTTCCGGCATAGTTATATTGGAAATTTAATTGACCAGATGTTCACCTTGTGCCAAAACCTTGGAAAAGTCCCACTCTTGTTAGAACCAAAGTTCAAAATTCTTCAATTGGCGTCTCAAAAATGACTAGTGGAAGGATTATTATCACTCCAAATGCGATAATTTTGTTTATTAACGTACCCATTGGACCAAAAGTGAGCTGGATAAAACATCCTTACGGGATTGGTGGCCATCTCGTTTTGGGCTTATTAACCGAATATGCGACGCGCTTGATGGTCATTCGCCTTCAATTCTTGTACGAGTTGGATTTTGTAAGCCTGAAAACCACGATTCTTCCGCAAAATCTTCCATAAAATGGATGAGGTACAGCTCTAATTGTTGTACGCGATGTGGGTTGGACTCATTAAAACTTTGAGCCGCCTTCGGTCTTGGTTGCAGTCAGTACAATTGTTTAAGATAAGTAGCATAATTAATGTAAATATTATTGTGTTGCAGAAAAAATATTGTGTTTACTACCATAGTATTTATTTCAAGTTTATTGTTTTGCGGCAATTTCTTTCTCATTAACGGATGCGCTCAATACAATACGGATAACAATGTATTGGTCACTCAGCCTATTGAGGGGCACGTCATTGAAAATGTCTAAATGCAAAATGCAATATATACTTATTAGAATTGAGACCTACTTTTCAGCACATGCAAACATAAATATAAATCTATATCGATCGATTTCAGTTATCGACAACTGACCAGTGGCGTTCTGAAGCGGCACTTTTGTGTTGAGCGGCTGGATGTCTGCTAACCGCCAACATGGAAAGCGAAGCATACCAAATAGAAAGTGGAAAAAGTAATGAGAAATGTGTAGCAGGCCAGGAATGAGCTGTGGAGCTTGTTTAGCTGCTGGACCGTGAAAATTCAACAGGCTGAGAACCTAGTTAGAATGAAAGTATCCATATTTGGTTTGTTTTGATATCGCATTGTGGTCACTTCCAGTGGAGTACATACATATGTACATGTATGTATAAGTGTTTTGCCAACAAACGAACGAAGTGACACTCTGCCACAATTTCATGCACAGTGGTATTTTAGTGGTAAAAATTTAGTTTATAAAATATTATAAGTAAAATTAATGTAAGAGCACATATAATTTACGGTTCATTAGTTTTTTTACTTTAAAATAAAATATATTTTAACAAAAAATATTACTATTAAGCTGGTAAATTTGGAAAATGGTTTTAAAAATCTATCAAGAGTGTAATTAATTTTTTTTTGTTTCTAGTAAAAAATCTTATTTCTGTGCATATATTTGCATTTTATAAGAAAAATTACAACACTATTTTAGAGTTGCCAGCTTTTGGTAATTGAAAATGATTTTTTTTGTATTTTTAAAATATATTTTGAGCATTCTCCGAAATTTAATTTCACTAAAAATGCGTGTTAAATAAAGTTTTATTACTATACTTAAAATTTAATAAATAAAAATTTTTCTAGCCTAAGTGTATGAAAAATATTATTAAAGGGTTGCCAAGTGATTGGCATAAGAAAAATTGACTAACAAAAGGTAAGAGTTGTAAGAGTTTTAAGAAAAATTTATTTTAGGGTTGTCGACTATTAGATAACTAAAACAAGAACATTCCAAAATATTTTAGGGTTGCCATTTTTGTTTCAAAAATTAAAATTAAATAATACACAGCAGCAAAAAATATTTCCAAGAAAACTTTATTATGATTAAGATAGGTATACCTTTTGACAGAGGTGCCACCTATTGCTATAAAATAATTAGATTATCTTTAAAAATTTTGGAAAGTAGTGAATAAAAATAATTGTATAATATACCTACGTCCGTATGCGTCAAAAAAAGTGATAAATGTTTGATAAGGGTTGCCCCATATTTCAAAATTGTAAAAATAAATTTTTGAAATTTAAACTTTATTAAACTTTATATAGGTATATGAAAGTGATTTACAAATTAAAAAAAATGCAAAATAGTTTTTCCAGCTATGTTTCTAAAGGGTGGTGCCACCTATAGAAAATCGAAAAATTTCATGAAAGAGGGACATTCACATTCATTTGGCCGTAGTGAAGCAGCCCATAGCGGATGATTCCTTGAAAATCCCACCAAATAGACAACAAAACCTTCCTAGCCATCAATCCTGGCTTAGAAATCGTTTGTGCCGGTTCGCTGCCTTTCGACCATAACCATTTTCGTTTGACGTTTTTGTAAGTGATCCACTCTTTATCACCAGTCGCAATCTGCTTCAGAAATGCGCAGAAACGGTGCAGTAACGATTCGCAGATGGAAATTCGGCAAGGGTTTTTCTCGTCAACTCATATGGCACCCAAATATCGAGCTGTTTTGCGTATTCAGCCTTTTTAAGGTGGTTCCAATCTCTTTTTATGCAATATTTAGCTCCTGGGCAATCGAAGCAGTGCTCGCATGATGATCAGACTGGACGATTTCCACTATTTTATCGATAATTTCGATAATTGGCCGATAAATTGTGCATGATTGACTGTTATTTACCTTTTGCTGATTTCCATCTTTGACATGCGCTCCAGCACTACTGATAAGCCGTCTATTGCAAAATTAAAGAGTTGCCAGCTGTATGGAAAATAATATTGTAGTTCATTCTTCGCAAAAATAGAGAATCCACCAAACATTTTAATAACAACCAATATTACACATTAAGTATTCAACGAAAGATTTTTGAACTTTTTTAGAAAGAGTTGCCAACTATTTATAAAAGAATTAATTTAAGTAAATGCGTGTAATTACTGTGCATTATAGGTATTAAATGATATGTAGTTTTGAAAGATATTTAATAACACTTTTAGTATTTTAACAGAGTTACCACCTTCATAAATATAAAAATTAACGAATACTTCAAGTCATTTCAAAAATTGCCATATGTGCACAAAACGGAAGGTGTTTCGAAACGTTTTCAGCTAAACATGCCTTGGCATAGAGTTGCCACCTGTACATAAAAATGTATATACAAATTATAAATGTTATCAAGGTGTAATTTTGAATATACTTTGAAAGAACTCCAATTATCACTTAGGGTTGCCATATATCTAAGTGAATAAAATTGCATCAAAAAACGAGTTTTTTTAAACAAATTTTATTTATTAAAAAAAGAATATTTAAAAATCAAAGTTTTTGTAGATAAATAGACGCATAAAAATATTAATTGAAAAAATTTTTTTTTTAATGTGGTTTGTTGGTGAATGACACGTTAACTGCAAAACGAATCATCTGAAAGCAAAAATTAAAACGGTTTCTTATCCTGTATTACATTGGCTATAGAAGGAACTACAAAATGGCGGGTTTTTAATTTGTTACGTTTTTTTTCAAATTTTAATTGTTTATAAATTTTTTAAATGACAATTAATATTTTTAAATTTTTTAAAATTCCGTTTAGTTGATGTTGATAAGTTCAATAGGTTCTAAATAAGAATGTCACCCAGTTGAAAAAACTTGGTTGCGTGAAAAAGCCGATTAAAGTATTTGTTCAGCCGAATTTACCACTTTTCGCGCTCCGGTATACCCTCTTCTATACTTACTTCTTGGCCTTGCAGACCTTCGGGACTAATTCTATATTATTTCTAAGAGTATTTTCTAGCAATTTACAGGAAAAAAAATGTTTTTTTCGATATTTTGATAATTTTTTAGAGGAACTTGACCTTAAAGAATTAAAAAAAAAAAAATGGAAGAGTGTGATAAACGTAAGAGTCTTTCAATCGGCATACAAAACAATGTCTGAAATCAAATTTTGAAAATCATGTCCGTGGCATTTTCTCCTTAAAACAATATTACAGTGAGTTCCCAATTAAAATATTAACGGTTAGCTCTAACGTATAAGTTTTTAACTGGCATAGTATTAAGTTTCTTTTAAAGCACAATAAAATTTTTTTTTTTAGTTTTTATCAATATGACTCCATGCCAGTGTGCAATGTATAAATAAATAATTGGTAAGCAATTTTCATACAGCTACTTACAGTATGCATGCACATACATACTTTGTTGCTCCTATTGTTGAACTCTTCATTGGCTGAACTAATTGAATTCTTGGTTAACGTTGACTGGAAATTCTAGAATTAACCAGTCGTGCAGTTTTTTATTTGGGTGAACATGTTCACATCTAGCAGCCTCCAGCTTTCCCACATAATTGTGGTGGTGGATTCTCGCGCTCATCAGTGCCGGTGAGTTGGATGCGAGTTAATAAAATGCACACGATAACAGCGGCCAGCACATTTCTGTCTCGATATCTGCGGCGAGAAGACGTCAAGTTGTTGGGCCTTTATTTATAAACACCAATACATACTACGTGTATAGATATATATATATATATATATGCTGTACAATCGGCAAACGGCTACGCGCTGGAAATTATTATTCTAATATTTGAGAAAATGTATGCGAAATTTCGTATATTTCTAACCCTATTTGTGTTTGTGAATATAAATTTGAAAATTCTAAGTGCCAGCGAGACTACCAGCAAAGTCGAGCCGGGCGGCAGTAGTAACGACGGAAATGTTGCGCTATCCTTGGTGGTTGGAAGCGATGAAGCGGATTTTGTTGCGGCAACAGAAACGCAAAGCCCAATAGATGAGGCAGATACAATAGCAACAACAACAGCAGTAATAACATTACCAAAAGCCAGAGCACGCAGCATCGCCGACAACAGCTACGAAGATGGTGGTGGCGAGCATAAATTAACACAAGAAGAACTGTCGGACGTGCGACAGGCGCAGGTGAAGGAAACAATGAGGCCGCTGAAGAATGCCTTTAGAGGGGTTTATAAGAGTTACAAGAGCACCTACATGGGGAATGGCACTTCGGCGGAGTATAAGAAGCGTTTGATTGAACGCTTAAATGCCGCCGCCACAGCGCTCAGCCACACAACCACCCCCACCACCACCACCACCACCACCAAACCTGCAGCTGCACGCACAACGTCGCTGAGCGAAGATGTGTCTATTGAAGACGAAATACTTAAGAGCGAAACTTCAGCAGCTGAGGTAACAGAGCCTGCACCGATACCATCACCACCACCACCATCGCCAACGTCAGCATCACTAACGCCAGCATCAGCGTCGCCCGAGCTAAGTGAGGCACTCAAAGCGAAGTTGAAAGAAAAGTTACGTAAGCGTAAACGAAAATACAACCGCGCGCACCCGTCGGCTAAGCGCACAAAAATCAATAGCCACTTAAGTGACTCAAGTGCTGTTACTGATAACGCCATCATGCAGCACAACAACAATGTTGATTATGCTAATAACACCGGCGACAATGTAAAGGAACCAGCACTTAACGGTACACACTTCTCGACACAGTTCAACCGCGCTGCCAGCGATAAGCATTATCGCTACGCAATCGGACCGGGCGTCAATATGAGCTTCGATATGTTAAATGATATCGTGAATGTCAATTTGGATGGTGATAATCTGCGTGAAATAATGCGGGGGCGTTGGCTGAACGATAATACGGAGGAAGGTAAGTGGCATAAGAGACTAATTAATTTGCCATTAATGTCAGTGCTGATAAAACGCTTATGAGCTTTTTTTTCATACATATAGGTATACATACATACCTACATATGTACATAAAATATAAAAAAATTCTATTTCCCTTTCTGCTCTTTCCCAGGTCGCGGCAAGAAATATGATATGGTCACCAAAGTCTTGCCGCTCTTTGTCTTGCCCTTCCTCATTCAATCCGCTATCGTGCCATTTCTGGTTACCAAATTGAAATTGTTGTTGGTGAAATCGATATTGATCGGCAAGTTGGCGATATTCCTGCTCATACTCTCAGCCATAAGGAATAGTAATAAAATGGTACAATCCTATGAAGTCGCACCATCGTATTGGGCTGGTGAGCCAAGTCGGCGCTCGGAAGCGATGGCGGCAGCTTCTACGTCGACAGCTTACAATGGTTATCGGGTGGAGGGTAAGCCGGCGGCTTGGATCAATTGATCAATATTTGCATTACCTAAGAGCTATGTTTAAAAGTAAAGAAATTGTTGTTAATGAAATGGAAATTATAAGATAGATGCGTGGAAAGCGTTTTTCATTTAGTGGTTGGTGGGGAGTGAGGGAGGTGAGGGGGGTTATGGGTTATGGCGTTCACGTTACTCATCCTGGCAACGTGAGCAACACTTGTGCAAGATGTAGTAATCAATCCGAGTGGAGCCCTGGGTCACGGCTAAAAGAGTGGAGACAGACGGATCGCTATATAAATGTGTGCAAAATTTAAAACTACTTGCCAAGCGAGGTCGCGCTTCGTGGAAACCAGCTCCAATGAAAATGTTAACAATGCCTCGGATGAGAGACCCACTTCATAACGCACTGAGAATATTGATTTATGGCCAAACATCTGGAATCTCGGATCCTTTAACTGGGATGGTGTAGCTGCTCAGCTGGTTGATGGCCTCATAGGTCTAAAAGGCTGACATCAGCGCCGCTATGGATGGGACAAGGACGGAGACGATTAGATGCTTGCGACATAATCTACAGCGGCCATATTAAGGAGCACAAATTCCGTCTTGGATTCGTGGTGGGAGAGAGACTCTAACGGCAAGATAATTTTTCAAATTATCACTGATTTGTGTCCACACCCCGAAGGGTAGAGAAAAATGATGCGACAAAAGATTCCTTTTATAAGCGCCTTACGCGCGGTTATGAGCGCTGTCCCGCCACGATGTCAGCGGCATTGATTGACAATAATTACGATACACGAACATTCAGCTGAGACGAATAGACAGGGACGGATCAAAACTTGGAGGGAAACTTGGAGGGTAGTCGTGTCTTTTCAGGAAACCCTCCCGAGCAGAAGATGGCTAAATAGTTAGAACAGTTTGGGTTCTAGATTATAAGCACGTAAGGAAAAGCTTTAATGCGAATGAACTCGCAAGGCGAGGCACGACCAAGCAAACTTTGACGTGCCTCACTGCCGTTCAAGAAATTGACCTTCGAACAGGTCAGAACAGGACGACAACTCTGCCCAAAATGGGTAGGAAGAGTTCGCTTAACAAAATATAGTCCATAAAATTAGAGGACATCTACAAAGTAAAAGGAGTTCGGGTAGGTCACTCGGAGGGGTGGACATTCCCTGCCGAGGGGCGACCGCAATTAGAAAATTTAACTTAATTTTTTATTTTAAATTAATTTTCCAAAACTTTTGGATGTTGGTGGCACCGGATGTCAGATGCAATGCTAACCACTCGGCTACCGCGGCCGTCCTGGACAGTGTTAGCATTCAAAATTTGGGAACTGTCTTTATCTTGAGGTTATTTAGAAAAATAGCTGAGCTAACTCTTTGGGATTTAGGGTCAAAACTGATTAAACGGATCTAAGCCTCTTCACAGGGAACTACGAAGATCCAGCTTGGAATGAACCCGAACCAAGAGAAACTACTTTACTTATTAAGCACTAAGTTTTTAGGAATTGTATTGGATGGCAAAAAGACTACGTCGTCCTGCGCCTGACTTTCGGAGAATCTCTAAAAGCTACTTCACAAGCAGGCCCACGACCCGGGATTCACCAAAAGTTTCCTTCAATGACATTTTGCGCCGTCTTGTTGAAATCAAACATCGCATACCTCAAAATTCTCCAATTCAGGCTCCGAAAAGTCATAAATCATGGCTCTATAGCGTTGTCCATTGACTGTAACATTATGGTCGGCTTAATTTTTGAAGAAATATGGTCCAGAGACCAAATCAACCAGTGAGTTTAGAAAATCTAATAGCATCTCAACAATGGCTTGTGGGTTATGATCATTCCAAATGTGATGATTAATATACCCATTCAACTCAGAGTGAGTTTCATCACTAGAGAAAATATTCATGGGCCCATTCACCGAACATGCGACGCGCTTGATGGTCGTTCAGCTTTAATTCGTGAACGAATTGGATTTTCTAAACCCGTAAAGCTTGATCATTCTGCAGAATCTTCCGTAAAGTGGATGAGGATAGGTCCAATTTCAGCACGTCGGATGGACTTATTTGATTCCCTTTTGGTGCTTTGCAGCAGCAATAGCGTCTTCGGTGCCCCCATGCTGAACGTGCGCAAACTGAGTATAAATCAAGTAAGAACTGTTCAAGAGACCACCACCGAATAAAGTATTGCCTTCTTGAATATAACGCATCTAAAATAAGCACCCTTCAATATGTAACTTAGAGGTCAGACTTGAGTTGAGTATAGCAAATGCAGGAAGAGGTAAAGATACTACAGAGTGTAACATGTGAGAGCTTGGTGTTCCGCAGACAGAGAATGATCTCACTTGACGAGGATAAGCTGCAGGATATTCAAATAACAGGGGACACCTGCTTTATCAAGAGAACAGCGAACAGCAATGATCTTCAAACTAGAGGCACAACCATTGAGGTAGTAGTAGTAGAAGTAGTAGTAGTAGTAGTAGAAGTAGTAGTAGTAGTAGTAGTAGTAGGTAGTAGTAGTAGTAGGTAGTAGTAGTAGTAGTAGGTAGTAGTAGTAGTAGGTAGTAGTAGTAGTAGGTAGTAGTAGTAGTAGGTAGTAGTAGTAGTAGGTAGTAGTAGTAGTAGATAGTAGTAGTAGTAGGTAGTAGTAGTAGTAGTAGGTAGTATTATGTAGTAGTAGTAGTAGTAGTAGTAGTATTTGAGACCTCTTAGCCATTCGACCAGCGCAACCTAACCGAACTAATGAGGCTTATCGGCAAATCAAAGTTAGGAAATTGTGGCGTCACGGCAGCCCTCAGCCCCAATGATGAATTTAGAACCTTAAAAATAAGCCAAACAAATGTGATGTCTCATTTGCTATGGAATGGCTCCTTAATTTGTATATATCTAGATAGCGGTAACCGATCTAATAAACTACTTAATTATGCTCGTAAATAGTACAGAGTTTAATCACATAATATGCAACTAATCAAATACTAAATGCATAAATATCCGTATTATCAGAATCGATAAATCGACTAACCATAAACGAAAGATTAGATTGGGTAATTTAGATTTTGACCAACGGAAATGTGCCAAATAACTACACGCACTGGCTGCATACACCTGATTTGTTGAACAGTAAGAGTTTGGCAGTGCGCGATAGCGGTTAAGGCAAACCGCAAGTTAGTCACTCGTACGCGTACTGGAACTTCAAAACAAAATGTTAATTAAAGTGTGTGCGCTGATTTTGAGTTTAGTCCTTATGGGCTTCGGCACGACCAGCGTGTTGGCACAGTCAAAGGATGAAACGGAAGTTGTGAGCGAAAAATGAAAATAAAAATAAAATAATAATATTCAATTGAAAATCGAAATAAATTTATTATAAAATTCCATTCTCTTTTTTGGTGCTTAGATCAACTATAGACTGCCCGAGAGCGTTTACCCCATCAACTACGATCTCTATCTGCATCCTGATATCGAGACGGGTGATTTCTCTGGCCAAGTAATCATCAGAGTGAACACCACAAGCGTTATCAGTGAAATTGTGCTACACTCAAGCAACTTAACCATTAGTAGTGTGTACTTAAAGAACACCGGTAGTTCCACGATATACGTGAAAAGCTATGAACTGGATACAGTGCGTGAATTTTTGATCATCACATTGAGCGAAGAGATAAGTGCTGGACGCGCCTTTGATATTGGCATAATATTTGCGGGTAATATGGCTGGGAAAATTACGGGTCTCTATAGTTCATCATACCTGAAGGAGGACAATAGTAAAAAGTGAGTTACGGCATGAATATTAGGTGTGTGGTAAATTGAAATTCAGATAAGATAAAAAGCATTAAAAACTGGCTATTAAATATTATTAATCAATATTCATTTCAATATTGTAATAAAAACACGAATGTGCTGGGAATGTTATGCGATCATGCGATCTTGCGCAGAATTCAATTAGGAGTACTGTTCGGGAAAGTCCCTTAAGAAAAAAGGAGCAGTAATAGATTTTCAGTTAAAACAAGAAACCTTTCACGGTCATATCAAATTTATGGTTTTTTCATTGATTTTCGGTGAAGATATACATATATGTGTGTACAATATTCGAAAAAAATGTACTTTCCAGATATATATAATTAATTGGCGCTTTGTAACCGCTGAAGCGTTTTCGGCCGAGCTCCAACTCCAATATGTGGTTTTGCGTCTTGATGTTTTTCCAACAAATGGAGGGACCTACAGTTTATACTAAGCCGCCTCCGAACGGCTGATGGTTTTTTTTACGGGGAGCCTTTATTTCATGTCCGAAATATACTCGGAGGGATGGACATTCCCTGCCGAGGGGCGACCGCAATTAGAGAATTTAACTTAATTTTTTATTTAAATTAATAACTTTTGGATTTTGGTGGCACCGGTATTTAGACCCAATCCTTCGGAATGTTAGTACGCAATGCTAACCACGCGGCTACCGCGGCCGCTTTCCATAGACTCGTTCAGTCTTTTGACGCTGTCCTGCGAGCCGTATATTGCGTGCTCGGTATTTTCTCTAAATTCTGGATAAAAAATTTCACAGTATGCTTCCGGTTCATGACCGAACCGGTGTTTTCAAAGCATCCATGACCACTGAACACTTGCGTTAGTGGCAGTTTGGTGGTGAGTCCGCCTTTCTTTTGCACTATTATTCCATATTATCCGCCAACGGGCTTTAGATAGAAGTCTTTCGACGCTTTTGAAACTACTGCTCTACCAGTTGTGTTGTCTATGAGTGCGCACCGACGGTAAGTGGGCCAAGGACTGTCATCCCCGCAATATTCCCCGAAAACCAATTTGGGAAATATTTTCGCGGTCACAACAACAACAGGAAGTTCTTCCTCAGACTAATGACTAATGAGTTAGCTAACCTCACTTGTATGTTCCTTCAGAATTATCGCTACTTCAAAATTCGAACCAACATATGCGCGTCTCGCCTTTCCATGCTTCGATGAGCCAGCAATGAAGGCAACATTTCAAATCACACTCGTACAACCCTCAGAGGATGATTATCATGCGCTCTCCAATATGAATATTGCTGTAAGTAGTAATAGTTATCTGAAGGGATTTATTATATATATTAATTTAAATATTTATTTCTCTTTCTTTTCATCATCATCAGAGTACATCCTATCAGGGTCAATATACCGAGGTGTACTTCAACCAAAGTGTACCGATGAGCACATATTTAGCCTGCTTTATTGTTTCGGATTTCCAAAATAAATCGGCCGAAATTGAAACGAAAGGTATTGGTGAAAACTTCGTGTTGCGTGCTTTCGCCACACCCGAGCAGTTGGATAAAGTCGATTTTGCTTTGGAAGTTGGTAAAGGTGTTATGGAATATTATATACAATATTTCCAAATTGAATATCCGCTGCCGAAAATGGGTGAGTACGACAGGGTAACTGTTATGAGAGACATGCAATGGTATATCAAATATTCCTCTTTACATAGACATGGTCGCAATACCGGACTTTGTCTCAGGCGCTATGGAACATTGGGGTCTGGTGACTTATCGGGAAACCGCACTACTTTACGATAACGAAGAGAGTTCGACGGCGAATAAGCAACGTGTGGCCCTGGTGATTGCTCACGAATTTGCTCATATGTGGTTTGGAAATTTGGGTAGGTATTTTTTTAATAACAATAAAAAATAGTTTGAAATATTAAATGATTAACAAGCAGTGATTATACAGAAAATTTTAACAATTATAATAAATTTATTGCTCTATACTTATATATATTTACAGTAACTATGAAATGGTGGAATGATTTGTGGCTTAATGAGGGTTTCGCTAGATATATTGAGAACAAGGGTATCAATGCTGTATTTCCAGAATGGAAAATGGTTTGTAATACGAATATTTTTTTTGTTATATCTCTGAATATCTATCACGCTCTCTTTTTTACGCGCACACAGCTCGATCAATTCATTGTTACACGCCTACATGAAGTTCTCACGCTCGATGCCACCTTAGGCTCTCACCCCATCATACAGACTGTTGAGAGTCCTGCTCAAATAACGGAAATATTCGATACAATCACATATGGTAAGGGAGGTTCGCTCATACGTATGTTGGAGGATTTCATTGGCGCTGAGAATTTCCAGACAGCTGTTACTAACTATCTAAATGAATATAAATTCAAAAATGCTGTTACCGAAGATTTCTTAAATGAAATTGAAAAATTGGGTTTGGATTTGGATGTGAAAACGATTATGAATACTTGGACTGTACAAATGGGTTTCCCCGTGGTGACTGTAGAGCAGGTGTCAACCACCAAATATCGTCTCACTCAGAAGCGTTTCTTTTCGAATCCCAAGGATTATGAGAGTGATTACAACGATTCGCCATACAAGTGAGTATTGGTACAATAGGAATATAGAAATATACGTGTATGTAAGTTTGCAAGGATTTATTGAAGGGCTTCAGGATATCTTTCGAATGTTTAGGGGGTGGGGGTAATAAAAATTCGGTCGCTTCATTCGGCTCCAGAAAGTGATTGAGCTAATTTATTCCACGCATCCGCTTCGGTAACTACACAAAGCCAAAAATTTCAATTGCTTGAATCATTAACGAAGTCGTGAGCCTTATAATAGCTTGATTTTACCTATCTATAAATAAATGATGAGCTCTAATTGTATCAGAGAGGAGAGGATCTCCAGTGAAGTTGATTGTTTAGTGCCAACACTCTGAAACATAAAGCAGAGTCTTCTACATTTCTTATACCACCCAACAGTACCCGCTCTCTATCACTGGAAGACATTTCCTTGATCTCACATGCTGATGATTGCTAAATTTCGGAATTGAGCCAGGAAATTGTTAATCTTTGTTGGATCTATTCCATTCCAATTCTTCCCTTCTTGACAACTACAATTACAAACAGCGAAATCCTTCCATATATACTTAACCATCCGGAGGAAAGAGTACCGAATAACGTCTAAATACCAACCGAAAACAATCCAAATCCATTCGACAGCTTACACTACTTTACTCCTCAAATGGTTGCCACCAAAATACAAAACCGGAACAAAATCTTCAAATCGCTAAACAGCAGCACCTAAGGGAAACATAAAAAAAATGTTGCTCGCAACTTACAACGCAAACAGCCGGCTGGGGACTAACGAGATATTGCCAACCTTTCATAACACTGCCCTGAAGTCTCCTATGTCCCACTTGCACAGTAAAAATTCTATGCAGTTATGCCAGTTATGCTGTGTAGGCAATATCCAGGCACCTCAGAAAGAGAGTACTTGACCTAACGGACTCCTTTCAGCGCCATACTATAGAGCCTTTGAACAGAACGAACTACCGATAGGCCCGCAATATCATGCACAGAGAGTTTGGCGTTAACTGAATCAAACCACCATCAATAACGGACGCAGAGCATCGCGGAATCAGATTAATAGTGGCACTATTGCGCACTGAATACTGCAGTGGGTTCAACTCCTACCTGTTCAGGATTGACCCCAACATACTTAATACGCCATGCATACAAAGGGTTCAGGGTTTGAATGTCCACTAAATCCCACTCATTTAACACCTCCCTATCTCTGATTAAATCTGTCGAAATAGCTCGTTTCCTGGACCATTCGTTGGACATGAACTAACTTTGCTACTGTGGAGCTGAGTATCGAAGAAGACCCAAATGAGTCCTACCGTCATTGCGTGCACAACTGGAGCTGTCTCCATCCACCTTATCGAATATTGAATTGGAGAATTTTGATGTGGGCGACCTTTGGTTCCAACAAGACGGCGCTTCATGCCCTCTTTCTTTTGGTGAGCGCTTTGTCTGGTGCCGTGGGTCTCCAGAATCCTGCTCGTTTACACCGCTAGACTATTTTTCGTAGAGTTATGTGAAGTTGCTTATCTATTAGCGGGGTTATTGCTGCAAAAGGAGGTCGAAAGTTGAAGCCCTCGGCTGTAATATATTCGAGCCAGCCGTGGCGGTCTCTTGCGGAAAATCATTTGAAAAACATAATGGTTTATGGCGTTGCTTTCACCCATATTTTCTGTTATAATTGGCTTTTTGATATATATATAATTTTCACCAACTTAATCTATATAGAGCCCAGAGCTCTGATAAAATGAATAAAATTTTATTTCACTCAAAAGTGATTAATTTGCAATTACGACTACTATAAAGTAAATAGCACTTATCAAATCGACATTTTTTCTTTAATATTTTATTACTTAATGCAGTTATACCTGGTCTATTCCAATCACTTTCAAGACAAGTTCTTCCGATAACGTTCAACGTGCCTGGTTCTTATACAATCAGGACAGTCGTAAGCAAATAGAAATTCCAATTAATGATTTCATGTTTAATTAAATTTAATTTTCATTCAGTCGAAATCGATTTGGAAAGTTCCGTTGATTGGATTAAATTCAATTTTGATCAAACTGGTCTCTATCGCGTCAACTATCCTGATGCATTATGGCAAAATTTGGCTAACGAGTTGATTGAAAACCCAGAGGTAAGTTCAAAATTTTGACTGCTTCCAAGACAGCTCCTAAACTTTCTTCCCAGACCTTCAGTGTTGGTGATCGTGCTAGTATTTTGAACGATGCCTTCTCACTCGCCGACGCCACACAGCTTTCATATGACATCGCACTCGATTTGACAAAATATTTGTCTAAAGAAGAGGACTACGTGCCATGGAGTGTGGCAGCCTCTAAGCTGACCTCACTCAAAAGTTCATTAATGTTCACCGAGACTTATATAAACTATAAGCAGTACTCACGCGATTTAATAGAACCGATATATAAGAAGGTTGGCTGGACGGTGGGCACAGATCATTTGGAAAAGTGAGTTTTATTTATTTTATAAATCGTTTTATTAATCTTCTGTATTACTAATTCTCACCTTAATAGCCGCCTGCGTCAGGCTGTGCTCAGTGCCGCCTGTTCACTCGGCGTTGAGTCTTGTCTGGAGGAGGCAGCAGTAAGCTTTAAAGCTTGGCTTTCGGCTCCTACCACACGTCCACATCCGGACGTGCGTGAAACCATCTACTATTATGGCATGCAAACGATTGGCGATGAAGAAACCTGGGATGCCATGTGGCAGCTGTTCATTGCCGAGAAGGATGCGAATGAGAAGTCGAAATTGATGTATGGCTTGTCAGCTGTACAAGTACCATGGATTTTAAATGAGTAGGTCATAGCAAGATAAAACACAACTTCATTCTACATTTCTCCATTTAATTCTTCAGTTACGTCACACTCGCTTGGTCCGAGGATAATGTGCGCGGGCAGGATTACTTCACTTGTCTACAGTATATTGCCGCCAATCCTGTGGGTGGGCCCATTGTCTGGGATTATGTACGCGAACAATGGCCGCAGTTGGTAGCACGTTTCGGCATAAACGAGCGTACTTTGGGCAATTTGATACCAGCAATCACGGCACGCTTTGATACGCAAGTCAAGTTGGAGGATATGCAATTTTTCTTTGCTAAATATCCAGAAGCTGGCGCTGGTGCTTCGGCTCGTACACGTGCTTTGGAGACGGTTAAGAATAATATCGAGTGGTTAGCGAATAATAAGGAACCAATTGACGCTTGGTTGGAGAAGTCTTTGGCTTGAGTGTTAAAATTTAAGTGGAAAGGGTTTTTAAATATATAGTATGTATGTATGTATATGTGTTATAGAACAAATACAATTTGAGGTACTAAATTATCTAAGCCCGAACGAAGACTATTTGGTCTGGAAACAAGACTGCCGAATTAGATTGGTGCAGAAAAACTTGTTTAGCTCTCCACGCTGATTTTCATTACAGATCCTCTAGGAGGTGTTCGAGGCCTGTTCCTTACAAAAATTGAACCTTAGCTTGGTCTTGCAAGCATCTGTATCTCCTGTTTGCAAGCTCCTCAAGTCCTTCAAACTCATGCATTTCAGGCGCCCTCTTTTTCAATTCCTACTTTTGGGTTTACGTCACTTAATGCGCGCTACCCTTTGGAAAGAAGCGGTAGTCAACCCTTGTGAAGCCTTGAGTCATGGCTAAAAGAGGATAGGCATTCAGTTTAAGGATTCACTGCAGTCTAATTGGAGCTTGTGCTCACTTGGAGTGCGACCTTGAAGCCAGCGGCTCGCTATTTAAATGTGACCCAACTAGTACTACTTGAGCAGCGAGTTTGAGCATTGGGCTTGGCACCCAACTCTTAAAAAACTAGTTCCATTAAAAAGAGACGACAGCCTCGGTTGTTCGATGACATCCAAGGCAAATATATTAAAAACTATGAATTATTGACATACAGCTTGGAGGTTTTTAAAGGAGAGTTTTTATGACTTTTTTGGACTTATGCGCATTGACAATGGCGATCGAATACTTCAGACGATGGAACGATGTGCTTTAAGGGATATGCATGTATGTAGGAAAAAAGAAGGTCTCTTCACCCTCGGATAGTTTAGGTGGAGGAGACCCGGATTCACTTACGCTGATCCTAGCTGAGCTATAAAAACGTAAGCCTTGCACACACCTATTTAAAAGAAGATGAGTGTTTCCATACCTTTTCTCACTCTCGATATCAGTCATCCTTTATTCTCTCTCCTGCAGTTCGACATTACATATCGTACAAAACTTCTTTTAGATTTGGTCGAAAATCAATTGTTTCTTAGGCGGTGATACGTGAAGCTTGAAAAATCGTGCCTCAGTTACTTTGAGTGTCAAAGGTCAAACCATTTTGGTGTGTTGTTGACTCGCGCTCATCGCTGTGCACAAGTCCATTTCAGGACCTCGGTGAGCGTGCTCATCTAACTAATCGAAGACATGTGTTCCGTCTTTTGTAACAAAAATCTATTTGGTAAAATCTCCGCCGTTTCTGTCATTAGAAGGTATTGATATCCTAATCGGGTCGTGCCAGTTACTCAAATTTCTGACATGCATACTGTCAAGAGATAACGGAGACATTAGGTATCAAGTCTCGCTGCTCAAAGAAGCTTGATATTTGGGAGTCATATGCATCCTTTGTATCCTTCAAGACAATCTGTAAAACTCGAGTGAAATGCAAGAAAACGAACCTTTTCTATAGCGATTCATCACGGGCGATGAAATTTGTATTGAGTATGAGAAAATAATTTAAAACGAAAAAAAAACCATTACCAAAGACCGGTGACCCTCTACAAACGACTTCATACAAGGTTACGTTGAGCGTATACTAAGATTGGAAGCGCCTCCATTATGAGCTACTAAAACCGAACGATACGATTAATTCTGAGCTCTACTAACAACAATTAACCAACATACATCAAGCTCCTCAAAAACAACTTTCAAAATTGATCTATAGAAAAGGTGTTGTGATTCAACAAGACAACGTCAGACCACATACATCTTTGATGACCAAGCAAAAACCATTTGTTTCGGTCATTGCAACCGGCCGAAGAACAGCTGAAAATCCTTTGACCAAGTTCTTCACTGATAAGTCGCAGAAGTTCTTCAGAACTAATGAAATTCTGAAGTTATCCGAAAAATTGCGAAAAGTCATAGATAATAATGATCAGACCGTATTGTACAATACTTGATTAAAAATCAATCTATTTATGGAGGGCTTTGTCCATTCAGGGTAAACCACTGATCATAGTGTACGGAAACTGTGAAGTGGTATTCTGCGTTTAAAGAAGGCCTCCTATAAATGCGCTTGGGGATGATCTATTCGAGAAAATCGTACCCACCGATGGAAGCAAAGGAAGAGGAAGGTCAGCACTCTCAATGGCTCACCAATGGCTATAATTCCGTCAGCGGTGCCTACGCCAATGGAGAAGAAGAGGAAGTATAACTAGAAATTGGTTTCATTGATTATTGGAAAAACAAATTTGAACAAGGAGGACAGGAAAGGGGGCGATGATTCATTTATATCAACATATAATCCCGCATAACTCGATTTCAATAAACCTCTTTGCATTGGATAGGTTATATTTCAAAGTCGGTCCCGCAGAAACTTGGAAAAATAATTTTGGCAAAAGGGGTAAGAAAAGGGGGGTATAATTCATTCTCATATCTCAATGCCACGGGGTCTGATTGGGTTTATTTAATTATGGTAGCAATATCGACTGTCAAAAGCATGGGCAAATAGAAAATAGACCTAGTTGAAATTTTGCCGTGCTTCTAGTGCTTAAATCAAAGCTAAATATGTTCCAATAGCTATATTCTCAAATATGTAAAAGTATGGTATGTACTCTAAAAGACTTTGAGCTCTGGTGGTACCTTACGTATGCCCCTTTGGGTTGCTGACTCGACTAACTTCGTGAACGCTTGACATTTTCGGGTGAACCGTTGTATGTGGCTGAGTCGACATCGCGCCTAATAAATATAATAAATACTTCATATATGAGGGGATTAACAAAAGTTCAGTAAGTTGACCAGAAAAAAATCTTTTTGTATTTATTCGTAATCTTTGTCCTTTTTTATCTTCTCTCCATGATCGCCATTGATTTCAATACATTTCTTAGATCCCCATTTCTGAAAACAGTCTTCAAAATCTTGCTTTTTAAGCTTATCAAGTTCAGCATTAACCGCATTAATTATCTACTCGTCGCTATTAAAGACTTTTCCTTTTAAATTTTTTTTTAATTTTTGGAAATGACCAGAAATTACAAAGTGCTATTTCCGAGTAATATATTGCTGGACGTATTTCTTCGATCCCAGAGATCGCAATAAAATGACTCGTTAATTCAGCAGTGTGGGATGGCGCGTTGCCATGATGTAAAAAGTAGCACCGTAAATCCTCTTTCTTCCTGTTTTCCAACAAATTTTTGAAAACTTTTTATAAGCACTCTGCGGTATACCATTTTGCAGCTATCGTCTGAACTTTTTCGAGTGGAATAGCAGCTACGATTTTAGATCGGGTGAATTAAACTGATATCATTACTTTTGCTGCTGATTTTTGTAGCTTGGATTTTACGGGTGGTACGGTTTTGCTCCTGTGGGGCTCCATACCATGGACTGCTGTTTGGTTTCTGGATCATACTTATAGAACCAAGATTCGTCTCTAGTAACGACTTTACTAAAGTTGCTAAACTGACCATTTTCGATTTGATTTAGGAAAAATTGAGAGTTGAGTTTTGGGCCTCATTTAAAATTCGTGGTACCCAACGAGCCCTTAATATACGCGATACAGCCATGGTATTCAAGCCCAATTCATTAGCAATCTTTTCTTGTGTCAATCGTGGGTCTTCATCACTTTTGGACTTCATCAGAGCTACAGTGACGTCATCACTGGAAGATTTTGGTCGACCTTCTCGGGCCTCGTTCTATATAAAAATGTCCGGTCTGGAATCTTCGGATTCACTTAGAAATAGTCCTTGAAAACGGTGCAATCGGTCCATATGCAATTTGGCATTAACTGAATATTTGTGTTGGCTGTAAATTACACCGAAACCCGAAGTGAATCACATGGCGAATTTCTGTTTGCTTTGGTGGTGGAATTTCGTCTGACCTATCCTCAGCTATCTTACGTTTTCTCGTCTCCATTTTAACCGATCGTTCTAAAATTTGAAAGAAGATTTAACAAAAACAAATTGAAAGTCACCAACTGACCGAACTTTTGTTTATCCTCTCTATTAATGGTTTGGGGCAACAAGTGCAAGATATGTAGGGAATGTATGGAGAAAGAGGAGCATGCAATCTGTGATGGTCCAGCATTTGAAAGACAAGGGCTATGCTTACTTGGCACACAAAGGCTGCATAACCGTCAATCGGAAATGGACGAGGGCCAAAAAGATTACTTCAATTTGCGAAAAGAACAGCGTATATAGTGTGTCTGGCAACACTATGGACGTAATATCGTTTAAGTGAGTTTAAGTGAGATCCAATGGGTCATCAGAAAATAATCGTATTACGGGCGCCGATGAAATTTAGCAGCCTACGACTAGTTGAAGCGGTAACTTTTTGGTGTTGGCGACTGTTTTGCTCGCTCTTCTGATAACTACTGCCTGTCCTTAGTACGTTTGTCCGGTTCGTCATGAAATATTGTCATGGTTTCTTTTTTCTTCATATTTCGGATATCAACGGGAATGCTATAAATACCAACAGCCCGCACACCGCAGCTAGCTAACGTGCAATAGAAGCTAAAAAACTATCGCAACAGTTCATAAATTGTTAAAATACGAACGAAGAAACGTCAAGTATGGAATAGATTAATATTATTACTAAATATAATATATAGGTTTTACAGCTACTAGCTATTTATTTATGGCATGAACGCGATATTGTGCAGAGCCCTGCAATAAATTACCTTCGACGTGCTCATCTTATTCATTTCCATACTGTTTATAATCATACTAACCCACATTACATACTACTTATATGGTATATGTATATTCGATAGTACTCATATAAATTTTGCGATTAGATTAAGTATGCATGATGTTTTGATAGAGCTAGATAAGGATACAGACGTAACTGATGTGTGAACGACAAAGTGCCCACCACTTGAAGAAACAGTTACGGCTAGCGAGCCGTATTTGACGGTCGTCCGAAGATCTTCTACAACTACACATAGTACTCAGCGCCAAGTTAAGAGTGTAATTAAGAGTAAGCTAGAAAATGTTGATTACGGCTAAAGTAGTGGCTATAGGTTTGGGTTTAGCCCTCACCGCCTTCACCGTATCTACAATTGTGTTGGCTGTGCAAAAATCGAATCTAAAAGACGATCTACAAGATGCACGCGATGAAATAGAGAAATTGTTAAAGAGCACCTCCACCACCACCACAACCACCACAACCACAGTGACAACCCCGACGAGTAGCAGCGCAGGCACAACCACCACCACAACCACGATTGCGCCGGTACCAACAACAGCATCTACATCAACGCCTGGGTCTTCAACTACAGCGCCCGAAGTTGTAAGCAAAACAAAAAAAAAAAAAAACGAGTTTCCATGCATCTTTTCTTATATACATATATTTGTGTGTGCGTGTGTCTTTAGATTGACTATAGACTGCCCGATAGCATTTACCCCACTAGTTATGATCTCTATCTACATCCCGACATTGAGACGGGCAATTTCACCGGTCAAATGCGCATCAAAGTCCAGACAACGCGTGCCATCAATCAAATTTTCCTTCATTCCAGCAAATTAGTGATTAACAATGTTTATTTGGTAAACACACCGAGCGCAACAATATTCGTTAAGAACTACTATTTGGATACAGTACGCGAGTTTTTGGTGATCGAGTTGAGTGAGGAATTGGCCGCTGATCTTACCTTTCAGATTGGCATATTGTTTGAGGGTAATATGTCTGGAAAAATTGTAGGACTCTACAGTTCGTCGTACTTGAAAGCGGATAGTAGCAGAAAGTAAGTATGAAGTCGGCAGAAATATGGAGCCGAGACTCACTTTTGACACTCTCTAAGGTATATTGCGACATCTAAATTTGAGCCAACCTATGCGCGTCTCGCTTTTCCCTGCTTTGATGAGCCCGCAATGAAGGCGACATTTGATATTACATTAGTGCATCCCTCAGAAGATGACTATCATGCGCTCTCAAATATGGATATTGCAGTGAGTGGGATGGAAGGATGGCTGCAATAATACGTGTAATTACATTTTTCATAATTTTTCTCTTCCCCTCGCCAGAGTACATCTTATCAGGGTAAATACACCGAGGTACACTTCAACCAAAGCGTGCCGATGAGCACATATTTAGCGTGTTTCATTGTATCCGACTTTAAATATAAATCGGCCGAAATCGATACGAAGGGTATTGGTAACACATTCACATTGCGTGCTTTTGCCACACCCGAGCAGTTGGATAAAGTCGATTTTGCATTGGAAGTTGGCAAGACAGTGATCGAGTATTATATACAATACTTCCAGGTGGAATATCCGTTGCCGAAATTGGGTGAGTTTCCTCGGTACAACAGACTTTTCCACTTTTTCACTTTTTCACTAACGCAATGGATTTTCTCCTCCAGACATGGCCGCCATACCGGATTTTGTCTCTGGCGCTATGGAGCATTGGGGTCTGGTGACATATCGGGAAACCTCCTTGTTATATGACGAAGCAGTTAGCTCAACGGCGAATAAGCAGCGTGTAGCGAGTGTTATTGCTCATGAGTTCGCTCATATGTGGTTTGGCAATTTGGGTAATTTAAGATTACACGTATATTGTCTTAGATAAAAGTGGATTGATTATGTCAATAGCATTGAATTTGTATGGCAATATTCTTGCGCATCGTAAATTTGTTTATTTTATGAAAATTTTGCACATAATTCAGTGGATTCGTTGCGGTTTTAAACGCTTATCATATGTGATTTTTTTTTTCGAATTTACAGTTACTATGGCATGGTGGAACGATTTATGGCTTAATGAGGGTTTCGCGAGCTATATTGAAGATAAAGGTGTTGAGGCGAAATTTCCTGAATGGAAAATGGTAAGTTTCAGTGTGGCAATGTAATTGTAAATATAATGCAATTCATTAATTAGTTATCGAGTGCTTTTTGTTGCTTTAATTTAATTCATTTTATTTATATCATATCTTACATTTCTTATCATTTTACTTAGTTTTATTTTAATATATATTTAATATTTTTGTTTTTTTTTATCTTATTTGATTTAATTTTTTTTTATTTTATTTCAATTTTGAATTTTATTATTTACTTTTTTCATTTTATTTAGTTTTAAAGGGTGATCCATTTCGAGGTTCCCTATTTTTTTTTAAAGAAAAAAAAAACACATAAATTCAAATTTAATGGGTAGTGTTTATTATTATACGAAAGAACATTTTTTGGCATTTATTTTTTAAGATTAGCTCTCCCAAATGTTGCCCGCGGCTATGTCTCAGGTGGCTCATCCGTTGAGTTCTATATTCGGGACTCCGTGTAGCTGCGAATGGCGCCGAATCGACTCTCCACGGTCTTTTTCTTCGGTAGAATATTATCCAATAATGAATGCTGGATCTCAAGATGGGTGATGGTGTTGCAAATAGTATGCCCAGTAGGCCGATTATGTTAACCATAAGTTGTTCAGGCGTAGGTCTTTCTAATACTGAATATTGAACAAAAATAAGATGATAGCTTGACACGACTCACGCGTGATCTGTCAAAAAAAGCTATTGAAAAAAGGACTATGCTTGGATCACCCTTTATTCATTTTGTTTTTTATCTTGCCTTATTTTATTTGTATTGCTTTGCTTTTTTATTAAATTTTATTTAGTTTTATTTTATTTTTTTATATTTTATTTAATTTTCATTTGTTGTATTTTATTTACATTAATTTTTAATTTGATTTGATTTTACTTTACTTTAATTTATTTCATTTTATTATGTTTAATATATTTCATTGAATTTTATTTTATTTTAAATTATTTTATTTTATGTTTTTCTTCTTTTCATTTTGTTAATTTTTTTATTTCAATTACTATATTATATTTTATTATATTATATTTATTATTTCCTACTTTATTTAATTTTTTGTTCTTCTTTTTAATTTTTTTTTATTTCATATTTTAAAATTTTATTTGAATTTTATTTTACTCACCGCATAGGCAATTTGGTTTTATTTAATTTTTATTTATATGTCGTAGTTTATTTTTTTTATTTCGTTACTATAGTATTTGTCATTTCATTTAATTTTCATTTTTAACATATCATTTTAATCCGTTTTATTTCATTTCATTAAATTTTTATTTTATTTTATTTTTTTCATTTATTTATTTAATTATTTTTTAATGTTATTTGTTTTTTTTTTATTTTATTTTATTTTATTTTACTTTACTTTATTTTATTTTATTTTATTTTATTTTATTTTATTTTATTTTATTTTGTTTTATTTCATTTTATTTTATTTTATTTTATTTTATTTTATTTTATTTTATTTTATTTTATTTTATTTTATTTTATTTTATTTTATTTTATTTTATTTTATTTTATTTTATTTTATTTTATTTTATTTTATTTTATTTTATTTTATTTTATTTTATTTTATTTTATTTTATTTTATTTTATTTTATTTTATTTTATTTTATTTTATTTTATTTTATTTTATTTTGTTTTATTTTATTTTATTTTGTTTTATTTTATTTTGTTTTATTTTATTTAATTTTATTTTATTTTATTTTATTTTATTTTACTTTATTTTATTTTATTTTATTTTCAGTTATTTTATTTTATGTTATTTTATTTTATTTTATTTTATTTTATTTTATTTTATTTTATTTTATTTTATTTTATTTTATTTTATTTTATTTTATTTTATTTTATTTCATTTTATTTTATTTTATTTTATTTTATTTTATTTTATTTTATTTTATTTTATTTTATTTTATTTTAATTTATTTTATTTCATTTTATTTTATTTTATTTTATTTTATTTTATTTTATTTTATTTTATTTTATTTTATTTTATTTTATTTTATTTTATTTTATTTTATTTTATTTTATTTTAGTTTATTTTATTTTATTTTATTTTATTTTATTTTGTTTTATTTTATTTTATTTTATTTTATTTTATTTTATTTTATTTTATTTTATTTTATTTTACTTTATTTTATTTTATTTTATTTTAATTTATATTATTTTATTTTATTTTATGTTATTTTATTTTATTTTATTGCTTCTATTTTAACGATCTTATTTTTTCATTTAAGTTTAGTTGATTTTATTTTGTTTTGATTTGTTTTATTTTATTACACTTTAGTTTTTATTTTATATGATTTCCTTTTAGTTTATTTTATTATTTTATATTATATTGTTTTCTTTTATACGATATCAATTTATCTTAATTTGTTTTTGTTTCATTTAATTTTATTTTATTACATCTTATGTGATTTAATTTAGTTTTAATTTCTTTCTTTATTTGGTTTATTTTATTTTTTTATATTATTTAATTCTTTGTATTTTATTCTCTTCTACTGTTTAATTTGATATATTTCATTTTATAATATTTTGCTTATTTTATTAATTTATATGTATTATTCTTTTATTTTTTGTGTATTTTATAATAGTTTATTATCTTATGTATAATTTTGGTTAATTTTATTTTGTTGTGATATATTTTACCTCTATTTATTTAACCTAATTTTTATGATTTATTTTATTCTTTTGCTGTTTTATTTATATTTCATTTACTAATTATAAAATAAAATTCCTATGCATATCTCCAGCGTGATCAATTCATTACTGGCACTCTGCATGGCGTGCTTTCTTTGGACGCCACACTCGGCTCACATCCCATCATACAGACAGTAGCGAATCCCGATCAAATCACAGAAATTTTCGACACCATCACTTACTCAAAGGGTTCTTCAATTATACGAATGTTGGAAGATTTCATTGGCGCTGATAATTTCCAAAAAGCTGTTACAAATTATCTAAATGAATATAAATACAAAAATGCTGTGACCGATAACTTCCTAACAGAAATCGATAAACTCGGTTTGGGTATTGATGTGAAATCGATCATGAACACTTGGACCGAGCAAATGGGTTTGCCCGTAGTGGAGGTGGAGCAAGTAAGCACTACACAGTTCAAACTCACCCAAAAACGTTTCTTCTCCAATCCTGATGATTATAGTGGCACTTATGATGATTCGCGTTTCAAGTGCGTAGTAGTTTAGAGTCGAATTCAACTAATAAATTAATCGATAATATATTTTTATATTTTTCTTATTTTTCTTATTTTAGTTACAAATGGTCTATACCAATAACATATAAAACCAATACCGATACTGAAGCTGTGAGAGAATGGTTCTACTACGATCAACCGGAATGTAAGAATTTTGTAAATATATTTAAATATATTAATTACTTTTTTTTTAATCTTTGCAGTAACCATTGAATTGACTGCCGCTCCGCAGTGGATCAAATTCAATTATGATCAGATCGGCTACTATCGCGTCAACTATCCTGCTGACTTGTGGTTGAAATTGGCGAACCAGTTAATCGCTGATCCAACGGTTAGTATTTAATCTGCCTTTAATATGCACCTCTTTTGTGATTTCTTGTTTTTTATTCAGAAATTCTCAGTTGGAGATCGTGCTGGTCTCTTAAACGATGCCTTCTCTCTCGCCGATGCGACACAGCTCTCTTACGACACGGCGCTCGACATGACCGCGTATCTAGCAAAGGAAGCTGATTATGTGCCCTGGAATGTGGCAGCATCAAAGCTGACCTCACTCAAACGTCTGCTCATGTTCACTGAAGTTTTTGGTAATTACAAGAAATATGCACGCGATTTGATTAAGCCGATCTATGAGAGCGTCACGTGGGTTGTGGGCGAAGATCACTTGGAGAAGTATGTACAAAGTGAAAAATCAGCATAAAAAATATTTTAAATTTAATTATAAATTTAATTTTTTGGAAATTTCCTAACAGCCGCTTGCGTGTTACTATACTATCGGCAGCCTGTTCGCTGGGTCTCGAAGATTGTCTGAGCGAAGCTGAGTCGCGCTTTAACACTTGGTTGAGTAAGCCAACCGAACAGCCGCATCCCGATATTCGTGAGACTATCTACTATTACGGCGCTTTCTCTGCTAATGAGCAGTCTTGGCAGACAATGTGGAACCTATTCGTGAGCGAAACTGATGCCAGTGAGAAATCAAAATTAATGTATGGTCTATCGGCTGTGCAAGTGCCGTGGATACTGAGCAAGTGCGTTCAAAATTAATCTCTTACTTTCAATTTAACTTTTGGTAATTGAATCATCTTTATAAATTTTATAGTTACATCAATCTCGCATGGGATGAGAACAATGTACGCGGTCAGGATTACTTCACTTGTCTACAGTATATAGCTGCCAATCCGGTTGGGGAACCTTTGGTTTGGGATTATGTACGCGAAAATTGGCCTAAATTGGTTGAACGGTTCGGCTTGAATGAACGTTACTTGGGCAGTATGATTCCGTCCATAACCTCACGTTTTGATAAACAAACCAAATTGGAGGAAATGGAACAGTTCTTTGCTAAATACCCGGAGGCTGGTGCTGGTGCGGCAGCACGTGTACGCGCTTTGGAGACGGTTAAAAATAATATTGCATGGCTGGCGAATAATAAGAATAGCATTGGCGCATGGCTCGAGAAGCAGTCTGAGTGAGCAACAACAGCGAACAAAATTATGACAACATGATTTTACTAGTGCTTGTGGTTCTTGTAAAAGTTTGCATGTTAGATATATATTGTATATAAGTAAATAAAGTTGTGAATATATCTTAATGCTAAATTAATTTTATTTTAATTTTTATTTTTATCAATAAAAAACAGAAAGCCATAAAAAATTCCTAAATAGATAAGCTATAATTGAATATCTTACTGAATATTTTACTAAAACGAAAAAAAAAATAAATTTTTTTTCAATATGTAATCATAACTTGTATACACAGAAATTCCCGCTTTTACCATATATATATATATATCTTAAATATTAATGGCCCTTTTATACATATCTTATATGTATGAGTATATGCATATATTTTTGAGTATGCATATCACTGCAAAATTAACTTCGCAACTTTTAAAGCAATTATCAGTTTTACTTGCAGCAGTAGCACCCTGCTTTAGACTTACTTCTAAGCTCCTAAAATCATGCAACGAAACTCAGCATTAAACCACTGCAATCAGATTGTTCAGAAATGAATGAATGAATAAGCATAAGTATCTAACATACATACATACATTATTACAATAGAGTAAAATAAATTAAAATGGAATAAAATTAAAAATACGGTAAAGTAAATTCAAACAACATAATAACATAATACTTAAATTGAATAAACTAAAAAAATTAAAAACATAAATTAAAATAAAATAAACCGAAATAAAATAAAATAAAATATTATAATATAAAATAAAATAAACTTAAATAATATAAATTGAAATAAAATAAAAAAATAAAATAAAATAAAATAAAATAAAATAAAATAAAATAAAATAAAATAAAATAAAATAAAATAAAATAAAATAAAATAAAATAAAATAAAATAAAATAAAATAAAATAAAATAAAATAAAATAAAATAAAATAAAATAAAATAAAATAAAATAACATAAAATAAAATAAAATAAAATAAAATAAAATAAAATAAAATAAAATAAAATAAAATAAAATAAAATAAAATAAAATAAAATAAAATAAAATAAAATAAAATAAAATAAAATAAAATAAAATAAAATAAAATAAAATAAAATAAAATAAAATAAAATAAAATAAAATAAAATAAAATAAAATAAAATAAAATAAAATAAAATAAAGTAAAATAAAATAAAATAAAATAAAATAAAATAAAATAAAATAAAATAACATAAAATAAAATAAAATAAAATAAAATAAAATAAAATAAAATAAAATAAAATAAAATAAAATAAAATAAAATAAAATAAAATAAAATAAAATAAAATAAAATAAAATAAAATAAAATAAAATAAAATAAAATAAAATAAAATAAAATAAAATAAAATAAAATAAAACAAAATAAAATAAAATAAAACAAAATAAAATAAAATAAAATAAAATAAAATAAAATTAAATAAAATAAGCTAAAATAAAAAAATAAAATAAAATAAAATGATGTAAAATAAAATAAATGAAACGAAATGAAATGAAATGAAATGCAATAAAATGATAAGAAATGAAATGAATAAAATTAAACAAAATAAACTAAAATAAAATAAGCTAAAATAACAAACAAAAACAAAATGAAATTAAATTAAAATAAAGAAAAATAAAATAAAATTAAATAAAATTTAAATAAAAAAGTAAAATAAAATAAAATAAAAAAAAGAAAATGATATAAAATTAACTAAAATTAAACAAAATAAAAAAACGTTATAAATAATAATAATAAAATAAAATAAAATAATGTAAAATAGAAAAGAGAAAAACTAAAAACCAATGAACCAAAAACATAAAAGAAAATAACATAATATCAAATAAAAAACAAATTAATATTAAATGAAATAAAAAAAATTAAATCAAATAAAATAATATAAAAAGAAAGTAATATAAAATAAAATAAATTTGAAAAATTAAAATAAACTAAAGTAAACAGAAATAAATAAAGACAAATAAAAAATTATAACTTATTTTAAACGAAAAGAATTAAATAGAAAAAATTAAGTCAAATAAAATCAAATAAAGTCAATTAATTATTATAATAATAATAATAATTTAACGAAAATAGAGGCGATGAAAAAAATAATAAAATGAAATAGAAAAGATCACAAAAGAATTGGTAAAATATAAATTAAAACATAATAAGACAAACCAAAAATAAGATAAATCAAAACGAAATAAATTGAAATGAAAAATTTCAAAAAAAATAATAATAATAATAATTATTTAAAACATTTATTTAATAATTTTATTCATCTGCTGGCACCTGTTGCTAGTACTGAGTAAAGCCGGAATACAAAAATAAAATTGTGTTTAGCAAAAATTTCATTATTTTATTTTTATCAAAAAACCAATTTTATCAACAATTTTATTATTAGTTAACATATTCCAACAGAATGAAATTTCATTGGGAAAAACTCTATATTCCACTGCTATTTACTATCAAATCGGTCTGAAATTATCAAAGTTGGCTATGTTCTATCGTTATAATAAATGTGCTAATTCATTTATGCAGCGAATGCAAGAAAGAGTTTATAAGCTACATGATCACGCTAATAGGTTATTTGGAATGATAAAGCCCGATAATATCGCCAATTGCAGTCATAAAAATTAATAAAACTACTCGCAATTTAAATGTGAATTATACTACATACATACATATGTGCGATAAAATTGGATACGTATACAAAAAGTGACCAAATTTAAAATTTTAACATAAAATTCTCCTCAGTTCGGAAGACTCAGTCCGATGAACAGGTTTACTATTTCTTTTTAAAATATCCTTGAAAACAAATCTATTATCGGCACAAAATGCAGCGTAAGTAGAAAATAGAATCAATCTAAATTGCAATCAAAAATAAAATAAAATAATTTCAAAATTCCACAGTGTTGACAGCAGCAAACATTGCAATTTGCCTAGCATTGACCACAACAGCCTTTATGGTATCAACGATTTTTTTAGCTGTCGAAAAGGCTGACTTAAAGGATGATTTAGAGAAAGCTTTAAATAAATTAGATGGGTTTTATACGGTGCCGACCACTTTGCCCACCACTGCGGCAACACCATCAACGGCAGGCCCAACAACGGCAGGACCAACAACGGCAAGACCAACAACGGCAGGACCAACAACGGCAGGGCCAACTACTGCTAAACCATCCTCAACGACGACGCCTGGAATTGTAACCGATCCATCTAATACAACACCTAACGCAACGGCCAGTCCGACTACGGTATCCACACAATCGACGCGTACAACAGCAGGTATTGAATGGCCAACGCTGCCCACGGGCTTACCAGATCCGGAGAAGGTGAGTTTAAGTAGTAAAATTTATTTATAAACATTCTGTGTTGTGAAAAAGGTTCTTAAAATGTGAAAATATCTAAAACATGTCTTTAGGCTTTTGTTGATTTCACTTAATGATCGTTTCGGTGGCTAAATAGTGACAACTTGTTGAGAGTGAGAGAGAGTTAGGTGTGTTTTTCCATAGTAAATATCGTTCAACCTTTGCTCTTAAGCTGCACTTTCGTAGTAGCGGAATTTCTTCAAAACATACGAGTATAAGAGAAATGAGCTTGCGCTTCTCTCCCGCTTAACGTGCTAACGTGCTGCCAATTGCTGAGCGGTCACTGCCGTATAATTCTCTGCAAACGAATCGAAATATCCTTTCGTTTATTTTTCTCCTGAAAATTTTAAATGTCAAAATAAAAGAAAGCAAAAAATGTTTTCTTTTTTCTATTTTTAAGCTCAATTTTTTTGTTTTGGTTGCATTCGACTTTTGATAAATGCTGACAATCGATAATCGATCAAATTCGTATTATGCAATTCTGTAAACATTTTCTTTGGGTATCGGATATTTCGTCGTACAAATTTTTGCTTTTCGATGCATTGCTAAAATGATTTATCTTTTACTTGATTTACTTTAATATAAAATATTTATTTATTTATAATATTATTTCTGAAATTTTTAAGTGATTAAAAGAAAGGACGTGGTAGGAAAATTATAGTGTATCGGCTCTCTATCTTAGACATTTATAAAATGAATGAAAGAAATATTTTTCTCAACATTTTGTGTGGTATAATATTAGCTTATAGGAGAAAAAATAATATTCATTATTAAATTTTACGTAATATTGAAAAAGAAAATTAAATAATAAAATCATTGTACAATTTTTCTAATTACTTAAAGTAAAAAAAAAAATTAGAGACACTCACATTAAAACAATTAAATTTTTTTTTTCATTTGCTAACATTATATTTGATTTAAATTTTTATTCTCAAAATAAATTTTTAGTCTAAAATTTTTAATTTAATTTTTAATAATGTTTTTTTAATGTTTTTGTTTCATATTTGATTTCAATTTTTAGTCTCAAAATAAATTTTTTGTCTAAAACTTTTAATTTACTTAATTTTCAAACAAACTGTATTAGCTGACCGAAGTACACTATTGTGAACAGCCCATACGAGCGAAATTCACAGTAGCGCTATTCGTGTGTCTCGATACAAAATGCATATTATTTCGATCGTCACTTTCGATCACAGTCGAATATCGAATGCAGTCATTACTTTTCTATTATTTTATTTTCATCTTGGTTTTGATTTATTACTCTTTTTAAAAACGGTCGTAGCATAGATCAACCAATATTGGAATCGGAATTGTATAATCGTGCTCTGTAATGCTATCGATTATTGCGGTATTACCGTTTTTCTAAATTAATCGGTGTTCCTGAATTAAATGGCAAAAAACTTGAGTGCAGCGGTATTAAGAAAAAATGTGTTTTCTTGGCCGTGACCACAATAGTCGAGTGGCTAGCAGGCCATAGTTCGAATCCTGATTCGACCAACATTTAAAATTATAGGAAATTAATTTTTCAAATTCAATGTCAGGCCCTACTCTGGAACAAGGTTTGCAAATCGTGCAATTATATTACCAAAACAGTAGCTCCGTTCGCACCGAAGACGCTATTGCTGTTGTGGAGCAAAATATCGAAGAACACCGTAACGAATCCACCTGCCATCGCGCGGTGCAATTGGAGCTGAGCCCATTCACTTTTTTGAAGATTTTCCCAAAGATTCCTGATTTGATTTCGGGCTTACAAAATCTAACTCGTGCAAAAATTGAAGTCTATTCTTGTGAATGGGTCCAATACAAGTTGGCCACCGATTCCGATGTTCACAATAAATTTTTGTTCAACGATTAAGCTCACTTCTGGTTGAATGGGTACGTTAATAAGCAAAAAAAAAAGCAAAAACCTTAAGTTTTCCATAATTTTGGATGTTTGGTCAAACCAGGATTCAAGCCCTGACTTTGTGACCATCACACATTGTACCATATTTCTTCATACATGAAGTCAGCCATAATGTTACAGTCAATGGGAAGCGCTATAGGTCCATGATTAATTACTTTTTCGAACCTGAATTTGGTTCTACCAAGACGACACTGCATGCAATACAGCCAACGAAACAATCAATTTATTGAACGAAGCTTGTGGTGAGGGTAATATCTCTCGTCGTGGGCCTGTGGCGTGGCATCCAAGATTGTGCCATTGAACAACGAAGCTGCGCTTCTACAAAGATAAGCCCGAGACGATTGACGTTCTGGAATGCTGGAATATATTCGAGACAGCAAACAGTTATCTTTTTAATAAAGCTAAATCCTTGGTCATAACCTTGAATTTTATTCCTTTTAGTTTTTCTTGAAACCCCCATGTCTAAAAAAAAACACCCTGCATCTCTATTTTATGTCCAACTGGGGCTATTAGAAATTTTCATACAATCCAAAGTCTGTCATTTTTCACTTATCCAAAAATATATATGTATTTTTTAATGCAGTCTGTCCATGTTATGGCTTAATGATATTAAATACAAAGTAATATCGTAAATTAACTGATTAAACTAATTTTTAAAATGTTAGCAGCAATAATTATAGTAAAATATTTTCGATAAGCATTGTTGGTCAAGTTCAATAAAAAGTCATTAAATGTTTTAATAAAATTCTAGGTCAAAAAAAAAAACAAAAGAAGCAGATATTAAACAAAAATGAGCAAAATTTATATCAGAGTTAAGAATTATTAGCAGCTATTAGAAGCTAAATTTACAGATATATGTACATACTAATTTTTGGACTATAAACAATAATACAATACATGCACACATTATTACTAGTGAACTAGTACACTTTTTATCAAACATTTTGATATATAAAATTGAAAAAATTCCGTGTCTCTGCTTATCGGCGCATAACAGTTAATTCATTAAAAGTACAAATTAGTCATTGATCAACGCTTCAGGGGAGAAAGTTTGCTTTAAACCACGAAGAGAGCACCGATCACGATGTTTGACAACTTTTTGGGTATGTTAGAGGACGTAATTAGTTTGTTTTTTTTTTTTTATAAATATACCTAAATTAATTAAATGCATATTATAGAAAAATTCACAGCGCGCAGGGTTGCCATTACATTTGGTTTGACCAGTACAATTCTGCTTGTCGTTTTGGTGATTTTCATTGTTGATGATATCAATACATCGGTGAAATTGAAAGAGGCTTTAGAGAAATTGGACGTTTTAGATGCTTTAATTAGAGATACAACTACCACGAGTACTACAACTGGCACTATAACAACAATTGCAACAAAATAGACAAATGTGTATGATAAATAAATTTTGTAAAAAATACCACAAAAACACAATCCAACAAAATATCCAGTCAATTGGATTTGCGCATCTTTAAAAAGGAACATGAATTTTTTTATAACACATACGTGTACATACAAATATAGATAAATATAGAGATTTACAAAAATAGTTCATCTAAAGTTTTCCTGATCAAAAAAATTATATTTTATTAGGCTTAGTAACAAGTCTTCCATTAATTTTGCAATAAATGGCTTCAGTGATCTGTATCGATTGGATTTGGTTTGATATTTTGTAACGGATTTTCCAGTAAGAGCTGCTGTTTTGATATTTAAAGAAATTTTTCACATAAACGACGATGGTTTCGTTGCTTGTGTGGCACGTAGGGCCATGGGACCATCCATCTCTGACCATAAAAAATCATTAGTCATCTCTCGATAGCGCAATCCTTTCATATTTAAGGTCCTTTCATTTTCGAAACGGCGCTCTAAACAGTTACATGTTTTGGATGGATATGTTTTTCAACAATAAGTCTTGGATTTGCCGAAAGCTAGTTGCGACAGATTTGCTTATTGACGTAGCCATCGAGTTGGAAATGGACCTCATCAGTCAAGATGATTTTCTAATGAAATTTTTATAGTGAATTTTAATAATTTCAGTGTGTTTTTGAAGCTGGTGTAGTTTTTACTTGCCAAATGTCAAAAAATTACAGCTTCATAAGTGACATCCACCGGTATAGTAGCCTATTCAAAATAACAAGTCTCATTAGAAAACCCTTTACTAAATAATATAACTCAGTAGTGTTTGAGCGCATGCCATAGATGGACATCGTCAAACAGAAAATACATAATATTGTGCCATTTTTTTCGAAAAAGACGGAATTACAAGTAAGACAGCTGAAAATGTGAGTAGTGTTTGTGGACTTAAAAGATGATCCCCGGTGTGAAAGGCAAATTGCCGAAAATGACGATAAAATAATGGAAATCATCGAGTCTGACCATCATGCCAGCACTGTTTCAGTTGTCCAGGAGCTAAACATTGCAATAAAGAAACGTGGTGTATGGGTGCCACAAAAGTTAACGAGTAGTAACCTCAACGATCAAATTTCCATCTCCAAATCACTGTTGAATAGAAACAAAATCGATCCATTTCTGAAGGAGTTGCTGACTTACAACAACGTCAAACGAAAACAGTCGGACCACAAATGGTCTCAAAGTAAGGATAGCTAGGATTGACGGCCAGGAAGTTGTTTTTGTGCGTTTGATGGGATTGATGAGGAATCATCCACGGCCAATCTCTTAATTTGGAACTGTACTGTCAGTAATTGGAAAGTCAAGTTTTGGCCAACAGGAATTCCTCCTCCCTTTAGTGTGTCATTAGGACAACGCGAGATCACGCGCATCGATAGTGACGCACCAGAAGCTCCAAGAGCTTGGTTGGAAGGTTCTTATGCATCCACCTTATAGCGCGGACTTCGCAATTCCTAAATCTATTTTAAAACTGTCTAAAAATATGTCCAATTCGACATATTTGAGATCTCGTGTTTTAATTTTTACAAGTCTTAGAAAATGATGGCGATGATAACAAAAAGAATTTATATTAAAATATCTTCTATTTGAACTAAAAAATTCGGATAAAAATATTATTTAAAATGTTTTTTGTTTTGTAACTTGAAGTGGATTTTTTTTCCAAACTTCTTCGGTTTTTTTTTGGTTCATGTAGAAGAGACACTCATAAAAATTAAAAAAAATATTCAGAAACATCGCATCGTACGATCTCTCTTACCGGCACCCTTTAACGAGTTCAGACTCCAGCCGCTTCAGAAAACTCGTCACAACATTGGAGAATTCTAATATTTTTTTATACTAAAAATTTTCTTTTGTAGCTTAAATATAGTTTGAAAAATTCGTCCTCTTGTATTGTCAATAATTTTATTATCCGCAGGATCCTTTGAAGTGTGCTGACTTAGTAAAACCAAAAAAAAAAAAGATATTAAATATATACGAGTATATTTATTGCACTTTTTATCATTTTATAGCGCAATTTTAAATTTTATACGACTTCTGTGGTAGGCAAAGGAAATGACACATCTAATAATATTTGCCGCAGCAAAAGTACAGATAAAAAGTTTACAACCTTCGTTCAACAACCACTAAAATATTACGTACCCATATGTATATCTTACGACTGCTCGATATAAATTCATGTGTTACAGTTTAACAAAATTTCAAATAAGTTCATAATATGAGATATGATCTTAAAAATTTTTCTCACGGTTTCAGTTAAAAAACATATTTTTTCCATAATTATTCGAGTCAGGTGTATTAAGCAAAATTTAGTATATACGAGATGTGATCAGAAAATAACCGTTATTATTTTTTCAAAAAGTACTTATTTACGAGTATTCATCACTAACTATCTTGTCCCCTTCAAAGTAATCCTCCTCAGATATACCAGGTGTGTTTGTTGAAGTGTGCCGGTTTTACTAGTAGATGTCGCTAGCAATACGTGTATGTATAAATTTCTATGATTTGGCGTGTATGTAATTTTTTTCTATTGACATTAACCTACAAAAATACGCAAGTCACATTCCGCCAAAATAATAGCGTCATATTTATTTACCTCAGTGAATATGTCGAGTTTCCTTCCAAGTAAATCGCATTTGTGGCATTCGTTGCTTTTCTTATTTCATCAAAAGAAAAAAGCAGCTGGAGCTCACCGGTTGCTGGTAAAAACTTATGGTGAACATACTCCAGTGATTAGAACATGTGAGACATGGTTTCGTCAATTTCAAAGTGGGGATTTCGATTTGACAGACAATGAACATCCTGGTGCAGCGAAAAAGTTCGAAAACGAGGAATTGCAGGTGTTATTGGATGTTGATCCAACCCAATCGCTACAAAAATTGGCAGAAACACTACATGTGACTCGAGGAGCAATTTGCCAACGTTTAAACGCCATGGGAAAGATTCAGAAGTATGGAAAATGGGTGCCACACCAGCTGAACGATAGACAAATGGAAAATCGAAAAACCGTTTGTGAAATGTTGCTTCAACGATTCGAAAATAAATCTTTTCTGCATGGAATTGTCACGGTGGACGAAAAATGGATTTATTTTGAGAACCCGAAGCGAAAATTCATGGCTTTCCCCTGGTGAAGCTGGCCCATCGACTGCAAGGCCAAATCGCTTTGGCCGTAAGACAATTCTCTGTGTTTGGTGGGACCAGTGTGGTGTGGTGTACTACGAGTTGTTTAAACCTGGTGAAACGGTGAACACGGATTGCTACCGACAACAAATGATAAATTTGAATCATGCGTTGATCGAAAAACGCGCCGTCTCATACCGCTAAACTGGTGAAGGACACATTAAAAACACTTAATTGGGAAATATTATCTCACCCGCCGTACTCTGCAGACCTCGCCCCGTCCGACTATCACCTTTTCGCATCGAAAGGGAGTGTCCCTGCAGAGCAGTGCTTCGTTAATTTTGTAGAAGTCGAAAAATGGCTCGTCGAATGGTTTGTCTCGAAAGAGAAAAAGTTTTTTTGGAATGGTATCCATAATTTGCCTGAGAGATGGGCGAAATGTGTAGAAACCAATGGTCAATACTTTGAATAAAAAACTTTTGAGATTCCTCTGAAAATTAAGTGTTTTCTTTATCGAAAAAAACCGGCAAATTTCAACTAATACACCTGGTAATACACTCACATCAGCGATTTTCCAGTCCTCGAAACATTTCTGAAACGCGTATGGCCAATACCTCCTGTGGTTCGATTTTTCTTTTATCTCTTCAATTGTAGCAAACGCTTTCCTTTCATCGATGTCTTCAGTTTTGGGAAGAGGAAAAAGTCAGCAGGGCCTAAGTCCGGTGAATATGGTGGTTGAGGCATGATAACGGTTTTGTTTTTGACCAAAAATTCATACACAAGCATCGATATGTGAGCTGGAGCGTTGTCATAGTGCGAAATCCATAATTGTTTTTTCCACAATTCTGTGAAAAGATCCGTAAAAATTGCTTGACATAAGCCGAATGAAATGCCATCATCATCAGCAACCTTTCTGATAGTGATTCAACGTTTATCCAAAATCGTTTTCTTCACTGCTTCGATGTTTTCATCGGTTGTTGACGTGCTCGGGCGACCAGGACGAGCATTGACATTGACATCTTCTCGGCCTTCCTTAAACCGGTTATACCACAATTGAACTTTTGTTCTGCTCATAGTAGACTCGCCAAACGCCACAGTCAACATTTCAAATGTCCTTGCGCATTTAATTTCATTTTTTACACAAAACTTAATACGGTTTTTTGTTTCTTTGATCCATTTTTTCGAAAAGTACAAAATCGAAGAGCACGCCAAAATACGACTAACCTTTTTATCTGTCAAAAACATATATAACAGACATGCGTACCAACATAACAGAAAAAAAGCGAAAATCGAACATATGTAGCTCACGAAATTTAAAAATAACGGATATTTTCTGATCACACCACATATATATTTGGCGCTTTGTAAGCGAGTTCCGGATTTGCGTCTTGATATTTTTCCAACAAATGGAGGGACCTACAGTTTATACTAAGCCGCCTCCGAACGGCTGATGATTTTTTTTATGAGAAACCTTGATTTCATGTCAGAAATAAATACATTCGGAGGGGTGGGCATTACCTGCCGAGGGGCGACCGCTATTAGAAAATTTAACATAATTTTTTATTTAAACTCATTTTCTATAATTTTTGGATGTTGGTCGTACCAGAATTTAAGCCCAAGCCTCCCAAATGATAATAAGTAACGCTAATCACTCGGCTACCGAAATGTACGTACATTTTTTATGACCCTAAAGTAGCAAACTTAGGTAAAAAACTGAAACTGAAATTATTGAGAGTTCTTCTTCTTCTTTATATTTGAATAGGCACCGCTTTCGCGTTTGCTATTCGCCCAAGGAAATACCAAGCTAGGTCCTTTTCCACCTGATCTTACCCTCTGTTTGGAGAGGTTTTCCTCTTCCCACGGAAAACTCAGATAGTTACTGTTTGGTGCGGATTTTGGGCCGGCGGCATCATTAGCCCATTTTTCTTCGAAAATGCGGCAGGAGCCGCCGTTACGGTCAATGGCGAACGCTACCGCGCCATGTTAACGGATTGGTTCTTCCCGGAAATCGAAGAGGAGGACTTGGACAACATTTGGTTCCAGCAAGATGGCGCTCCGTGCCACACAGCCAACGTTACGATCGATCTTGTGCGCACTGTTTAAAAAAAAAAAAAGTTACGTGGCGGACCCTGTATAGGCCTCGCTTCCTTATCTAACAGCGCAGTTGTTGTGGCCGTTTTTCGCTGCAGAACTCAGCCGATAAACCATCGACACATGTTGCTTTGTAAATGGTCACGTGAAAAGTGCTATTCGAATTTCTTCATAGTTGGATTCGTCATATTTTGGTCTTTCATTTTCCGCGCTATTCAGCAGGCAGGACAAGTGTTCCCTCCATAAATTCAGTATACTCTCGGCATCATTCGCCAAATCACTTTTTTGGGTCAGCTCTGTCAGCTTCTCAAACTCGCGTATTTGAACCTCTTCCTCTTTATTTTGCAAAGTTGTGTTGCTTTCCTTCAGTTCTCAGGTACATATCTAACCTTCGTCGTACGTGTCGTGGTCGATCGAAACCCAATTTTTCCTTTAGCGCCGGTGCGTAGGTAGCTGAAAATGTCATTCCACAGTTTCTCTATATCGAGTTGCTGATGTGTGCTCTCAGGTGCTCTTTTCATGAAACCTTCTTTTTATTTGCTGACGTGGGTTTTTTATTGCACCGAAGCGGGTCCGTATCTTCGCTGAGACAAAATAATGATCAGAGGCGATGTTAGACACATTTAGAACACTAGAGATATGCCTTCCGTCTATGACATCTTTCTTTACTCGGATGGACCCGGGCATTTCATACGCTTGCTCTCAAATCGTCATGCTTATAAAGGTTTGCATAGATTGTCATCAAAAGGATGAGAGATACCCAAATTTAATGTAATTTCAAATAAGTTTCAAAACGTACGCAGAACC
This sequence comes from Ceratitis rosa, assembly GCA_037013455.1. NCBI lineage: Eukaryota > Metazoa > Arthropoda > Insecta > Diptera > Tephritidae > Ceratitis > Ceratitis rosa. Next base: position 18,136,739 of record JAWMAG010000006.1, read on the forward strand.
ACAAAGGGTTCGCCTTCACAATTTAGCTCGGCACTGAACGGATGTTTGTTGGCTACCCAGAAGATACTTGCTCTAAGACCATCTTTGTGGCACTACTCCTAATACAACCAAAATAATGACAATAATATTTTGCATTATATCTAAATTTTACGCAATTTTTCTCTCTTTCTTCAGATTATTTATCGTCTACCAACCGAAATTCGTCCCGTCAAATATCGTCTCTATTGGCATCCGAAATTCGATACGAACACCTGCGAAGGCTCGGTGACCGTACAAATTGAGGTCGATGTATCAACAAATCTGATTGTTATGCATTCTAAGGACCTGGAGATCAATAGCATCAGCATATTAAATGTCATGGCATATATGCGTATACGGGTTAAATCATTTTATTTGAGTGAGGAACGTGAGCTGCTGATAATTGAATTGGATGAATTGCTCCGTACAAGCACACCATATGTGGTGAATGTAGATTTCACATGTCAATTGTCTGGATTGAATGGCATGTATACAAGCGTTTACAAGGATGACACGAATGCAGAAAGGTGAGTTTGATGAAGTGCACAATGTTTTTTAGTCAGTTGGAAAGTATAGGATATTCAGAAAGAGAGTAGTGAAATACCTTAGGATTTTCCAATACTTGAACGGATTTCCGAAAGGACGAACAACCCACTGAAGTGGCTAACGTTTCATTTTATCTTTGAAAGTTTTTACTTAATGTATTTAAAATATGAACCTTTCACATAGTCATTCATATGTAGAGTCTTGATTATCTCGAAGGATATTGAAAGAAAACTCCTCCATTATTTCAAACCCTATTAAATAAAATAAAACTTGACTCCATTAGGAAAACTTTTGGTCAAGCTAGCCGGGTCCGTACTTAGAACGCCTGATAGTGAAAACTTACAACGACTGGGGAATGAATATGGCGGACTGATAATCGGATACGCTTGCGATAGATTCTGCAATTATACCTGCACCTGCATATCTGCATTGAATTCTGGTCAAGACACTGTTAGTGTAGCATAGTTTTCTGTACATATTTCAGCGACAGACCTTAGGGTGACGGTAACGTTGTTGAGCTGAGATCTTTCATTGGCTGGATAACCGAACACTCCGCTGTTCATAAAGCATCCTTAGCTTCAAAGATCACTGTATTTCGTAGCTTCCTTCTTCACTATAATTCCCTCACGAGATGATTGAAGCGGACAGGGCCACTATAGAAAAAGAGCACTAAACTGATTCACGAATGAAGTTGAAGTTTGACAGAAAGGTCGCAGCTGTGTCCAAGTTTGGTTAAAACATCTCAAAAACTGAGGATTTGGTTTGCGTACAAACAGGCAGAAAGGCGTATTATTTCATATTCATGTAGGATATAATTACTTTATATGGGTTATTGTAGAATTGCTAAAAGCTGCACCGACGTAGTGGAGATCTTCCATTTCCTCTACAGTGACTTATAGGATTTGGTCTTTGTTCTTCGAAGGAGGACTTTACTTTTCAACTACGTACTCACCCCAAATTAGCACATATGGGCGGAAGGTATTCTAAGTTAGATTTCAATGCCGACGTTGTTGTTGGTATTATTGAAGATAGACGAAGTCACTGACCGAAGATATTTCCTTACCTAGTTTGGAGAAAGCAGAACCCAGAGGACAATGATGTCAATATCATCGCCTTACACTTACTACAACTCGAAGAGGTTCTTCCCGAACCTGATGGAGCTTTTGATTTTGCTGTAAACAGACGTTAACACAGCGTATAAGTTTTGCGAGAATACCAAATACAGATATAGTAGTGAAGAGGTAGATCTCTTTCGTGCTGTCGATGGCTGCATTAAAATCGACAAAGAGGTAGTGTGTGTGAATCCTCTTTTCACCGGTGTTTTTCAAGATTTAAATTCCTGATTAATGGTGGGTTCAACACATGCGGCATTGATCTTACTTAGGTTCCAATCGTCGGGTATACCCGTACGCATGTATTCACCTTGTTAGTTCTTGGCCGACGTATTTTAATAGCTCGGCCAGCAATCCATTGGCCACCACTGCTTTCTTCGGCGGTGCAATCGCTTTTCGGACTCAGTCATAATCGGGTAATGGCATCGATTGGGAAATCGGGTTTGCCCTCTTCTGGTGCTATATTTTCGCTGTCATTCAGCAGGCCGGAGATCCTCCATAAATTCTGTATATTCTGGGCATCAGTTGCTAGATCACCTCTCTGGGTCCTGCCAGAGTTTGCTCCGATCTTGAAGCCTTCTGTAGTTCACTATATCTTTTCGTAGAATCTTCGATCATGACTCCGAAGAGGTAGGTGCTGGTTCAAAAAGTGTATCTAGCAATGTTAAGATTTTTCCTGTGGCACTCTAACGGCTAAACTTATCTTACGAGTTCTCTAGTTCCATAATTTCGTACAATATATGTAAGTCCACTCTACGGCTTAGAGTGCTAGCCCTGATCAGTTAAACTCATCTTTTGTCGGAGTAAATTATTGAAATGCCTATTGATTTCCACTTTGTTTATAGTTAAAAAAAACAGGCTCAGAACTAAAATACAAGTTGTAAAGAGGATTCACGGCATGCTTGATGGTTTGTTTTGGTTAAATTCATTTCCTACACTCACGCATGCGTCACTACACACCTGCATTGTACAGTTGCGAAACCTTTCCTCTCTGCCCTCTCTAACTCAGCATTGACAGTGATCACCACTTTTCCACGCTCTCTCAGCCGATTCGCGTGCAGCATTGCAAATGCATGCAAGTCTAGTTTAATGTCTTTTTCTCCAATCTTCGACTCTCCGACAAAAAACAAACCACGAGCATACAAACTAACAACCATTCAAGCTTAAAATGTCAAAGACCAGCTTTTTGTTTTTTTTTTTTGTTTGCTTTTTTTTTGCAACTTGCATCGGCACTTTCGACTTGGCTCGTCGCCAATCGGTGAGCACGGCGGCTGCTGACAGCGTTATGCCAATTGCATTACAGACGTACAACAAAGATCTCAAAGCCATCATCAACACCGGCGACGACGACTACTCCGTTCAGCTCAGCTCGGCTCAGTTTAGTTAGTTGAATACGTGAATTTGGACGAGCCGGTTGTGAGGCGGCGCACGCATAAAAGTTCGACGTGAAAGCAAAACTAGTAAACTGCGCGTCTTCGTGCTAAATAATAACGACGCATAGTGACTATGTAAATAAAATTAAAAAATAAAATATATAAATTAAAAGCGTGCTACAAAGTGAGGTGTTGTTTTGGTATGCGCGGCTGTCGAATTTACTATCGAAAACTATTTTTTAATAATTTTCCAAAAAAAAAAGAAAATGAAAAAAAAAATAACTGAGTGCAATAAGAAATCCTTAAAAAATATATATATATATATTTGGTGCCTTAATAATGGATGTCATAAGGAATGCCAAAAAAATAAAAGATTTTTTAAAAGAAATTTTTACAATAAAAATGTGCAATTTCTTTAATTTTTTCTTGCTCAAATAATAAATAAAAAAATTTATAAAAAAAACAGTTGGCAAATGTTTTGTAAACTTAATTTATCATTTATTTTGCTATGTTGTTGTTCTTTTTTTTTTACTTTTCTTCTTCATTTGTTTGTTGTTAGGGAAAAGTTTTTACCGCTGCTGGTTTTGAAAAACCTGAATTACGAGCTTAAATAGCAGAGGAAAAGAAAGCAAAAATTCCGAAAAAAATAAAAAAAAAATTATTATTAGTTTTTATTTATTGCAAAACAACAAAACAATTGTGTGCCACGAAATAAATTTGAGATGATGATGCTGTAGAAAAAATATATATACACATATGTATAAATAAATCGCATGAAAAATAAGAAGAAAAAAGAGTCTGTAACAAATGAAGCTTAGCAAGTGTAGTAGATATTGTGGCATAGAATGCTAGACGAAGGCAAAGTGTGCAAGCGCATTAATGCGAAATTAGTTCATGATTTCAGCAACAATAATAATAGCAATAGCAATAACAATAGCAATAACAATAACAATTTGAATGTAAAATCGTACCAGCAGCAGACAAGTTCTATTCATCATCCGACTCGTTGTTGTGTTTCTTGAATAAATTAGAATTTGTTGGTGCTGTTGTTGTTGTTGTTGTTATTATTTTTGCTGCTTTTTATCATTATTGAAAAATTTATTTACACACGTATGTGTGTATGTATGCACGTTACTATTTACATAAGCGTATGCGCATATTTACACCGATACTAACTATTCATGCATTTAGTTTTTATACATATGTACATACGAGTATGTATACATATGTACGTATGTATGTATGTATGCATGTACGTCGTTGTGATTGCTTTGTGTCTGATGAAGCTGTGCCAAAAACGCCCACAAACTGAACCAAAATTACAATTACGATCATTTGAGTCATCAAAAATGGGGGTTGTTGAACGCAAAAGTAGAATTTGGCACATATGTACATACATACATATGTATACGTATACCAAAATAGGGCAAGGCAAGTCCTTCATGGTTATTGACGTACTGGGAAAGAGATTTGTGAATTTTTGACCAATTGAACTGCAATTCTAAAGGCCAGAGCTCGATACCTAGTTTGACCAAAACAACCAAAATGATAGAAAACTAATTTTTCTATATTCGGTCACCCCTCGACAGGGAATGTCAAGCCCTCCGAGTGTATTTCTGAACTGGAATGCAATATTGGAAAATCGTGAAGACACACACCACAAATAAGAGGAGGAGTCTGGCCGTAAATCGCTTCAGCGGTTAGAAAGCGCCAGTTATATACATATATAGGTATTTTATTGAGATTTTAGAAAATGTAGATCAACCCCTAATGGAGCTTGTACTCTTTCCTTCCTCAAAAATGCATATCTCGAAAAATCTTATAGAACGCCTCCGAAATTTTGACCGTTTGAAAATGTTCGAGTTGTCGGATTTTTTTCTCGAGTTGCTCTCCGAAGATCTCACTGTAGCACTATGACCACAGATATATTCACTCTTTCAAATATAAGTAGTTGCCGAGAACACATAAGATCTCGTTCTGGCCACATGAGTTTGAGCTTCTGAGTCTCACCCTAATATCTGTTATGATTATCGAAAGCTACGTATAGAATTAGCCATTACGAAATTAGGGGATTGACAGGGTGGGACTGTTTCTTTCCGTTAATGTAGTCTACAGCTCTCTGTTTAGATACTCCCCTCTAAAACTTGGGACGTATGTATAAGTAAAGTGGCCTTTCATTTACCCCCCACCAAATGCTGAATCAAATCCTAGAGTCTTCCTGGAATGAAGCGTACAAAATATCTCAACGGTGACATAAGAAAAATATGGAGCTCCAATTGGTTGGGAAGCTCCTAACCATCTTTACTTCTCAGCCGACCAAACAAAAATAATTATTTTAACGAAATAATTAAAGAAAATCCACTAAAATTTCAATTTAGTTAACGCTCCTGAGAGGGAGAAGCTTAAATTACTAACTAAGCTATGTAACACCGCCTAGGCGCAGGAAAAGTTAGTCGGTAACGTCGAGATCATATAACGGCGGTCTCAGGAAACAAGATGTCGGTTTTAGTGAATAAGCAAAGATCACATTCGTTAGGTATTTGTATTTGAGCTGAGTCTGGATATGTACTAGTTGAGTCTACTAACGCATCCAGACTTTAGAGGTGCCAGTTTTATTCGGGTGTCGCGCGGTAGTGCAAACACTTCACCTGTTACATATGGGTAGTTGGATAGTTGGCTTCCAATGGCACCATTCAGTGGAAGAGAGTTAGTGTCGATTGACTCTCTGCGAATGGCGGCTGCCACGATAGGCGGTTATACGCACCGGAGTTGAGGAGCGATTAGTCAGACTTAGACTCAGGGCTACTAAACTTTCGAGGTGGATTTATGGGTGGCTAAGGTTCTTACATAACCAAATTTATACTTCTTCAAAGCCGGATCTCCATACGCATAAAAACCGGAGTAATAATCGGGCACTGTCTTATAGGAACTCATGGTAGAAAGATGGTCTGCTTCTCGAGCAACTTCTGCCGCAGCTGTAGGTACACAGATGAGGAGAAATCGGCGGAACACTAGATCTGTCACTGCCCAGCTTTCAAGGCGGTCCGTTATCATTTTTTCGGAAATTTCTTCTTCGATTGGCTTGCAGAACTTGCATTGGTAGGCGACATTAATCTCCTGATTGAACCAAGGGGCTTGAACAGATGAAAGGAATCTCTTTATGTCGACCAACAAAGGTATTAAAACGCTCTAACAGGTCTGAGTGCGCTTGAACAGGGTGCCGTTATCTAGCAACCTGTTAAACTAACTAACTATAACTTTTCCTCTTTTAAATCTTCAACGAATCTCCGAGCTGAATAGAGCTTGTATTTGATATCACCTGGCGGCGAACAGGAGCTATTTCTGTCTCATGGGATGCTTATCTATTGCAGAAGATTAAAAAGTTACCTTTAGAGCGAGATAAATTTCGGTAACACAAGGAAGCGGCTTAGCTACAACAAAGCCTTTCTTGAACCCCACATGCGTATGAAGCTCAAATTAAGTGCTACTATTTTTCCATTCAATACTGTACTCACACACAATTTATAATCTCTTCCCACCTCCGCTACAATTACCGCCACGCATAAATAAACAAATAAACATACAAACAGACGCATGACTTACCTACGCCAACATCGAATAGACTATGACGAACAATCCACAACAACCGATCAGCCAACAAAACGGGATTTATGTACCTTATACATATATACCGTACATATGTATTTACAAAAAATTTGCATTCAATTATTAAGCACACAAAAATGAATCAAAATGTTGCTTCGGCAAGTGGAAAAAGCAATAAAAAAAGCTACAACAACTTACAATGAAATGAAACTGTTCGCTCCGACCGGTCGTTTCGGTCGCACTTCATTCGCCAAACGCTTATCACTTTCTTTTGGAAAAGTGCGCACAGGTGATGATGACCACAGCGTGGTGAGGTGATGATGCGTCAGTGTATGCGAGTGTGCGCAGCCGGAAAGCATGAAAATGTTGAAGTTGATGTTGGTGAACCCGAGTCCACGAGGTGAGGTGGTCGGTCGGTCATAAGAAATGTGTGCGCTTTGGTGGAACTGGTTTCCGTTACACTGCTGGCAGCTTATTTTGAACTCTTTTATGTTCATTTTTCTTCGATTCAAGCGACGGCTTACTTACAATAACAAAAGTAAAAATAAAAACATTCTGATTTACAAATGCTCACATTTGTATGCAGTTTGTGTGCGCTTTGCCATTCGAAATTTAGGACGGTTTAGTTTGAGGAAAAGTAACAGAAAAAAAGAAAAAAAAAATACAAACAAACAAATTAATACGTGTAGGAATATAAGACCAATGCGCATGGTAAATAAGAAATGCCCCAAAAAAGTAGAAAACCAAAAAATTAAAAATGGGAAGATAGTCTTCTTATGTGGGTTGAAGAAAAAATGACACCAATTCTTTGTAAATTGTAAAAGCTGTCATTACCTTTGTTTACATTCTTGTGTATGGCTACTTTGTGAGCCACATACAAACATGCATACATCCACCATACACACATCACTGTACTATAGTTCGCTGGAAAAGAAAGCTAATAATAGCTTAGTGAAAAGTTAATAAATTTTTTTGACTTAAATGCTTTAATTGCCTAAAATGATTTGGGGCTGAGATGGGTTTTCTAAACTTCACACCTTTCAAAATATTTTATTTTTAATTGATTTTAAAATTTAATTTTATGATTCACAAAGAAAAATAATAAGTAATTTATTTTAAGAGGGAATATCAAATTACTATGGTTTGCAGGCACCCTAATGGTTATAATAATAATATTAACAGCTTATGAAATTTAAAACACAAAATGAAATAAACAAAAAAAATTAAAATAAAATCAAATGAAAAAATAAATATAAAAAAATAACATAAAAAATAATAAAAACAAAATTAAATTAAAGAAAATTAAATAAAATAACCTAAAATGAACAAAAAAAAAAAAATAAAAAAAAAATAAAAAAATAAGAAAAAAAATAAAAATAAAATAGAAAAAAATAAATAAAATAAAACTGTAACGTAGCATATACATAGCGACATCAGAAAACAAAATAGAAAAGTATAATGAAAAATAAAAAAATAGAATAAAAAATGAAATAAATGAAATAATATAAAATAAAATAAATTAAATTTAAATAAAACAAGATTCAATAAAGTAAAATTTACATTAAAAAACAATAAATTTAAATAAAATCAATTAAAATTAAATAAATTAAAATTAAATGAATTAAAATTAAATAAAAGTACAGAAAAAAATGAAATTAATTAACATAAAATAAAAAAAGAGAAATAAAAATAAATAATTATAAATAAATATTTCTTTCTCCTCACAAAATGCTGGGAATTTTTAAATTAACTTACTATAAATTTAATTGAAAAAATATGAAAATATTTTTTTATTATAATTAAAACAATTATAGGTATTGTAAAAAAAAATCGAAAATCGCTTCAGCTGTTACAAAGCGCCAATTATATATACATTTCAACAATAAGATATTTATATATTTTTTTCATTAAAATACAAGTAAAAACAGAAAGTTTTTAACCATATTTGTTTTTCATATATTTTGCCCATGGCATTAAGCAAAATTTGAAGCACGATATCTCTAACAAAAAATTTTTTCAAGCACGATTTCAAATTTACTACTAATTTTATAATAAATGTATGAGGCCAGTATATTTCAGCGGCTTAAAATCCTCAGTAAAATTGTATAACTTCCTTTGCACTCATGAAAGGGCATACATTTGTATGTAGATATGTGTAGAGTAGTGTTAACCATAATTATCGCTTTTCTGAATAACAGCTTTTTTCCTGGTCGACCTTGACAGAACAACGTACTTTATAAATATGTACCAATATACGAATATCAAGAATATACACATGATTGATACAAACAGATGTACAAAAATTTCCCATTTCACGACTACCATAAATTGTAGCCTATAAAATTTAAATTGCTAACGAAGGCAACCTCTGCTCATTTCTCATTGACTTTCTAATTAACTTTGAGATAATAAAGACGTAATGTTAAATAATGTGAACAAAATTCGCATTTCCCCACACATGAGCACTTGGGTTATTGGCTCTTCGCGCAGTATAAAGAGTTATGCAAAACTGAAATAAAATAAAATAAAATAAGTTAAATAAAATAAAACAAAATGAAATGAAATAAACTAAAATAAAATAAAATAAAATAAAATAAAACTGAAATAAAATAAAATAAAATAAAATAAAATAAAATAAAATAAAATAAAATAAAATAAAATAAAATAAAATAAAATAAAATAAAATAAAATAAAATAAAATAAAATAAAATAAAATAAAATAAAATAAAATAAAATAAAATAAAATAAAATAAAATAAAATAAAATAAAATAAAATAAAATAAAATAAAATAAAATAAAATAAAATAAAATAAAATAAAATAAAATAAAATAAAATAAAATAAAATAAAATAAAATAAAATAAAATAAAATAAAATAAAATAAAATAAAATAAAATAAAATAAAATAAAATAAAATAAAATAAAATAAAATAAAATAAAATAAAATAAAATAAAATAAAATAAAATAAAATAAAATAAAATAAAATAAAATAAAATAAAATAAAATAAAATAAAATAAAATAAAATAAAATAAAATAAAATAAAATAAAATAAAATAAAATAAAATAAAATAAAATAAAATAAAATAAAATAAAATAAAATAAAATAAAATAAAATAAAATAAAATCAAATAAAATCAAATAAAATCAAATAAAATCAAATAAAATCAAATAAAATCAAATAAAATCAAATCAAATAAAATCAAATAAAATCAAATAAAATCAAATAAAATCAAATAAAATCAAATAAAATCAAATAAAATCAAATAAAATCAAATAAAATCAAATAAAATAAAATCAAATAAAATCAAATAAAATCAAATAAAATCAAATAAAATCAAATAAAATAAAATAAAATAAAATAAAATAAAATAAAATAAAATAAAATAAAATAAAATAAAATAAAATAAAATAAAATAAAATAAAATAAAATAAAATAAAATAAAATAAAATAAAATAAAATAAAATAAAATAAAATAAAATAAAATAAAATAAAATAAAATAAAATAAAATAAAATAAAATAAAATAAAATAAAATAAAATAAAATAAAATAAAATAAAATAAAATAAAATAAAATAAAATAAAATAAAATAAAATAAAATAAAATAAAATAAAATAAAATAAAATAAAATAAAATAAAATAAAATAAAATAAAATAAAATAAAATAAAATAAAATAAAATAAAATAAAATAAAATAAAATAAAATAAAATAAAATAAAATAAAACAAAATAAAATAAAATAAAATAAAATAAAATAAACAAACTAAAAAAGAGAAAAAAATTGGCATTTACATTTATTCAATATTATGCAAAAAACTTTGTTTTAAGCATTCATAATGTATGTATACCTATATGTATAACTCAAGCCAGTATTTGCCAATTTAGCGGTGAATAATTGCGGCAAGCACACAATGCCGGAATATTAATGAGCTCTGTTTCGCAAAAACAGAAAAATCGTTCACGCACATAAAAATATTTTGCCAATTTCAATACATTTGTACATATTTGTTGTATGACAAAGTGTGCACAAAATTGCTTTTAAATTGTAATAAATTTTTTTTTGTTTCTCTCATGTCGAATTTTATTTATTACAGTCGTGATTTTTTTTTTTTAGTTTTGAAATAATAAATGTACACTGAACTCTCTCAAATATTTAAAATTCGTAATTTTTAATCTCATTTTATTAACTGCAGACAGTGTTGAAGCAAACAATTATGAATAAATTAATGTAAAAAAAAAAATTAATTGAAAATAATATTTAAGAAAATATAAACATATTTGGGGTTAATGGAGCGCAAAAAATATGCGCCATATTTTAGTCGAAACAAAAAAATTACTTTTATTTCTTTTGTTACACATCCGTACATACATATGTACGAGTGTGTATGTATAAAGGAATTTACGCCTTTTTTATAATAAATAATATTATTATGTTAATGTAAATAATAGCACACACTAGTACAGTGTGGAAAACATTTATGATTAAAAAATCTTCTTTTTTTTTTGAAAGGCGGAAAAGTTTTTTTATTAATACATTTTATTCAACTTCGCATTTTATGTTACTAGTTTTGTGTGTGTATAATCGTATGTAGATTGTAATGCTATTAACTAAAAATTATCTTTGACCCACTTGCTGTCATTTGCACTATAAAATGACATCTAATACCTATCTACCATATACACTCGTAGATGTGTATGTGCATTTTTTTTATTTCATATTTTTTAAACTTGAATTAAATTCTAGATTAGTCACAGTCAGTCAGTCACAATAACTGGTTGTTTTACATTTTCGTTGTCAAGTTTTATTTTGGCTCAATTTTCATACAACCGGCTTTCTATTTTGCATTAGTTTTAATGACACAATTATTAATGCATACATACGTATATACATATATAAAACTTACTATAATTGACATCTTTTTTTTAATTTTTTTTTATATGTTTAAAAGCAAGCAAGTTTTTGTCGAAGAGATAATCAATGTTCTCCAGCGAGTTTGAATGACCACCTCTCATTTGCTTCTCGGTAGAAAATCCCATAAAGGGTGTTTTTTTTAGACGTGTGGTTTAATTTTTTCATAATGAATATACTTACTTGGAACAACGTATGCAATTCGTGCAAATTTAATACCAAAATTATGAATCAGTTCTGCAAAATGTATTCGGTCGACATATTTAATCGGCCAGCAGAGTCGGTAATTCAAGTAACCATGATTAGTTGGGCATTAGGTTCAGAGATGCCGTACAGAGCGCAACGAAGACGCTATTGCTGCTGTGGAGCACAAAGTAATGAAGAACATTTGGAGCTGTTGTGCCCATCCACTTTATGGTGGATTTTGTGGAAGTATCTTGGTTTGCTGGCTTACAAAATCCAACTCTTGGAAGAATTGAAGCCGAACAACCATCAAGCGCGTTACACGTTGCGTGAATGAGCCCAAAACGAGTTGGCCATCGATCCAGATTTTCACAATAAAATTTTGTGAAGCTCGCTTTTGGTCGAATGGGTACATTAATAAACAAAATTTGGAGTGATGATAGTCCATAAACCCTTAATGAGACGGCATTACATCCACAAAAAGTTAGTTTCTTGAGATAAGCCCAAGTCGGCTGTTGTCATCGCCTACGCTTCGGTACTTTAGGACGAGACTCATGAACGTCTTTGTTCGTCGAGAGAGGACTTTATTTCTCAATTGCAGCTATTGGCAAGAGGCTGAGTTAGATTTCAAGACTAGCATTGCTGTTGGTATCACTGATTGCTAGTTCGTAGATATACGAAAATGACTACAACGTTGTTACCTAGGTTAGGTTAAGCTGGCTGACCCAATGGGCCTCACATAGACGAAGTACATCCATAGTGCTGCCAGGAAAACTACATGTGTCCAAACTGTGCTGCTACACTAGTGTGAAGAACATTGCTGTCATTTTCGCAAACTTAAGTAGTCGTTCTGGTCCCTTGGCCATTGCTGATTGAAGATCTTGCAATCGTTCTGCGACTTTGTCTTTCGAAAACCGGAAATTGCCAGGTTATGTGCTCTACTGTCTCCACACATGCCTTGCATTTCCTACATTTGTCGTCCGCAGTCAGGGATACGTTATCTTGAATGCATGAGAAGCCAGAAGTCAATGCCCTGTTAATAGTCCTATCAGCAGCCTGGAGTACGGTCTCTTAACAGATAGTACAAACTTTGTGAGTTTAGTATTTTATATTTTACACATAGTCTTCGCTATTCTGCAACTCTTAGCTTGTTCCCAGAGCCTATTCGTCTGACGAAATAGTATGACTTCTTGCTTTTGCTTCACTTCCTTGAATGGCATTGGAAGGTTCGATGCTACGCCCTGTTCTAAGTAGACACCGCCCTTAGTAAGTTCGTTTGCTAGCTCATTACCTTCAATGCCCGTGTGACCTTGCACCAAGTAAATGTACACTCTTCTGTTTTCAGACCTTATTTGAATCGCTTCTTTACACAATGCAACCACAGCTGACTTCGTGCTGTATGAAATTAAGGACTTTATGGCCCCTTTGGCTATTCACATAGAACCCTCTGTGAAAACGTGAAGAACTTTGTCTGCATAGAGTTTTTTATTATGACCGATTGGACTTACGTGAGTTGAAGTAGGTTAAGATTTCTACATGAATCAAACCACTAGGTTTTGTTTTTGTTTATAATTTTTTTATTTTTTTTTTTTGCAAAAAAGCGAATGCCAACAAAAAGCGGGGTAATTACCAAATGGTGGAAAAGACTAAAAACCTAAACTAAAAAAGATAAAGAAAAATAAAACAAAAAACAATAAACAAACTATGTAAACGTAAATTTCAAATACAATCACACAAACATAATTTAAATTTGCTTAATTACATTGCATTTTGCATGCATGAATGTATGTATGTATGTATGTATGTAAATTGGTTATTACTTCACTGCGATTTATTGCTCCAATTAACGCTTTTACTCGCCAACAAGCATCATGAATCATACATATATACATACATATGTACATATGAACTGCTTGTAAGTACGGCTGTACTACATAGTTGTATGAATGTGATTACAACAACAATAGGAACTATGTAAATTAGTTTTAATTTCATTAGTTATCTCATTGTCATTTCACACAAAACAACAAATAACAACAAAAAGGCTTTGCGTGTCTATTGACTGCAATAAAGTTAACATTCACTGGCATAAATTGACTTTATTTTGCAATCATACATACATACATACATACATACATACATATGCATATAAATCAACAAATAGATGCAAATTAAGACAATAATAAAATAAAAAGTGTTAAAAAGTGTTATTGCACTAGCTGTGTGTGTGTACATGTGTCTACATACCATCCATACACATATATTGGATGAGTGCATAAGTTCGTGCCCGATTCCGATGGATGCCGTACGAATCGTTTGAGAGTGGCGCTCGTGAAAGAAATATATACATATTATATATCGTTGGAAAGGTGACAGTCCGAACTATAAATCAAGCATAAAATAACTTAATTTTGATTTGAGTTGCTTAGTGAAAAGACGCATGAAAAGACGATGAACAACGAAAAAGATCATATGCGTCATATTATGTTATACGAAACAAAGGAAAAACAGTGGACGCTGCAACTAAAGATATTCGCGAAGTTTATTTGGACCGTGCTCCAGCACTCCGCACAGTAAAGAAATGGTTCGCGAAATTTCGTTCTGGAGATTTTAACCTCGAAGATCAACCTCGCAGTGGACGGCCTTCTGAGCTTGATGACGATGTTCTAAGGACTTTAGTTGCGAATAACTCACGTATTTCGACGGAAGAGGTTGCCAGTGAATTGAACGTCAACAAATCAACTGCGTTTTGTCGTTTAAAAAAGGTTGGGTACACTTTGAAGCTCGATACATGGGTGCCACATCAGTTGAGTGAAAAGAACAAAGTGGACCGTATGTCAACAGCAATTTCTTTGCTTCGACGGATCAAAAACGAACCTTTTTTGGATCGGCTCGTGACTGGTGATGAAAAATGGGTCCTGTACAACAATGTTCAACGCAAAAGAACATGGAAACAGGCACACGAAGGGGCGGAACCGATGTCGAAAGGTGGATTGCATTCGATGAAGGTACTGCTGTGCATTTGGTGGGATATCCGAGGCGTGATCTATTTTGAGCTCTTGCCAGCTGGAGAAACGATCACTGCCAACAAGTATTGTCAGCAATTGGTCGAATTGAAAAAAGCAATTGATGAAAAACGTCCGATTTTGGCCAATCGCAAAGGAGTTCTTTTCCATCATGACAACGCCAGGCCACATGTTGCAAAACCGACCCTGGCCAAACTGAAGGAGATGAATTGGGAAATCATGCCGCATCCCCCATATTCACCCGACATTGCACCTTCTGATTATCATTTGTTTCGATCGCTGCAGAACAATTTGAATGGAAAAAAATTTAAAAATGTGGAAGACGTCAAAAACCACCTTGACACCTTTTTCAACGAGAAACCGCGCGATTTCTATGAATCAGGCATCCGTAAATTGGTTGAACGTTGGGAGTGGATTGCCGAACATGATGGCGAATACATAATTGATTAATAAAAGCGCTTTCTTCAAAAAATTTCAATTTTAGTTTGCACTTGAAATCGGGCACGAACTTATGCACTCATCACATAAGTTTGGTAAGCGTGATTTTTATCTACTAAAAGCGTTTTTGCATTTAAATTAAACGCTTTAAATGATTATTTCAACAGTAAATCGTAGATAGCTTCCATATCAGTTGGCAATCTTTTTAGTGTATATGTATACCAGTATATGCATGTATGTGAATATATGTTCATTTTTTGCTTTTTATATATATTTTCATATTTTTTTTATACAGAAAAATTCAAATTTTTATCAATATTGGGGATAACTGTATGAAGAGCTGTTTTGCTCAAGCGAGGACCATAAATCTTACACAAAACCTTTTTCTCGAAATAGGGGGGGGGGACTTTACTTTTCAATTGCAAACTCAGTCCAAAGTAGCACCTGTTGGCAGGAGTGATTCTGCGTTGAATTTCAAGGCTGACATTGTTGTTGATGTTATTGATGGTTTCAAGATAGATGAAGCTATCTACAGCGACGGACAACCGAGTCGCGTCTGAAAAGACTGTTTGTTTGATTATAGGAGCTATTTCGTCTTGTCCAAGTTCACTACAAGACTCCAACGGTTCGCTTCGTTATCCTGTCTGGAGAAATCAGAAATCATAGCAAGGCTGTTGAGGCCAATATATGTATGTATGTCAATATCTTCGGTGTGCTTCAGCAGCTGTACACGCTTCTAGAGATTGTACCTTTCCTTTTCAATTCCACTTTTGATATTGTACGGCTCGGAGAGGTCCTTACCGAGTCAGAGCTTTTGGTGTTGCTTGGCGTCGTTTATGCGAGAATACCAAATTCATACATAGCGGCATAGAGAAAACTCCATTTCACGCTGTCGAAGGCAGCTTTAAAATCAGCGTAGAGGTGGGGTGCATCCTTCCTCTTTACACGGGTATTTGTCTATGGTTGATTTAAAAAGTCTATAACCGCGGTTACCGATTGATTAGCATTGCGTACTGTCATTCGGAAGGCCAGGGTTCAAATCCTGGTATGACCTACATCCAAAAAGTTATATGAAAAATAATATATAAAAAAATTGAGCTAAATTTTCTAATTGCGGTCGCTCCTCGGCAGGGAATGTCAACTCCCCCGGGAGTATTTCTGACCTGAAATAAAGGCTCCTCATAAAAAACGGCAGCTTAGTGTAAACTGTAGGTCCCTCCATTTGTTGGAACACATCAAGACGCAAAACCACAAATTGGAGGAGAATCCCGGCTGAAAATCGCTTCAACAGTTATATATATACAAACCACACTGATAAGGCCAGATCGGATTGTTGACGATGAGCTTTAGTCTTTTACACAATTTGCTAGATAAAACAAAGAAAACATTCCCAAAGTACTTGTTGCCGGAATGAGAGCCCTTGGCTAGATAAAAATCCGGGTCCTTCCGGTATAAAGATCTATCGGCTTCCGGCGCTTTGTTGTATTGCTCCCATTGGTGTTGAAATCTATCGAAATCGGATTTAGCCCCCATACAACCGATTTGTTCAGAAATGAGATTTTGAGTCAAAAATCCGAATCAACAGCGTCTAAGGGCGTCAGTACTTGTTTTTTGCACACAATTGTTACCAATTTCTACTGAACCGCATTGCCAACTCGTCGGCTATAGATTTACTGGAAGCCGAAGTAGCTGAGTTCAGCAAGGCAGCTTACCATCTTCCTACAGATGTCAAAAATGTTAAAGTAAATTGGTTTATGGGTAAAAATCGGGTTGCGTCTTTGCTTTAGATGCGACTATTTGAGAGAATTTTAATTAAGAATATAAACCGTTTTGAGAAAAACATTAATTATGTTTTATTTTTCGATATCAAATTGTTAGATACTTGAAACAAATTGACAAATTTTGATATATTAAAATAGTAAACGAAAGACATTAAATATCAACAATATTATGCCATTCAATTTTGCTTAACTTTAAAAAAAAGAAGTGCTATCGCTTAACAAAAAAAAAAAGAATATAAAAATAATATCATGTACCCGCAATCAAAAGTACCACCGGTTCGGCCGCGTTCCAGTTTATCCACAGACGATCATCATTATCGCATACGAGACTGTGATTCACGACATGTACGCAAAAAACCGAATAACGCATTTTTAACCCTAGTCGGCTTTTGTTTGGTACTCTTCGTTCTGTGCGCATTCCTACTGGGCGCGCTCATCTACGTCGGCAGAAATATTGTGAATGCGCCCGCTTTTACGACAGCAGCTGTCACAACAGCCAATAACGACGAATATCTAACTAACGAACAGCTGTTTTCACCAGCAAATTTATCAATTTTACGAATTAGAACAACAACAGATTATTCCACTTCATTAGCGACACATTCCAGCGCAAATATTAAAATGAAATCAGCAACATTAGCCATTGAACCAGCCATAGCAGCCGCTTCCAAAGTACTTCAAAAATTGAGTTATCGCTTGCCAAAAGAATTACGGCCGCATCAATATAATTTGTATTTGCAACCGGATTTGGTGAATAAAACCTATCAAGGCAGTATTACAATTAAATTGGAGGTATTGAAGCCCATTTCTTATATACCAGTGCATGCGAAGACATTAAATGTTACCACGGAAGAAGTGGTGCAACTGAGTGAAGCTGGTGCGCCTTTAAACAAATTGACACCTTTATTGACCTTTGCTCATCCATCATTTGAGTATTGGGTAACGGAATTTAGTGATGAGTTGAAAATTGGTAACTACTCACTGCGTTTGGCATTCAATGGTTCCCTGACAGATCGTATTGTGGGTTTCTATGCTTCGTCATATTTGGATACGAAAAGCAATCAGCGCAGGTGTGGTAAAATGAAGATATGTTTATTGGCTCACACACGATTATTAGTACATTCCCTTTAAGCTTACAAATTTATACAAGGCTGCATTAAATTTATGTGTTTTCTTTTCTTTCAGATGGATTGCTACAACAAAATTCGAGCCTACTTATGCACGTACTGCCTTTCCCTGCTTCGACGAGCCGGCGTTGAAAGCTTCTTTTATTATTACAGTAGTGCGTCCGACAAGCGGTGGTTATCATGCGCTATCTAACATGCCTGTTGCAGTGAGTTTCTCTTTACAAATTGTTATAAATATGTATCCCTAATATTATTTTTTTTATCGTTTAACAGAGCGAAGTGGTAAATGGCAATGTAACGGAAGTGACATTTGAGCAAAGTGTACCAATGAGCACATATCTTGCTTGTATTATTGTTTCCGACTTTGCTTCTCAATCCAAAACTGTAAATGGTACACTAACAGGTGCAAGCGATTTTGAAATGCGCGTTTTTGCTACTGCCAATCAAATTGAAAAAGTTACTTATGCTTTGGAAACTGGTGTCGGCATCACTGAATACTATATCGATTTCTTCAATGTCTCTTATCCATTGCCTAAATTGGATATGGCTGCTATACCAGACTTCGTCTCAGGCGCAATGGAACATTGGGGTCTAGTTACATACCGCGAAACTGCCCTACTTTATGATCCCACCATCAGTTCCAGTGCGAATAAACAGCGTGTAGCAACAGTGGTGGCGCATGAATTGGCACATATGTGGTTCGGCAATTTAGGTAAGAAATTTTTTCTTTCACAAACTTCACAAAAATACATATTCAAGACACTAATCTTCACATACCTTCAAGTGTTTTATTTTTTCAACCACTTTTCACATTTTGCTAGCGAAATATTTAATATTTATATATTCATAATTATTGTAGATCCAATCACCACTGCTTATTACACACACATACTTCTGCACATTTATTATTTCCTTACACTGAAAAAAATAAAACCGGCTACAAATCAGTTCAATTAGAAACGTGTACGGAATTTTAATTGCAATGACCTTGTCTGCAGCAACACGTTTACGCTATGCACTTATTTAGCATTACAGTAATTTAATAATTATTTATTTTAATTTTTTTTTTTGCAGTAACTATGAAATGGTGGAATGATTTGTGGCTAAATGAAGGTTTCGCCAGTTACATTGAATACAAAGGTGTTAATAAGGTGCATCCAGAGTGGGATATGGTAAATAAAATAAACAGTTATTTGTTTTTATAGAAATTAAAATGTTATATTTTTCATGTCTTCCAGCTTGATCAATTCATCGTTTCCGATTTGCATAACGTACTCGAACTTGATGCCACATTGGCTTCACATCCCATCGTTCAGACTGTAGAGAGTCCTGCACAAATTACAGAGCTTTTCGATAGCATAACATATTCGAAAGGTGCTTCTGTTATACGTATGTTGGAGGATTTGGTGGGTGAGGAGAAATTCCGTCTTGCCACAAAGAATTATATGTACAAATTCTACTATGGCAACGCAGAGACTGATGATTTCTTAACAGAAATTGAAGCACTGGAATCCGATTTCGACGTGAAGTACGTAAAAGTGTTTTTAAAATAAATTTTACTTAGCTAAACAATTAATTAATTCAAAATTTATACAGATTAATTATGCAAACATGGACTGAACAAATGGGTTTACCCGTTGTAGAAGTAAAGAAAGATGGAAATACGTATACACTTACACAAAAAAGATTTCTATCAAATCCAGAAGACTACAGTGCTGAATTTGACGAATCAAAATTCAAGTGAGTTGCTCTATTAATAAAAAAAAATGTATATATTGATTTAAGTTACACATGTTCTTTCAATTACTTGCAGCTATCACTGGTCTATACCAATAACATATTTCACAAGCGAAAACGAAGAAGTTGGTCGCACTATTTTTAACTATAACGATAATGAAGGTATGCACAGTTGATATTGAAATATAAAAATTTTCACTTACTAATAACATAAATTTTAATCGACACAGTAAAAATAACACTCAACAGCACTGCAGATTGGATTAAAATCAATAAAAACCAAGTTGGTTATTATCGTGTAAATTACGCATCTGAACAATGGGAGGAGCTAACGAATGTACTTATTTCCTCTCGCGGCAAATTCAGTAATGCCGATCGTGCACATCTCCTCAATGATGCCTTCTCTTTAGCTGATGCCTCACAGTTGGACTACAGTATTGCACTGAATTTGGCCTTGTACCTGGAAAAAGAATTGGATTATGTGCCATGGCGTGTGGCCAGTGCGTGCCTTTCAGATATTAGAAATCTGCTTTACTACACAGATGCATATCGTGACTTTGTGGTGTTTGTACGTAAATTAATTGTGAATGCTTATCAAAATGTTACATGGGAAGTGAGCAGCGATCACTTGGATAAGTAATTAATTTTCTTTTTTTATTAAAGTACAGAAATATATAAGTAAATTCATTTACAGCTTGCTGCGCGTCAATATATTGAGTTTAGCCGGTAATTTCGATTATCAGCCCATGTTAAAAGAAGCCGCTACGCGTTTTACCGCTTGGTTGAGCAATCCTAGCGAAAGACCCGATCCGGATATACGCGTGGCTGTGTATAACTTTGGTATGAAGAGTATAGGGGATGAGAAGACATGGAATCAAGTATGGGAATTGTTTATAAACGAGCAGGATGCGCAGGAAAAAGCCAAACTGATGGAAGCCTTGGCGGCAATAAACTCGCCTTGGATTTTGCAACGGTTAATATTACAAATGAATTTCGTTAAATAAGTTATATTTCTTAATTCCTTATTTCATACAGTTATATCAATTTGGCTTGGAACGAAAGCTATGTACGCGGACAAGATTATTTCACTTGCCTTACTTACATCTCACGTAATCGCATCGGTCAGAGCTTAGTATGGGATTATGTGCGCGAAAATTGGCAACGTTTGGTAGATCGCTTCGGTATTAATGAACGCTATTTGGGTCGTCTGATACCATCCATAACTTCGCGCTTTGTTACCCAAACGAAATTAGAAGAAATGGAAGCATTCTTTGCCAAATATCCAGAAGCTGGTGCTGGCACGGCAGCACGAAAACAAGCATTAGAGACAGTTAAATTTAATATTAAATGGCTAGAACAGAATAAGGAGAAAATAACAAAATGGTTAGCGGAGCTGAATACGGGAAGCGTGACTACTCCAGCTACAACAACTGAAGGTGCGAGCTCTTAAAACCAGACCGCATTTTATTAATATTCCACCCAAAGTCATGTTATGTGAATTTATGAAAGCTTTTTCTTTATTTTTATATACATATGGTAAATATAAATAGTATTTTAATATTTGAATTTATGTAACTACTTTAATGAGAGTGTAAAATTTGTTAACTTTTATTAAAGTTTGAATATTGAAAAATGAAGACAATAAAAGTAAATTGGTTAGAATATAAAATAAAACTGAATTAGGTCTTTTGATTGTTTAATTGATTCAGGTAATTGGTTTTGTATAATATTTTCCATGCAACATTTCGAATAAATGAGGAAGAAGTAATATGGTTCATGGACTTACCGGTAAACAGGTGTTTTATAATTCCGTTCCAACGAAATTCTACACAACGTTTATTCTTTTGAATTTTTTCATATAATTTTTCACACACATTAGAAGAAAGTTTTTCTCATGAATATTACACTCACACTAATATTATCGCTAATCACAGAATCACCTGAAACACAATTGCAGCTACCCGTGCATGAGCGCTCGAAACCATCGCATAGCTTCACTATAAATGTTTATATTAATATAAAAAGAACTAATTTATATAAATTATTAATACAATAGATATTACGCAAGTTTTTAGAACATATTTTACTTTCGCAACGATTAAGTGACGCGCGCGGAAGCGAGCTAAAACGGATGCAGGGTTGCACTATTACTAAATAAGGAATTACTTTAAAGCAGGCATGAATTAAAATAGTGGTTTCCGGTACTTTATTTAAAAAACCCAAGCATAAAAAATATTGTAAATCGCTACATACACACATATGTACAAACATTAATTAATATGTTTGCATGAGGAGGTTTTGTATTTTCCTCCTACGATAACACAAGAAAAAATTTAATGCAAACTTAATACAGTTCATCCACCTCAACTTTTCATAGCATTACTATCTCCCTAGTAATAAAAATAATATTCTGAAATATTTAATTTATTTTTCAGATAATATAATAATTGTTTTCAAAAAGAATACAAAATTTTAAAAATTTACTTTACGCTGCCATTGCAACCTTGCATCCGCCTTTCCGTTGTTTAGTCAGTTTCCGTAATTGCGAACGAGTGAGCGATCGGTGTGAAGTTTTCTTCAACTTATTCAATTTAAAATTGAAAAGTGACTTTTAAATGCCATACACACAGGCAATCTGATTGAATGTGAATGTACATAAGTATAATAAATCATCATCGATATGAATATGAGTGGTAATAATGAAAAAAATATAGTTATTGCTTATGAAAATGAATTTGAGCGTTTTCAAGAAGTAGCGAGTATAATGACAATCGCGCCACCATTATAATGATCCGGCGAGTACTGTCATCTTGTGTATACGTATAATGAAGTTTTCAACGAAATTAAAGTACTTTTCTCGTTCAAACTTTAATTTTATATTTTGCTTTTACGTTGTTCGTAAAAATATGAATTGAGTGAATTATTAGTATTAAACATGAAGTATACAAAACAAAACCAAAAATTATAAATTTATTTTAACTGATCCCTCATACATACTCTTATGTATGTATTTATATATGCAGGCTGTTATAAAAATATGCATAAAATATTCATACAAAAGATTTAAACACACCCAGCCATATTTATATTAAAAATATTAACGTATGCTCCCACGCACATACATATATATGTGCACATGAGTGCTACCACTCTGATAAAGTTGTATAAAAGTCGTCAGCAATTGAATCACAATTTATGCGAAAAAAACAAAGAGCATTCTGATTTTTTTTTCTTTTGTATGGAAAAATGAAGTTTTGCCACAAAGTTCAGAATATTGGCATAATATGGCCATTGAAATGTTGTTTACGCCACAAAAGTGAAAAACTTTATATATTTTGTATACACATACATATGTACATATGTATGTAAGTGTATTTGTATATGTGTAAAAAAAACATTGTGGAAATGTATATTTAGTAATTTAGTAAAATATTCACTATTCGTACTCCTCTTGGAAAATTTCCACAAATTGCTGGATAATAAGACGTATATGTATTTTCCCAAATATTTTCAAGGATAGCAATAGGCAGCCATTAAGTTTTGTTTAAATCACTTTCTGCTTACAATAAAATTATATTTCTGCTGTAAATAACTATTTTTAATAATAATGTGTGTAATTTGGAAATAAAGTTTTGTTTCTTCCGGTCATAAGGCGTTATTACAATACAAATGTGCTATATATTGTCAATATTTTCAATACTAGTATACGAGTATATTGCGTAGTTCATATGGAATATTCTGAAAAAATTTCTTGTTGACATTGTAGAATTGGCAAAATAATAAACAAAAAAGAATCACATATATTTATATGGAATGTGGCCTACATTTAGGCTCATTGTTAAGTGAAAAATTGCTGATACAAAATTGTACACTTCTCCAAAAGGAATATATGTACATACATACATACATACATATAACTAAAGTGAATAATACACTTGTATAGTGAAAATTTGAGCAATTTTTTTTTGTTAAATAAATACAGCGTGTGATGTGTTGCGGTGTTTTCATTTTTAAACAAGTTATTTTTGTGAATATTGCTTGAACAACGTTGTGTATGCGTTAAACCAAATTAAAAAAGAGTATACCAAATAAATATAATTGACCTGGACAGCCAAATATATGAACCAAAATAAATTTATTTATATCGACATATAAATTCACATGAACTATAATGTTTACTCTGTATCAATTGAACCAGAATTTGCGTTTATCTATTTTGAAGGCAAATAAGTTCAAAGAGTATCATATACATATGTACATACATATGTATGTATTCTGGTACAAATGTGTTTATATACAGACATATTAATAACATGACCATTGTGGCAATTTTATGGCAATGACGTCTTTTATTAGTAAATGTAATAAACACTTTTTACACACTTACATACACACATGTGCACACACAAAAATAAAAAAAAAATACGCTTTGGTGCCAATGTACGCTTGTCAGCGCTTATGAAAAAAATTCTAATAATACTAATAATATAAAGTAAAGCTCTGATAATAGATAACAATGTAACTCTATATATGCATGTGTGCGTGGGTGTTGACAAAAAAAAAAAGGAAAAAATATCTTACGAAAAAAATCCAATCAAAATAATACAAATATCATGTCCAGTCAGACGAAATCAAATGAAATGATACTTCAAGCTGTTATGAGTGTTTGCTTATTTGCATTTAAGTATCGCATTCCATATATAAAGAAATAAAAAGTCGTACAATGTGTTATACTAACAAAAATAACAAGCCCAAAGGGGGAAAATAGTATAATTTTATATTTCAATAATCAGGTCAATAATCTGGTATTTGAATATTGTAAACATACTAAAATTATATCACACACACACATGTAAACATAGTCTAAATTTTGTGTGCGTATGTATGTATATATATATGAACACATATTGGCATGCAAACCGCCGTCCAGTAAATAAAATAAATATAAAAAATGTATATACACATGTATGTAGAGTAAAAAATCTACTTGCCAACACAATAAGTTTCAGAGGATTAACAGTAGCAGCCAAACAGTCTAACTGGTCTGAATCCAGGGTTGTTGACCAGCACAAAGGAACTTCATATGGTATACCCAAGAAGTAAGTAAGTGCTTTCATATATGTATGTATGTAAGTATACAAATAATGTTAATACACTTGTCTTTATTTATTTAAGTATGAAACGATTGAAAATTTCAGACGCTTATCTTCTCAGTTCATATTATCATCGGTTAAGTTAAGTCTACAGTGCGTGTGTGCATGCATGTACATATTTACATCTACATATGTATTATATGTGAATGAGTGTGGGCTTAGATACTCACCCTTATAGACACTGTGATAATCCGCTCCAGACAAATTCCAGACTAATTTTGTCGAAAATAAGTAAGATAGAGTAAAGTTCGGCTGTAACGGTTTATTGTACACGTATATATGTTTATTTTTCTCGACATAAATTTGTGGAAAATTTTGAAGTTAGTGTTTCCATTTAATAGAATTGTAAGAGTCTTTAAAAGCTTTAAACCATTCGAAGGTGCCGGTACCAATGGAATCTTTGCTGCCTTGTTGCAGAAAGTGGCACACCTACTGACATTCTTCGGTGTACACAGCTTGCATCCAAGTAGTTGGCAAGTCGCTAATTTGTTTTTATCCTGAAGCCTGGTAAGGAGAATTACTTTGTACCGAAGTCATAAAGATCAATCAGTTTGACATCCTTTCAGCTAAAAAGCCTGGATTAACAAAAGTTCGGTCAGTTGGTGACTTTCAATTTGTTTTTGTTAAATCTAAAAATACCAAATTCTTTGCAATTACTTTATTAGTCTTTCTTTCAAATTTTAGAACGATCGGCTAAAATAGAGACGAGAAAACTCAAGATAGCTGAGAATAGGTCAGACGAAATTCCACCACCAAAACAAACAGAAATTCGCCATGTGATTCTCTTCGGGTTTCGACCTAATTTACAACCAATATAAATATTCAGTTAATGATAGATTGCATATCGAACGATTGCACCGTCACCGTCTTTAAAGACTATTTTTAAGTGGTTCCGAAGATTCCAGACCGGATATTTTTCCGTAGAGGATGAGCCCTGAGAAGGTTGACCAAAATCTTACACCGATGACCTCACTGTAGCTATGGTGAAGTCCAAAATTGAGGAAGACCCACGGTTGACACAAGAAATGGTTGCTAATGAATTGGGCTTGAATGCCATGGCATGTTTCTATAATCTTTTTCTGCCGGAGGTCCATATTGAACTATTTCATTATTTTATATTTTCGCTTGAATTTTTCTTAAAACGTGTACGAGTATTACTCAACCCGTTTTCAAACAACCTTTTATTTCTACTGTATTATATTTCTAAAAAATATTTACTTTTCTTTTATTATTTATATGCATTTTATATCTTAGTTAAACAAACTCAATATACCTTCAATGCAAAAATATGCTCCACTCAACCGTAATGGCCAGTCGCGCTGAGTTCATGCTGCCTTCTCAGTGTTGTTGGGATATTTTTCAGCTCATTTTCAAAATGTGGGCACAATTTGTAAAGTAAAGACATAAATAACAACAGCATATTCGCATATCTAAGCATATTCATACATATGTATATATATAAATTTGTGTGTTTATGTGAAATTTTTGTTTTGTCCTCACACATGCATACATATGTACATATGTATAAACTATGTATGAATATGCGTATAAGTAAATATAACTGCTATATCAGCATTTCTAATATTTTTATGCATGTACTAACTTTAGTAAATGTTTTGTCATATAAGAAAACAACAACAACTAATCATTAAGCTATTTGGTGGCAGCGTAAAATGGCATTACACTTGAATGTTGATTCTTGTTTTTGTGCTTTTTATCATTTTTGCACTTGTTCTTGTGGTTTTGTCGCTTATTCAACACACTCATAAACATGCAAACACACAAACACACAAACACATACACAAATGCAATTTATGCCATTTTTTTTATGGACCATTCAAAATTTTTAAGATTTTTATTACATTATTTTGCTAGACAGAATGTTTGAAGACACTCACAATTGTGAGAGGGAAATTTAGGGAAGCATGTTTTTTACATATGTATATATGTATGTACATGTAATCAAACACTGTTACACTTAATGCGTTCGTTTCTTAAGACTTCGTGCACTGAAGCTGCTGCGACTGTGGGCGGTTGTCGTGTGTTGAGTGCTTTTGGGTAGAGTTTTGGTTACTCATACGCCCTGGCATCCGCTGTCGCGCACGTTTAAATACAATACATATTGTACATAGGTACGTATATCTTTGCTTTGTTACGCCTCTTCATACACGAAAATTCTAATATTCATGTGTCATATAAATTTAAATAAATAAAATTGTAATATAAAACTTGACTACTTTTCTTGATTTCACTCACTTTATGTTGGCTTTCTTGTTTGTTGAACTGTAAAGTTTTTGCATTGGGTAATTTCTTGAAGTGTTTTGCATCAAAAGTTTCAAATGCGCATCTCATTTCATTTTTTTGTACGTGTATTTGATATGATTTTAGAAAACTATTTTATTAAATTAGGCTCATCGCTACGGGTGGTATTCTAATTTAACAACATTGTACATTATTTTGCTTCAGATACTGCGACGCAAATCGGTCGCTACCTTGTAGAATTCTTAAATTCAACATATAGGGTACTCATGGGGGATTCTATACTTAAGTATCCCACTTTGAAGGGGTGTAGGGCGCGAACGGAGGGGGCGGGGCACTTCCCACCTACCATATTCGAAAGTCAATGAATTAAACTTTTGATTTATATATCTATACCCCTCCTGGGTCTTCTAGGAAACTCTGGAAAAGCTTTTGAAAAGGGGGAAATTTTTGGCTTTTTTAGCATATTTTGCCCAAAATAGAGAAATATTTAATAAAATAAATACTCAAACTTAATAGTAATCTGTCTCCTTCAATGTTTCAAATATAAAAAGACCAAAAAACTGCACTTTAATAAAAAAAAACAACAAAAATTTAAAATCTCATACGGATTTGAAATGCATTTATGTTGGAAGTGGAAAGTATACTTGTAACCCAGCGATCATTTACGTTTGTGTTAATATTTTTTTAAAGTAACCTATAAAAATTGTTATTACTAGTAGGTAGAACGATTATAATTAAGCGGTCTTCAACCGTGCTTTAAAAAAAATAACCCTTGGCCGGACCAACACCGGCTTCGCCTTGCACAGTATTCTTAAGTGAAATTCTTTTGTAAATTGGCGGCCTTCGGCCGCGTTTTGGATTGTAACCCTGGGCCGGACCAACACCGGCTTCGCCTTGCACAGTATTCTTAAGTGAAACTCTTTTGTAAATTGGCGGCCCTTGGCCGCGTTTTGGATTGTAACCCTGGGCCGGACCAACACCGGCTTCGCCTTGCACAGTATTCTTAAGTGAAACTCTTTTGTAAATTGGCGGCCTTCGGCCGCGTTTTGGATTGTAACCCTGGGCCGGACCAACACCGGCTTCGCCTTGCACAGTATTCTTAAGTGAAACTCTTTTGTAAATTGGCGGCCCTTGGCCGCGTTTTGGATTGTAAGCCTGGGCCGGACCAACACCGGCTTCGCCTTGCACAGTATTCTTAAGTGAAACTCTTTTGTAAATTGGCGGCCTTCGGCCGCGTTTTGGATTGTAACCCTGGGCCGGACCAACACCGGCTTCGCCTTGCACAGTATTCTTAAGTGAAACTCTTTTGTAAATTGGCGGCCTTCGGCCGCGTTTTGGATTGTAACCCTGGGCCGGACCAACACCGGCTTCGCCTTGCACAGTATTCTTAAGTGAAACTCTTTTGTAAATTGGCGGCCTTCGGCCGCGTTTTGGATTGTAACCCTGGGCCGGACCAACACCGGCTTCGCCTTGCACAGTATTCTTAAGTGAAACTCTTTTGTAAATTGGCGGCCTTCGGCCGCGTTTTGGATTGTAACCCTGGGCCGGACCAACACCGGCTTCGCCTTGCACAGTATTCTTAAGTGAAACTCTTTTGTAAATTGGCGGCCTTCGGCCGCGTTTTGGATTGTAACCCTGGGCCGGACCAACACCGGCTTCGCCTTGCACAGTATTCTTAAGTGAAACTCTTTTGTAAATTGGCGGCCCTTGGCCGCGTTTTGGATTGTAACCCTGGGCCGGACCAACACCGGCTTCGCCTTGCACAGTATTCTTAAGTGAAACTCTTTTGTAAATTGGCGGCCTTCGGCCGCGTTTTGGATTGTAACCCTGGGCCGGACCAACACCGGCTTCGCCTTGCACAGTATTCTTAAGTGAAACTCTTTTGTAAATTGGCGGCCTTCGGCCGCGTTTTGGATTGTAACCCTGGGCCGGACCAACACCGGCTTCGCCTTGCACAGTATTCTTAAGTGAAACTCTTTTGTAAATTGGCGGCCTTCGGCCGCGTTTTGGATTGTAACCCTGGGCCGGACCAACACCGGCTTCGCCTTGCACAGTATTCTTAAGTGAAACTCTTTTGTAAATTGGCGGCCTTCGGCCGCGTTTTGGATTGTAACCCTGGGCCGGACCAACACCGGCTTCGCCTTGCACAGTATTCTTAAGTGAAACTCTTTTGTAAATATTGTTATTTTAACCCATCACCATTATTTTATGCTTGTTGGGTTATCTTGCTTTTGTTTTGCTTTTATGTTCTTCGTAATTTGACAGTTGAAATGAAATACATGAATACATTTTAAAATGAAGTGCCGCTTTTAAACTGAAAATTTACTTTTAAAATGTGAATTAAATAATAATATAAAACAAATAATTTTAATTTCAATATTTAATTTTAATAATTAAATTGTATGTGAGTGTAAAAATACCAAAATCTTGTGTATTTCTTGTGACTAAAAAACCCAAAACAAAATGTCCTCAATATGAGAATATGTGCAATATTTATGCATTTATATCTGCTTAATAAATGAACAATAAATAAAAATTTCACAATTTAATGATTGTTTATTTCATTATGTTTCTTATCCAACATAAATTTATTAAATTGAATTTGTTTTACATAATAAAATTAGTGAAAGAAGTACAACATAAATTTCAAAAGTGTGAAAATATGCAATTTTTGATAGACTATTGTAGAAAAACTACAGCACATAAATAAATAAAACAAATAGTGAACAAAAGTTTAATTCATTGTCTATCAACTCCATTATAAATTAATTAAATCGGTCCACCCGTTTAGATACAATAAGCAATGAAAGTGGGATACTTAAGTGTAGCCAACCCTACTCATGGTTGCACATTTTTTTTTGAAGGAAGTGAAGAAACAGAAAGAAGCATAACTACTTTAAGCGCGCTGGACCTGAGCAATTAACTACTTACGGAAGCGTTACAAAAAGAGTGATCGACCGAGGCGAACGGAAGTTGGGAGGGGAGATACAAATACGTTGGTAAAGATGAAAAGAAAATCCTCATGTGTATGGGGATGGAAATAATAAACCGAATAATTCTATAAATCTGGTTGTACTTCGGACGCCTTTTGTAATAACCAAAATCTTTGGTTACACGATATAGTTCGACCAATAAATTTAAAGCCTCTTTTGTGTTTGAGTAATTCACAGAACAATACTGCTATTTTGCATTACCGCGCGAATAGGTGAATTCACATTGTACGTTAGACCAAGTAATGTTGCAACGTCTCTGAAAGTAAAGATGCTGAGCCTAGTGTTTTAGCTTGTAGCAGGCTATTAATATTATTAATATTATTTATTTATTTTTTCAGTGCCACAGTTATTTTTATCAAGAATCACACCGTGCTACTTCAGAGATTTCAGTACATACTTTCGGGAGTTAATACAAGTGAAGAGCTTTGTAAGTATAAATAATTTTTTTTTTAATTTCTATAGATTTGCAGCACTTACAATTAATTCAGAAGTGGAATAAAATAAACGATATGAATGAGTTATGACTCATGAGCCGTATTTAATATCTTTAATCACTTCACTCAACCATTTTATGATTGACTGCTCTTGAACTACTAAGACCTTTGGTGTATGCTCATGAATCCCGACAATTGCTTTAATGGAAAATTATTCCGCATATAATATTTAATTAATTAAGTTATTGCTAGGATCTAATGTGAAAGTAAAAAACCTGTAAATTTGGAAATTCCCTAATATCAATATAAAATAGAGCATGAATGTATTTGTATACCTTTCATGTACATGAAATGGTATATTAACTTTGATCAGAAGTATGTAAGTACAAGAAGGAAAAGAGATATGCCCATAAAAATGTATACCGATATGACCATAATGACGAGTTGAATTGATTTAGTTATGTTCGACCGTCCGTCTGCTTCTACGCAAACTAAAGGAGGACTAAAAATTTATGAGATAATTCAAGCAAACTTCGTACACAATTGCACTGATATATTTAAGCGATCATTTGTCGGAAGCAGCCAGATTTGATATAGCCCCTTTACAATGGATTTATTCAGATATGAAGTTTTGGGTAAAAAATCCGCCAAAAAAGCATCTAAGGGCATGAAATTATGTATTCTACACACTTATCTACCTCTGTCATTGAATACAATTGAAACAGATAGAACAACCCCCCCCCCCCCCTAAAGCCGTTATGTTCAGATATTATGATATCTGTCAAAAAAACGTTAAATTTGGTATTTTTATCGAAAATTGTCGCAATCGGACGTTGCTCATCATTTGTGCATATGAGTATATGAGGTTGTGGGTAAAAAGTTTGTCAAAAGAGAGAATTAATATCTCATCCCAAAATGAAATGGTCATGAAAGGTATTATTACTTTGACATCGACAGCTCTTCTTTTTTGATTTTTCTTGAGTCTGTGGTTCGCCAACATTTATTTTTATATTGTTTATGTATGAATAAAACTTTTTCTTAAATTGTTTCACACACAAGACATAGCCAAAGACTTACCGTTAACGCTTTTGGACAAAAAAGAAACATTTTTGAAGTTTGAAATACTTTTTTTTAATTTTGTACTTCCATATATAGTCGATTCATTTGCATTCTTATTGTAACATTATTATATAATAACAATTGAGAAATTACATAAACATTATATATAAATTAATAAAATATATATATACCTATGTATCATTAATTATTTTAAAATCTGTTATTTGTATACTAGTATATAACAAGCTAAACTAAACTATATTTGTTTTAATTGCACATACATATGTATTTATATACTCATAATATTATATTAT
The DNA here is from genome assembly GCA_037013455.1 of Ceratitis rosa. NCBI lineage: Eukaryota > Metazoa > Arthropoda > Insecta > Diptera > Tephritidae > Ceratitis > Ceratitis rosa. The sequence continues at coordinate 18,168,810 of JAWMAG010000006.1, forward strand.
ATACAAACTATTTAATTATATATATTATTTTTAATTAAATACATAATTAAGTGCGTAGCGCTAACTAAAATACATATATATATGTATATATATATTTTTTTTTATTGTTGCATATTTGTATGAATGTATGTTGGTATACATGCTTGTATGTACGTAAATCGTAGGGCACAGCCATTTTCCGCAACGCTCTATATGAACGGACTATAATTCAATTTACTTTGCTTACATTACAATTTGGAGTAAATTCAAAAAGCTCTATTAAAACAACTACAAATGTTTTCTGGTTTACGCTTTTCTCACTACTTTCTTTTACTTGGCAAGAAACTTCACTTAAGCAAATTATTGTAGTTTTACAAGTATTAAGCCAAGAGCCGTTTCAACAGTAGGCATAATACAACGCTAATAAGTGTATTTATTTACTTGCTAAGTTTACTACATAAATTTATATACAAAACAAAGTAAGTCCACCAACACTTAAAACTTAAACGTTTCAGTTTTTTATTTTCCTTATTTTTGTTTGTTTCAATAAATAAATAAATTCACAACTTTTTTGTTTTCAGTAACATTTGAGTTCATTTTAACACTTAAAAGCTTAGTGGCACTTTTTTTTAGCAGCGAGGTGTAGGAAAAAGGCTGTGTAAATGGAATATCTTAATTTTTCTTAATCTTAAACGGTATAGGCTTTCAGCTCGTTTTCGTATTCGTAACGGCATCTCGATTTTTTAAGTTTTTCTTAATTTATTTATTTATTGTGAAAGTTGGCAAACTTTAAGCTGAAAAGCATTATGTGGTATATAAATAAGTTCAATTGTTTTTATTTACAATTGAGAGAGAGAGAGAGAGAGAAAGAGAGGGGGTTGGAATTTTCAGTAACAGAGAGTTGTGTGTGCGAAAGATCATACACACATATGTATATATATTTTCAAGCGGTTTAAAGAGTTTCGAAGTGTCACAAAGAGTTTGATACAACAAATTGTGTAAGGTGATTTTAATTTTTTGAAAGCATACTTTTAGGCGCTTTATACAGCTTGTTCTTGTATTTCTCAGACGACCAATGAAATTGCTTATTGACTACGATTACACAGTGAAACAAAATGTATTCTTTGCATAGCAAAGTAATCTACCCTTATATAGATACACCGATTTAGAATTCAAATTTTCATTTTATTGATTCAAGAAATAACGTACTTTATGTATAATTAGGATTATAGCTTCATTTCAATGACTATAAAGTGGCTCCGCTGGCCGATTGAAATGACAATATTAGCTAGAAGGCGAGAATATGGCTAGCTGAATGTTCTAAAAAGTATTGTTGATACATATTGTTACATAACAAATAGCTTAAAAGGAACAAGTTATCGATCGTGTTGAGATAAGAACACACAAGTGTTTAGCAGGACATCACTTGGAACACTAGCTCTGTGAATTGTTATTTAACTAATACTATTCACACCTATCCATTATTTATTTGTTTGTACTGAACGAAGTCTCTGGAAGAAGATTCTACATTGATTGATTAACGTTAAGTAATTGGGTAGTTGCAGGAGTTTAATTCCAAAACGAAACTGGCAGTAAACAATGAAACTTTAAATTGGCTCGAATTTATTAAATTTAGCTTTACTCTTGAAACGAGAGGTGAAGATATGTAAAATTTGCTCTGAGGAACCTTTAAATCAAACCTCTAGACTTACAATAATGCAAGCTTTAGAATATGTACCAAGCAATTTGAGTTTAACATCTAATGGACACTTTAAGTTTATGACTTCACTGTCCATTTGAAAATGACACTTATGCATAAGTACATCAAAGGAAGGCAGGAAGGCAGGAAGCTGCTATTCGTGGCATCTTTTAAATCACAGAATACATAAATTAGGTATCTGTATTAGATTTTACCCAAACAAATGCATTCTTTGGAAGTTGCTGTAATGAAGTATATTTCATTTGCTGAAGTATAATTCATTTTATTGCAATGTTAGGTACTTTTACACTATGTTATGTTAAGTTATCTCAGGCTAACTGTTTGGGAACTTTTCTAATGCTTTTCTGCTATATCATATTGAGATACATCAGATGATGTTATGATATGTTATGGTACGTTATGTTATGGTATGTTATGGTACGTTATGGTACGTTATGTTATGTTATGTTATGGTATTTTATGTTATGGTATTTTATGCTGTGCTATGTTAAGTTATGCTTCATTATATTATGGTTTCTATTGCGCTTTTAAATATTATTGGTTATGGGCTGACATAATTTATATTTTTCTAATCTACGTCAAGTTGCGTTTAGTCTGTTGATTTGATTTATTTTCAATTTCTATAAGCATACCATTTTTATCGCATTTACAATATGTATGTATATGTAAATAATTACATTTATCATTGTTGCTTTTGACATTAAACGCTTTTCACATTCACTCTCAAGTTATTCTCTGTTACTGAAAATTACCATTTACATATGTCGCACACTCATCAGGACGACCGCGTACGACGCAGGACACACGAGCTATGTATGAGTTTGATTTTAGTTAATGTTATGGCATTTGTAGAGATGCGACTGTCTGACTAGGGGATTTCTTGTAATTTATTTTATTTCTGTATTTACGTAAATGTACGAGACTCTTTGGATGGATGAAGACAATGCGACAAAGGATAAATGTACACGTATGTATGTACGGGTTTTGCGTTTAGTTAGTCGTCTTGATGTGCCAACAAATTGCGGAGATAAGTGGCCTAGCACGCTGATGGGACAGATTGCTTAGATGATTTAGAAAACTCGCACTTTTCGTGCTCGTGACTGGGTGACTAACGGTGGCTGGAGTATGTAGATGACGACAGATAGTGTAAGCGAAATTTCCATGTACATACATATACTCGTACATATTATGTATGTAAATATATGGAAGTGGGTAGAGCTGAGTGCTATGTATTCGTTTAAATAATTTGCCACAGATTTCGGTGGCGTTGTTTTATATTGGTTTTCATAGCTGCGAGCTCGAAGCGCCGTAACGTGTAAGTAGTTGTGTATATTTAGCTGGTTGGTAAGCGTACTCAAGCAGAGATATATGTACATACATACGTACGAACGAGAAACATGTAAGGCTGCACACATAAGCGTGGAGTGTGTATGCGTCGCCATATGGGCTATGTGTGACCTGTCAAATGCCAAAAATGGCCAAAATATGGGTTCACTAGCAGTGAACTTTCTCAATTTCAACATAACGCTACTGACCTAACTAACTAACTATCTATGTATGTACATAGCTATCACTCACTAAATGTGCTGTATGTTCATGTGGCTGTGTGTGTAGGTATGTGTGTGCTGAATCATTGGGTGCATGTCGGACATGCTTTTCACAACTTTTCCCCCACCATTTCGGCATTCAACGTAGACTCGAGCATACAGGGCGCTGCAGACGATATGCTACGCATAACAGCCATACGTGGTGTGGGTGTAGCGGTCGCACTTGTGTGATAATGTATTGTCGTCAGGCTGTCCTGACGCGCACGACCATTGCCATTACTACTACTACTCTTACTATCGACGCGACGACTCCCCAGCTCCTTTTTACGTGCACGCCAATGGAACATGCCGGTGAGTGCGTCAAAGGTTTTATGCGCTCGCTTGCCGTTCGCCGCACTTCCACGCGCTTGCTTCTTTTTATTCTGTTCATAGGTCGTAAACGGTGAACCGGGCACATTAGGCACATTAACGGTGCTGCGCATTAGCTCTGCACGCGGCGTCGATTTGGCCAACAATGTGTCCTGGTCACGTCGATTTATTATGCGCGAAAGTTTGAGACGCGTGCGTGCCGGTGCATGCACGTCCAATTCCGCTATGGAATTAACGGGTTGTATGCCGGACAGTGGTGGTGTTGATACAATGCCGCCCACACGCGACCGCGACAGACTATTGGTTGTGGCGGGCTCAAGTTCACCGCTACCCACAATGCAGTGTGCATCGCCGAGCTCATATTGACTGGCGCTGGCGCTATCCCACTCCTGCGAATTAATCGACATGCGATCATCGCCCACGGGTCGGCCAGCGCTGCGTGCATTATGCGCCATACTATTGCTAATGACGGAACGTCGTAAATTATCACTACGGTTGGAATTTATGGCCGACGACGAGTTCGACGATGAGGACGGCGCGTGAGCGTGGTGGCAATAATTATGCCCGGCACACAATTCCATGTCGAACAGTAAATTACTATCGGCGCCATTCGAGCGTTGCGACAGTTGAGATTGCAGCATGTGATGGTGTTGTTGTTGCTGCTGTTGTTTGCTACCATTTATTGGATTCGCCATGATTTCATCACGCTTGGTTAGTGTTGTTGTCAGCGGTGACTGCGAGCCGATGGAGGTGTAACGAGAACGATTCGAGGAACGTCGACTGACACTATTACCGCCCATTCCACCCATGCTGCCCATTCCGCCGCTGTTGCTGTTGATTGTGGTCGTCGTTGTTGTTGTGCGGATGCTGTCCTGCAGAGAAAGATGATGGCTTTGGTCACGACAATGCAATTGCATAACTCGGTAAGAGTGGTAGTGATCGAGAGCATTGTTATTCACCGTTGTATGTAGACGCATCGAGCCGTTCTGACGCAGCAGGGCGCTATAGTTGTGGCTTTGACTCTGATAGCGGCCGGGGAATCCGAATTGGCGGGCCAAAGTAACCTGCGGAAGAGGACAAATAAAGAGAAATATTAAAAAAATGTTCCGGTGAATTAATTTCCACTTTAAAATTGAAAAATTTGGACAAAAAGAAATTTATTTGTGACATAGGAAGTCAGACAAGAAAAGTATTCAAGTGTTTCAAGGGAAGAGATGAGATGAGATGAGATCGGATCAGATAAGATGAAATGAGAAGAGATGAAATGAGACCAGATGAGATGAGATCAGATGGAATGGAAAGATATGAGATATGACGAAGAAATGAGATGGGAGGAGATATGATGAGGTCAGTTGAGAATGGATGATATTGGATAAAATGAGATGAGATGAGATTAGATGAGATGAGATGACATAAGATGAAATGAGAATGATGAAATGAGGCTAAAAAATGTAATTAGAAATGAGACAAGACAAGATGAGATGATGTGAGATAAGCCAGCATTAGGTGAGATGAAATAAAATGTGTTAAGACAGAGAGGTGAGAAGAGAAGATATAGGATGAGATGAGATGAGAAGAGATGAAATGAGATCAGATGAGATGAGATGAGAAGAGATGAGATGAGATGAGATGAGATGAGATGAGATGAGATGAGATGAGATGAGATGAAATGAGATGAGATGAGATGAGATGAGATCAGATAATATGAGATGAGAAGAGTTGAGATGAGAAGAGTTGAAGCAGAGAGATGACAATAAGTAAAATGAAATCAGGCTAAAAAATATAACATGTAATGAAACAAGACAAGATGACCATAGATGACATGAGAGAATGAGATGAGAAGAGATGAGTGGAGATGACACGCGATGTGATAAAATGAGATTTGTGAATACAACATACTAAGAGATATGTGATGAAATGCCCTTATATGAAACAATACAGATGAGCTGAGATTAGGTTAGATAAGCGTAGATGAATGATGAGATTTTTCTTAAGCTAACTGGCTTCAAATTTAAAAGAAATTACTTTAATTTGAGTTAAAAAAATAATAATGCTGTAAAGGCAACCAAAAATTATAAAGATTAGTTCCGACAGGGTTTCAGGTTATAAAAAAGGAAAAAATAACTTTCGTCATTTTTTTTAATATTTTGGTTATGTAAGAAAAAGTGGAACTTCATTATAGTGAAAAAAATATTAACTAGTTTCCATTGAAAAAGTTTAAAAAAGTTAAGAACACATATTTCCAAAAAATAAATAATTTTTAAAAAATTAATAAAATAAATAAATAAATAAAAGTAATTAAATAAAAATATATACACAGTGCAACATACTTCAAAGCACAATTTCTCTTATATTTTTGTACATACAATACTTTTATTTAATTTCATATAATTTTTGAATTTCCCTCTATTCGTATATTCATTTTCCATTTTTTCAATCACATTTACAAAGTATCGCCAAACTCATTTCAATACGCGTCAGCTGTTCACAAAAGGGCAAGTTAAACTTCCTAACATGCAAAGCTCACACATACACGTACATGACTATAAATTTATTCCAAGCCATTCACTGCATACTACATACAAATATACATATATACATATATATTTATCAGCACATTTAACTTTAGCTCACCTTGAAAGCATCACGAAATTTGTGACTCATGATGTTGTAAAGTAAGGGATTAATACAGGTCGATAGGTAATACAGTACACCGGATGTGAGATCGACAGCTTCGAAGACATCCTTGAAGAGTTGCGATTCAATATTGGCGCTGCTGCCGTACACAGCCATCAGACGTTGAGCGTGGAAGGGTGCCCAGCAAAGGAAGAAGGCTACAGCGACGGCAACTGTTGTTGTTTTCGTTGTTGTTGTATTGTTGATTTTGTTATTAGCGTGCACGGAAATGATGAAAACATTTTTTTGGTTTTTTTTTTGAAATTGTATGATATGTAAATATAAGAAAAATACGAACACAAAAAAAAAAAAAGAATAAAAAGACAAAAAGTGGAAAGAAAAATATGCGGGAAAAAGTAAAGAAACAAAAAGCGATTAAATATTTTTTTAAAAGTTCATTGATGTTGGTGGAGAAAGTAAAAAAAATCTATACAGGATAGCTTATTCTAATAAAAATAATAAAAATAAAAAATAATAATAAAATAATTATTTAATAATTTACTTATTTATTATATTTTATATTATTTATTTATTTAAAAATGTTCAATTTTGATCATTCTTTTTGGACTTTTCGGAATATAACAATTTAACATGTGATAGTGTGTAAATAGTGTCTTCACATAGGTTCGAAGTATGGAAGAAGAAAAGAAAGATCGGACCACTATATTTCAGATTTAAGAATTAGGGTCAAAAATCTGTTGAAAAAGCACTTAAGCGCATGAAATTTGGTGTTGGAAAATTCTTAGTAAATATTGTCACCGAAAATCATAGAAATCCCTTGACTATATCATATAGCCCCCTTACAACCGATTCGTTCAGATATGAGATTTTGGATCAAAAATCCGTCTAGAGAGTATTTGACAGCATGAAACTTTGTATTATAAATTCTTATACACAAATAAATATTGTCACCGAAAATCATAGAAATCGCTCGACTATATACCTATATAGCCCCCTACAACCGATTCGTGCAGATATTAGATTTTGGATCAAAAATCCGTCAAGGGAGTATCTAAAATCGTGAAATTTTGTATTATAAATTCTTATAAACAAATTAATATTGTCACCGAAAATCATAGAAATCGCTCGACTATATCATATAGCCCCCTTACAACCGATTCGTTGAGGTATGAGTTTTTGGGTAAAAAATCTGTCAAAAAGCTGCTGAAAGTGTGAAATTTGGTATCCTACACGTGTAAATCTAAATAAATATTGATATCGAAAAATATCGAAATCGAAAGGTATAAAAACTTCGGTATGACCGAACTAGTCCTAATTTAACTATGTTTTGGTTAGCAGGATTTTTCGTATGAAATTTTGGGATGTTTTAAGCGTAGAATTGAGCTTTTGTGAACATATCACCATTGACTAAGTCAATGTGAAATTCGAAATTAATATCAACTACTTGATTATTATCATTTATTTAAAATCTCACCTTGCCCTTGCTCCAGCTCTTGCCCTTCTTCCCTATTTGATATAATCTCTTGAGCATTTTATGAGCTCCTTGCAAATCAAATTTCTCGCCTCATTGCTTATAGTGAGTGTTTATTGTCATAATACCGTTACAAGCATCATTCACCTGTTGTGTGATTATATAATTTAAGTTGAAAAACAAACAATAACACCAACGAATTCTCTGTCTGTCTGCTAAATTTCGCAGAATTTTCATTTGTTTATGTCACAGGTGTTTAAGTGTTTCAAAGCTACACTCTCCCCACCTCCTCTCCTCCCCTTCTCCTTGTTCATAGCACATGCTATATTAGTTTTTGTTCAAACAGGTTACACACCTATGCTTACAGAATTAGGCTACGCGTGCAGAACGGCGCCTAAGCGCAACCCACAAGAACAAACAAGTAAAACGCAGGTAAAAGCGTATACCGTAACACACATCCTTTGCGGCGGTAGCGACCGGTAAGCATGACTGCGTTGCTGGAGAACGCCTGCTGTTCAATATATTACATTAATTGACTTGAACGGGTGTGTTGTTTTTGACGCCAACACCAAAAATTATGTAAATATTTGTTTAGGCATATTGAAGCGGAACTCGCCATACAGAGTAAGAGGGATTTGTGGCTTGTTGGGTGTGTTTTTAGGTATTTTCTTGCTCACTTTATTTGTTTGACTAAAATTTATTTGGGTTTTATTTGCTCAGTTTGTTGAGGCAACAGGCGTGTGACAAAATCATTTGTGCGTGGAATTTTTCAGCAAATATTTTAAGTATACTTATATGTATAAGTTATGAAAATTTGTATAGTATTAAGCTGAAATCGTGTAAGTTCGAAATTATTTTAAGAATTTGAAGTATATAAATATTGTCTGCTATAGGTATACACATGTTGCATATTATTATTATATCTTGCTATATTATGAGAAGTAGTTCCCCACGGCGTATGATTAATGAAAATAATACTAATTTTCGGTTAAGCACACAGTGAAGTGAAGTGAATGAATAAGCAGATAAAATTTCTTGTACGGCAGTACATGCATCTAGACATATTTTTTATTTAGCAATATTTTATGTTTGTTAAAATTTTATACCTGGACATATTTATTTGTTTTTGTCAAAAAAAATATTTTTATTTGGCCATATTTTTTGCTTAGCAACATTTTGTATCCACATACATACATATTGATTAGCAAGTTTGTATTTTTAGCCACAATTTTCTGTTTGGCAAACTAAAGAGATTTTTTTGCCAATAAAAGTATTTTTTTTTTGCAAAATTTCATGTCTAGCAATTTTTTTATTATGAATAATAATTTTATCAACACTCTTTGTTTGCAAATTTATTTTTAAACAAATTCTATGTCTATTAACTGTTTTGATAAGGAATCTTTAAGTCTAACATTATTCCGTTTAACAATATTTGTTTGGATAGCAACATCTTTGACTACCCAAATTTTTTAGTTCGGGTCAATTACACGTATTTTGTCTGGCCAAATTTTAAGCAAAAATTGTTTGTCCAGCAATATATTTCGTTTAGCAACATTTTATGTGTACCGACATTTAATGCCTATCAATATTTTTGGTTAGCAACATTTTATGTCTACCAACATCTAATGCCTAGCAATATTTTTGATTACCAACATTTTATGTCTACCAACATCTAATGCTTACCAATATTTTTTATTACCAACATTTTATGTCTACCAACTTTTAATGCCTAGCAGGATTTTTGCTTAGCAATATTTATTGTTCAGCAACATTTAATGCCTAGAAATATTTTTGCTTAGCAACATTTTATTTCTACTAACATTTAATGCCTAGCAATATTTTTGCTTAGCAACATTTTATGTCTACCAACATTTAATGCCTAGCAATAATTTTGCTTACCAACATTTAAAGTCTACCAACTTTATGCCTAGCAAGATTTTTACTTAGCACTGTTTATTGTTCAGCAACATTTGATGTTTAGCACTATATTTTATTTATCAATTTAGCATAATTCTTTTGCTTAGTAATTTTATATTATCAGCAAAATTTTAAGTCGAGGAACAATATTTTTTAAAACTAATTAATTTGGGGCAACATTTTTCGCTTAGAAACATTTCATATCCAGCAATATTTTTTCTCATCAACATTTCATGTCCAGCAATATTTTTTCTTATCAAAATTTCATGACTAGCAATATTTTTGTTAAGCAAAAATTTTTGCTTAGATTTCATGTTTTTGCATGATTTATTTGACGTATATTTTTCAGATTATTATGTTTGTACCGAACAGTAAAGGTTAAAGGTTTTTGGGAAGATTGTTATTGCTTCTATATTGAATTTCATTCTATTTTTTCCCCATAAAAACAAAAATTTTAATTATGTTTAGACATATTTTTTCTATAGACACATGCCATGTTTAGAAATTGTTGTTGCTGAACTTTATCTTATCTGAGTTTGATCTTATTTATTTTATGTTAAACTTCATTCCTAAAAATGAAAGTCGAAACAATACTATATTAAGCAAAACTTTTTTAGCACAAATTATTTTTGCCATATATTATGTTGTACCAAAAATTATGTTTTTCCATAAAATATGTTTTGCCATAAACTATGTTTCGGCAAAAGTTATGTTTCGGCACAAATTCTGTTTCGAAAAAATTGTATACTTAACAATTTCCTCAGCAAGAAATATGTACATATGTTTTACGTGGTCTGAGGAGACGTTTCGGATTCGCAAAATCTTTGGTTGAATTGAAAACATAATCTTTTTAGAGCAACGAAACCATTTTCCAATTTCTGCTGTTCCTTTTGGTGGCATTCTACAAACTGTTCTCTCATTTGTGACACACACGACTTCCTCTTACCCATTTCATTAACTAAAATCTCTCAGGCTTATTACGCAAATTCAGTAAGAACTTTAAAATATACTTACAATAACCGAAACATCGGAAAAAATCAGTATTTTAAAACACTTTTAACACGTTTCTAATTATATGACCACGATCAAAAGTATATAACAGACATTTTTTGAATTTTTTCGCAAAGCAAACTTCGATTAAAGAAAAGAAAGTATTTTCAAACCCATAATGAAACTCCACAAAGTAGCTCAGTGCATAAGAAAATTATATAGAAAGTATAGGGCGTTGTGTTAATCATAATATTTAGTTTATGTAAGGTCGTTTCTAATTATGTGGCCACCACTGTACATAGTATTATATTTAAATGAAATTTAATATTGTAAACATTTGACTTTCAGAAAGTTTTAGTACTTAGTTCGTAAATAAATTTCTTAATTAAATTATGACTCGAAATTATGTTTAGGCAGATTTTGGTTAGACATATTTTATGTCGAGAAAAATATTATGTTAAGCCATAAATAATGCTTACAAAAATTTTACATATTTTTCCCACTTTAGCAAATATTATATTATCTTAAAGAAATTTTGAAATTATGCTTAAACATATTTACTGTTGCAACAATTATGTGTGTTAGGAAAATGTTTAGTTTTATTTCTGCTTCATTTCAATAAGTGATTCACGCCATTAAGTCTTTAGCCTTTGTTAATAAACTAATATTAAAAAAAAAATACATATACGTAAATAAATAAATCAATATACCTTTCTATTACACCTCATTCCCTTCACGCCGACTACTCACCCAACATTCTGATCACTCGACTCTGTGCACTAATGCCACGATGCACATCTAGACTCCGACGTGGTACGGCCTGCAGCAAACGGCTACGCTTCAACTTTATACCAATCAGTACATAAAGTACGCAAATCGCTGTCATGGGACCGCCAAAGAAGATAAAACCCGACACGGCAAAAACATGTTCGACGAAGTGATTGCCAATCTGTGAACAAGTGAAAAAAGCAAGAGAAACACACACACACAAGTGGTGAGGTGAATTTAAACGGTAAAATGGACAGCACGATAACAGTTCGTAGTAAGGACAAGAAAGGTAGTGAAAATAGTAGTATTAGCGGCGGTAACCACTTCAATATTAAAAAAAGCTAAGTGACCTCTTGGCCTTTTTGTAGTTAATACATATACATATACATACATACAAGTGTGTATGAGTATATAACGGTACTCATCCGTGAACTTACCGTGCACGAGGTGCCGCCCTGCTCTGAGACGACGGAGAATTGCATGGCCTGCGGCAAGGCGAGCAACAGAGCCGTCACCCAAATGGCCAAGATGAACTTGATAGCGCGCGATAGCTTCGACATGGTGTGCTGTCTGTAATTAGACGATAAAAACGAGAGAAAGCAGAGGCGGACAATTCATAAGACTGCATTGGGCATAAATAAGTAAAAAATGGTAGTAAAGTGCTTAACGTCTATACATACATATGTACATACATATATAAAGAAAAGGTAAAAGTAAAATAAAATGTGTGTATGTTGGTGTAAATTAAGTTAAAAATCATGAAACCATAACGGTTTCGCCCTAAAAAATTGTCAACCGTAACGTAACATAGTAATCGATGAAGTGGTTAGAGTTGCAACTGGAAAGTAAAAAAAAAAACAAAACTAAATAAAAAAGCAGAAAAATATACAAAATAAAAGAGAGAAAATAAAGTAATTGTCTCCAATTGTAAATTGTCTCTCGTGTGCCCTTTTCCTTTATACTTTTCAACTTCGCCAACTCACTGTAACTTATTAAATGAAGAAACAAAAAATATCTCAATTGAGAAAAATATAAATTATATAAAAGCTTTAATTACAAAATGTAAGTGTCAGCTGAAAATTGAAATGAAGACAGGAAATACAGTTAATCACTATGTCAATTTGTATTTATACACACCGAAATGGATGACATATCGCTATATACCGCTCAACGGTAAATGCTGTAATTGTCAGCACAGTTGCATTTGTTGCTGTTTCGGCCAATACACTGCCAAGTATGCATATTGCATCGCCGAACGGGAAGGCATTTGGATACCAATAGCTGTAGACGTCTTGTGGTGCGCCTGTAAAAGAGAGAGAGAGAGAGACAGAGAGAGAGAGAGAGAGACAGAGAGAGACTAATTAGAGTTATATAAGTGTGGTTGTAGTATTTAAAAGGTGATTCAAGTCTCATACATACTCATGTGAGAACCAAAGAGGCATTGCGAGAGGCAATGTTCAGAGTATACTGAGTTATAGAGGGCATACTTCTCTTGCCTTCCTAGTTATAGTAATGGCTAAACATGACGATGAAATCCATCACCCGGCTATGAAGAAGTCCGCATAAAAATTACACGTCTGAAGAACAAAAAAAGTGGCGGTAGCCGATGGCTTATCGGCTAACCTATTTATGGTAAATATGGCAGCGCAGAGCTGACAAGCTGCAAGCAAGAGCTATTTTGTAGATTATCGTCGAACCGATGAAACCTAAGTATTACCTGCTTAATCCGTATAAAGGGGTACCACACGGTCTGCGCAAATTACCGTGAGAAAGTCCAAGTCTTTTGTGAAAAACTAAAGCCCGCCGGCTACAAGCTGATTGGATCCTTTCAGTGTGCCTTAAGACCATTAACTAGATGCTCAGCACTCATTAAATTTTAGGAAAGACTAGATAGATGGCGGCCGCGATAGCCGAGTGCTTAGCATTGCGTACTACCATTTGGAAGGCTCGGGTTCAAATCTCGGTGCGACCAACATCCAAAAGTTATGGAAAATTAATTTAAATAAAAAATTCAGTTAAATTTTCTAATTGCGGTCGCCCCTCGGCAGGGTATGTCCACTTCTCCGAGTGTATTTCGGAAATGGAATAAAAGGCTCCTCATAAAAAAACCATCAGCCGTTATGAGGCGACTTAGTATAAACTGTAGATCCCTTCATTTGTTGGAAAAACATCAATACGCAAAATCACAAATTGGAGAAGGAGCTCGGCCGAAAATCGCTTCAGCGGTTACAAAGCGCCAATTATATATATATATAGATAGAACGAAAGCAAATTGCCTTTAGGTGGCTATAAATACATTTTTGTAGCTTTACAAAATGTATGCGTCAGGATGAGGAACCAGGATGATGTGGAGACTGTCAGGCTCAGCAACCGACTCTTTCTTTCGACTTAAATGACTTCATTCAACAATATGTACAACAACCGTTGGACAGGGTGACGTACAGATAAACACTTAACGCCATTCGCCAAGAGTTAGTTAACACCTTCATGAACTCTCTTCCTGTGAATAGTGTTCTTGAAGTCAAATCACCACACATAGCAGACGAAGAGCTCGAGCTGCCTCGATAGACTCTCGTAATACTGGCGCAACTCAGGTCTGGATTTTGTAGCAGGCTAAATTCCTACTTATCCAGACTCGATTCCGACATACGTAATGTATATACTACATATAACGAGTCCACGCACGAGAATAACCATCTCATTGCATGCTCCCTTCCCTCCCTTCGGTCCGGATCCGTCGAAACAGATCGTTTCCTGGATCTCCCGTTAGATGACCTAGATGACTTGGACTGATTAGCCTGCTTCTAAGCAAATTTGGAGAACAGCTACAACAACAACAACAACAATCGCTTTCACTAAGCTCAATGAGTAGGTAGGGTAAATAGGTCTGGTAGTGCCTAAAGACAAGAAGACATATGTCCTATCATCAAACCAACATTCGGTTTATTCAGGTCTTGCCTTCCACGTCAGTGTCCACGCTTTTGCATCATATAGCAGGAAGAATAAATAGTGAGGTGTAGAGTTGGATTTTTATTTGTCGTGAAAAGAGAGAAGTGGTCAGCCTCAACTCATTTGGAGGCTAAATTTTCCGACGGTTGTGTCGAAGATAACTTTCTTGTCCAACCTGAACATAAAGTTGGCAAGCAAAATTTTCGAAACTTCGCTTTGATACGGATTGTGGTCTGGATTATTCATTTACTTTGGGTGAACGCCAGTGGGACGTAGTCTCTCTAACGTCACTTTGTAGTATATGTCATGAGCACCTACTCGTGTCCGCAAAATTCAGGTGGTAATTATTTTAACATTTTGCCTTACGAGGACTTCAATCCGCATGGCAGAGATAGCTTGCTAATTAAGAGACATTCCATGTGCATACTTTTAAATCATGGTTCCTCAAACTAAACTGCTCACGCTACACGAGCAGATTTAAGTTTTTGACACATTTGTGTAGTAAGCCGCCTGCTTCAAGGCACGTTGTGGTGTACAGACGCTGCAGCAAGAATTCAGTGTACCTTTAAACTGGATATATCTTTTTGCTATAGCCCAAGACTCCACACGGGATGTTAGCGCTTTTCGTGCAGTATTGTTGTTCCAATCTATTATCAAGCTTCACAGTTCAATCCCTCTCTCTTTCTGTTTATAAATACCTATCATTTCTTCAGCTCTAACTAAACCACTTACAATAAATTGATAGAAAGTTATATTTAATATTCACTTTTTTTTTAAACAATAAGGATATACTTTTATATGAACCTTTCGGAAGTTGCGGTAGAAATCAATCAACCAAACCCTTTAGTGTGTAGCTGAAGGATAAAACAAATGAGAAAATACACTTTTCATAAACTATGAGTGGATGGACCTGCATAAATTTATGAAATCCATATATCCCTAAATATATGCATACATACATATTTTCGTGAATATATTATTTGCATGCCACTGACACTTGAAATCCGCTCATACCTAACATCAGTCGAGAACCCACTTCACAGTAGAGTAAATATTTTGTTAAATAACTATATATTAGGTCCAGTAAAAAGTCATCCATTATTCTTTTAATAGATGGGTTTAGTGATCTCTATCTCGCGTTCCATAAGTGCTCTGGGGTCACGCTAGGTGACGTTAGAAGGATGATATTTAGTGCTAAAGAAGATAATGGGAAAAGTGTTGATCACTTAACTCAGTAGTAAATGAAGACCAGCAAAGAGAAAATACGCGATATTGTACAATTTGTCATGTGACGTTTTTTTGTTTCCAAAACTCAAGTTACCACTGCGTGAAACCCGTTTCGACTCGATTGAGGCCGTAAAAGAAAATTTGCAGAGGGAGCTAATGTCGACAGCTGCTGCAAACAAACTGGTTGACAGATGGCGCTAATTTTGGCGTAGTAATAAAGGACAGTGCTACCAACTTAACAATAATTTAAATGACAATTTCCGGAAACTTTCTGGTCTTAATAATGTATAACTTTTTACTTAACTAATATTAAGTGGAGCTTGTGACATTTTCATAAATTTTCGCACATTTTCAAGGGTATTTGACAATTTACTGTCACTCAAGTAGCAGTAAATTACATGACACTTGGCTACTTATTTACAGTTTGCTAAGTATGTGTTGCAAGGCAAGAAAATCAAATTTTTTAGTTTTCCTTTTATTTTATTTGGAGGTCTCTTTTTTATAGCTTTTGCAAAGACTTATTATTTATCCACATATTCGTAAGCATATCAATCACGAGAAATTTATACACAAAATTCTTTGCAATTTTGTATGGATTTATTTAGAGAGAAATTTCTTTGCAGCATAATTTAGTTGAAAAAAAAGAAAAATATTTTCGGTTTGATTGAATGACGAGCGCATAAATTTAGTACGAGGGATTATTCGCTGTGGCACATAAATAAACATACTTATGCAAATATTATATTAAGATATGTATGTATATATGAATATGATAAAAAAATTGTCTGGATTGACTTACTTATGTAGAATTTCAATTCTTTTATATGGGAAATTTTTTGCAAGATTTTTGTAAGCATTTTTCTTATGATAATATGGTAAATACGTATTTGCACTTGAGTATATAAATTTACACAACAGATTTACGTATTATTAGTAAAATTGAAGCCAACGTAGCTTACAGGCCTTCCTTTAAAATATAAATGAAATATTTTGATGAATAACCATGCAAATGAATGGACACAAACTAAGCATGAGGGTAGCCTTTTATATGTATATCGGTATGAGAGACCAAAAATAAATCTTAATCAACGAAAATTACTTTCTTGTTTTTCAAAATACTCTCCCATTAAGATTTATATACACTTGCATACGTTTGAACTAATAGTTGAAGCACTTTGCCACTCTGGCTGAGGTTTCAGTCAAAAATGCATTCAGAGACGCATCTACCGTCTCTTCAGGTGTGGAAAAACGTTGACTTCTCAGTTTATTTTTTACGTACGGAAATAAAAACAAGTCATTCGGTACCAAGTCAGGACTATACGAGGGATGTTGCAACAAATCGATGCTCAAAAATTCAGTTTGTTTCAGTCGATCTGTGAGAGCTCCCATTGACGTGTTGTGGAATGAACCATTTTTGACGTGATCTAGGGCCTCGACAGAATTCACTATATCATCGATAAGTCATGGCCCTCATCGCCAAAAGTTGATTCAAAATAATTGTTCCACTGTTGTTGAGTTAATTCACGTTGAAAGATGAGTTACTCCACGTCGCCAGAATGTTCTCGATTTAATTTTTTAATTTGTTATGTACCACCAGAAAAATCAAATTTTACGGTAAAGTTGTCAGTTTGAATGGGTAAAAAAATGTTATTCTTCTTCTTTATTGGCGATCGGACCGCTTACGTGATTATAGCCGAATCAACTACAACGCGCCATTCCGCTCTTCGGTTCGAGTGAAATAACCCGCATGCCCGGCTGTTTGTAAGTTTAGTCCAATTCAGTAAGTTCGTTTAACAGAGTCGTTAGCGGACAATACGACTCGCTTTTTGTGCTTTCGCAGTATTTTGTATACAGACCACGGTATGAAGTCTTAGAATGATCCAATTGATCTAAGAACGGAAGCATCATGAACATTAAATGCGATTTCTCTTTCCTCAATATGTATAGATCGGGAAGAAGATGAACATTTTTGACGGAAAATCATTTTGTCCGATGTAACTCATTTTCGACTCCGTGGCTACATGAACAAGGAAAACAGCTGCACTTGTGGCTTGAAAAACCCATACTTAACCATGAATAAGGCAATACATCATCAAGGAGCAACTTTTTTTGGTGAGAAATGTAGATCGACGGAATTATCGAACCGTTTTCCTTTGAAAACGAGGATGGTTGGATCGTTAACGTGACATTCTTAAAGGTTATCTGTTTTCAAATGTTGAAAAGAATGACATGGACGATGTGTGGTTTCAACAGAACAGCCAACGTTGCAATCCACATTTTGCGTACTGAGTTCGAAATTAGCTGAATTGGTGATTCATAACTTGAAACACGAAATTGGTGTGACTATTGCAGCCCATTGAGGGCCACACAATTGAAAATGTGCTGAAAAATGTATTCGACAGACAGAACAGACCTTTTTATGAATGAAGTTGTGTATCTTAACAGATTATTAATTCTTTTTTTTTTAATTTTCGAAATACGTGCACTCTTTTTTCAAACAAAAAGGCCTTTCTACCTAAAATTATATCTAATATTTTAAAGAAGCTTTATAAAGAAATAAATAGATATTTCAATAAAGTCCCGTGCGACAATGGTTAAAATTGGATTAAAGTGACCTAAATTATGTACAACAAAACCATATTTATGTGGCATGAAAAAATGAATCGCTAATTTATTTAGATTTTGCTAAAACAGTCATTTGCTGGCAAATAATGCAAATTTAATTTTTTGTCCCGTGCGAATGCCATGATATGTTGAAATTGCCTTGAAAACAAAACAAGAAATCGTTATACCTATGTTAAGGATTTTGTTAAAATGTTTCAGATTAAAATTGTACACTCGAATTTTTTTCGAATTCAAAACTTTACTCATAATTGTATAGTTCTCCCAAAAAGTTATTTAAATGGTTTGGAATTCATTTTATAAAGCGTTTTTAGAAAAAAATGCTTTTAGGGTAGTTTCCATAGAAATGTCGGCAACTATATATTATTATATGAAAAGAAAATTCTTTGGTGGGTGTTCTCAAGTCTACTCTTTATAAACCCGAGTTTCTTATCTTTTAATTAAATAGATAATTCTAAATCAACTAAAGTAGCATATAGCTCCTTTTGGTACAGAAATCCACTTGAATCTCGAATAAAATCTTCAAACTCTCAAAAAAAAAAAAAAACTTTCACTCACCGGATAGCAGCAGCATCAAATCCGATACAGCCAAATTGAAAAGGTAATAGTTTGTCGCTGTGTGCATAAATTTATTACGCCAAATGACAATGCAAGTGATGAGATTTCCCAAAACGCCGGCAACGAAAATAATTGCATAGAACACGGTGAGCGTAATCAGCACGGACATGGCGAGCTGCTGTTGTGCCACATCGCGAGTTTGATTTAGCTGCGCGGTATTTAACAGATCCGTGAGATTTTCCGTCGATATATTGAGTGTTAGAGACATATTCTGCTTGAATGCATCACTCTGCAACAACTGCTGCAAATCCACCAACGATGAGGAGTCAAAGGCAAAGAGCTGTGAATTGGTGTAATATGCTTGACTGACGATGAGCTCATCATCGAGCAGTAGCATTTCATCGGCTGTTGCTGTGTTGGCCAAAGCGCCAGCGGCAAATGCAATCGTTGCCATATGTGGGTGTAGGAAATGTTGGTGGGAAAACATTTGGCTGAGTTGTTGGTTGCGGATTGTGAGGCTGGGGTTAGGTGGTTGAGTTTAGTAGATAGATAGATGAAATTTCAATTTCGTTTTCATTTTTGTCTCAGACGATTGATGGCAGGTGTTAACTGGAAGAGAAAGAAAAATAATATTATTAGTAATTTGATATATTGTATTTGATGGACTATATTTATTTGTGTGTTTTATGTGTTCAAGTTCTGTAAAGAATATATTTCGCATGCTTCGCTCAACTTATGATCAACATATTCGGTCTGTGGAGCGCAGTATTCGTAACACCATCACCCATCTCGTGACCCAGCCTTCATTATTGGATAATATTCGACCGAATAGATCAAGTGCAGTACGCAGTGAAGTAAATGTAGCGGCTGTAGCTGAGAGTGTACACGAATACCGTGAAGAGGTGAAGAGTCGATTCGGCGTCGTTCGCAGCCGACTGACTGACGTATGAACTGATGTATGGAACGCCTTGGTACATTTTACAACGAGATCTTAAAATGAATGCGTACAAAACACGGCAAGTGCAAGAACAGAAGCCGTCCGACTTTCCCAAGTGACAACCCTTCGCTCTATGGGCTCTTGAAAAATTCCAAGAGAATCCTAAGTTTTCGAACTAAATTTTGTTCAGCGAAG
Source organism: Ceratitis rosa (assembly GCA_037013455.1). NCBI lineage: Eukaryota > Metazoa > Arthropoda > Insecta > Diptera > Tephritidae > Ceratitis > Ceratitis rosa. The sequence continues at coordinate 18,188,696 of JAWMAG010000006.1, forward strand.
AGACTCATTTTTGGCTCAATGGGTATGTAAATAAGCAAAATTTCTACATTTGGAACGAAGAGCAACCTGAAGAGATTCAAAAGCTGGCATTTCATCCAGAAGAAAACAACGGTTTCGTGTGGTTTGTGAGGCGGTGGAATGATCGGTTCATATTTCTTCGAAAATGATGCCGGTGAGGACGTATTCGTCAATGGCGACCGTTCTCGCGCCATAATAACCGACTATTTGATGTCTGAAATTGAAGCTCGTGATCTCGAAAGCATTTAGTTTCAACAAGACAGCGCCACTTCTCACACATCGCATCAATCAATGGTTTTATTGAGAGCACACTTTGGTTAGCAGAAAATTTCTCCTTTTGGACCGGTCGACTATTAGACTTTTTTCCTGTGGGGATATGTAAAGTCTACGCGATTCAGGCCTTGAAGCAAAACATAGCGGGTGTCAATATTCGTACGAGTCATCGAAAATTGGACTCAATGGATGGACCATCTGAAACGTAGCCGCGGTCAATATTTGAAAGAGATAATCTTCAAAAAATAAATCCCTAAGAATGTTCTTTCGAATGTTAATAAATATACAATACCCCATTAAATTTCAATTTTCTGTGCTTTTTTCTATAAACAAATTGGAAACCTCGAAAACCCTTTACAAATAAACAATTATGAAGATCGGAAAACTCCATCGTTTACCCAATGCAATCAATTTTTCTGTTATACCATAAATTTAATATGATCTTCAAAGGTATAAAGACTTCGGCATGACCGAAGACAGTTCTTCTTTCTTAGTTTTAATTCAAATTTAAATAAATACGAGTTTTCACAGTTGGACAGCTTAGCAAGTTGGGCTTATTTTGTGTGAAATTTAAATATACCAAAGTAATATATCAAACATATTTCAGTGACAAGTTTTAACCATTCCAAAAATAAAAAAAAAACATACCGTTAAACAGTGGAAAAAACCTCTACGCTTTCACTGTAATTTAATGCGACTGCTTGGCTGTCTTTTTGCGGTTTGCCACCCACGTCAGACATTCATTTGGTAGGAAACACATGTGTTTGCTTATTCTTTAATCCTTACGCCTTTCATACACACATACATACATATGTATGGCTGTACACCGAAATAGCAAACTCGTGTATGTTGTAAATTTTAGTAGAATGACAGACATCGCGTAACGGAAACTTGAACAAGTTTAAATTGTAATGCGAATAAATATGTACATAGGTATGTATGTAAAGTATTTTATTGTGTTCGGAAACTTTGTTGTTTAGAAATAAAAACTTTTATCTTTTTTTTTATACAGAAAGTAGTAGAAGAAGAAGGAGTTGGAACAAAAAAATGGCAAAAAAGTGCAAATGCATCTCAGACATGTTCGCTTTAATTCAACTACATACATATGTATATATGTATGTATACTCGTATGTATGTGTATATGTATATAAGCATGAAGGCTTTTCAAGGTGCGTAAGTATGTAGTTATGTATATAACTGGAATGTGATTTAATTAAATTTCTTAACATTTGAAATTAACATACCTCGCTGACTACCTACAGACTGATAACACATATCATATGGCGGTAGGAACACACATACAATCAAATGTAGGCGCGTGTATTAAACACAGTGATATACACTAAGTACATACATATATCAAAATTTTGCACTTAAAACCATTTTTTACTTTTTACTCAATTTTCTTTCTCAATTAATAGCCACCTCCTTCCAGCAGAGAAATTTGAACCCAATTCCATGCGTGAGCTGTAGAACAAAATCTCTTTGTCAGGAGAATGATAAAAAAGTAAAATGCTTTGAAATTGAAAGACATTTATCTATATATGCACATTGCAACTGTATGTGTCTTCAGGTGTTTTAGATATCTACTTTACCAACCAAGCGAGTGTGCCTTAGAACTCCTTCACCTATCCACCTAAACACGTAGGTCTCCATAGACTTATTGCTCCGTGGCATTCCAAGTCAGCTGCGACAGTTAAAGCTAATTGCAAAAGGTTAGCTCTTCTCCAAAGCTTTGTGTTATTGTGGAAATTCTTTCAGAACTTGGGTATTTTGTTTTTATGACTTGGAATTTTTGGTCTTATGGTATTTTAACATTTTGCTGGCGTAATAGAAATGAAATGAACATAGATTATGTCTAACGCCCAAAAATTTCATGACGTTTTAAGCAAATTAGTGAAGGTGCAAAAGTTTTGCTTCGAGGTACATATACACATATCTACATGAAAACCGAAAATATGTAAAGACAGTTGAGCCAGCAAAGTAGTAAAGAGTTCAAATTGCGGTGGAATTGCTCACTAAAATAAATTAATTTGTTCTATTAAGGTGTGGTGATGTTCTTATTGTAGTTGCGCTTTTCCTCACCGCTTGTGTCATTTACTTAATTATATTGCTCTAGCTTTCGTTTTTTTAACAAATTCATTTGACAAATTTGAGTCAACAAAAACTTTAAGCGCAAATATAAAAGATAGCAGATAAGAAAATACACTTTGCATAGAAATTTCTACGAGTAATGTAAAAGAAACCGAAAGTTTATGTTAAAATGTATACTTCACACCTAACTGTGAAAGTGTAAGCGATTAGGATTAAAATTTGTGAATTATTTGAAAAATTGCTTATCTTAAATCATTGGAGACTTAATGTCGTCAGCATGTAAAAACGTCTAGAGTGATGAAATGGCATTCAGGATTGTATATTCAGAAGATAACTCTAATTTAATTAATTTTTTTTGTTTTATGTAATTTAACTTTTATAATTGTAATCATTTTTATTTTTCTTATTTTATTTATTCTTATTTAAGAATCATTTAATTTTTTCTTCATTTTGTTTAAGTTTTTAATTTATTTTATTTTAGTTTATTTTATTTTATTTTATTTTATTTTATTTTATATTATTTTATTTTATTTTATATTATTTCATTTTGTTTTATTTCATTTTATTTTATTTCACATTATTTTATTTTATTTTATTTTACTTTATTTTATTTTATTTTATTTTTTTTATGTTATTGTATTTCATTTTATTTTATTTTATTTTATTTTAATTTTTTTATATCTTTATTTTTTATTTTATTTTATTTCATTTTATTTTATTTTATTTTATTTTATATTATTTAATTTAATTTAATTTAATTCAAATAAATTTAAATTTACATTATTTTATTTTAATTCATTTTTTTATATTTTATTTTTTTTATTTTATTTCATTTCATTTTATTTAATTTTATTTTATTTTATTTTAGTTTATTTTATTATATTTTATTTTATTTTATTTTATTTTATTTTATTTTATTTTATTTTATTTTATTTTATTTTATTTTATTTTATTTTATTTTATTTTATTTTATTTTATTTTATTTTATTTTATTTTATTTTATTTTATTTTATTTTATCTTATTTCATTTTATTTTATTTAATTTAATTTAATTTAATTTAATTTAATTTAATTTAATTTAATTTAATTTGATTTTATTTTATTTTATTTTATTTCACTTCATTTTTTTTTTTATTTTATTTTATGTTATTTTATTTTATTTTATTTTATTTTATTTTATTTAAATTAATTCAAATAAATTTAAATTTGTATTATATTATTTTATTTTATTTCATTTTATTTTATTTTAGCTTATATTATTTCATTTTGTATTATTTTATTTTATTCTGTATAATTTAAATTAAATTAATTTAATTTAATTTTACTTTATTCTATATTATTTTACTTTATTTAATTTAATTTAATTAAAATAATTTTAAATTTATTTAATTTAATTTAATTTAATTTAATTTTATTTAATTTAATTTAATTTTTTTATTTTATTTTATTTTACTTTATTTTATTTTATGTTATTTTTTTTTGTATTATATTTTATTTTACTTTAATTTATTTTATGTTTTTAGTTTATTTTATTTTTTTTTATTTTATGTTTTTTGATTTGAATTTATTTTTGTTTTTTTTATTTTAATTTAATTTATTTTATTTATGAAAATAGGATAGCTTCATCTAATTTAATATATTTTTTTTTTACTTTACATAATTTTGTTAACTCTTATTTGATTTGTTTTTTTGGCATCTAATTTTTTTATTTTGGTTTATTTTTTTTTTCATTTTATTTATTTCCATTTTACTAATATTTAATTTATTTCACTCTATTGGATTTCACTACGTGTTTTCATATTTGCTTTCCTATGTGTGCCATATTTACTTGATATTTATCTGTGTTATGTTGATATTTACACTTCTCTTTGATTGCAATTACATATGAGTATTCGTTGGAATTATTGTCACGTGCCAATGAATTTTGTGATGAGTTTGTATCCAAGAGGATAGCGGTGCATGACATTAGTTGGAAGTTGTGAGTTCTTATCCTGGTCAGACTAATATCAAAAAAGGTCTTGTGCAAGTGAACACATAAAAAAAAGCACAGAAACCAAATTACCGTTAAAAAACGTATTAGCAGTCAATCTTCCAGTGTTTCCTTTTTTCAGGACCACCAATTTAAACAGTATTCAAATTTATGGCTGTGAAAATTTTTCATACTTGGAATAATGACACATGTGTGTGTGATTGAGGGTTCATGGTCAAATTGTTGTATGTGCTATTTTTATTATTGTATATCCAAATATTATTTTTATTCTTGTTTTATTTTTTTGTTTATTTTTCGCTTCAATGCTTGTCTGATTTTTATAGCATTATCTGTGACCGATAGAAGGCAATAAATTGTAAGAAACGGCTCGTGTTGCAAGCATAAATCCATTAATGGTTTTCAGCATAATTTTTATTTTTTTTTTTAGAAAATGCTTGTTCACATATACAATGCAATGAACTGCTTGAACAGCTATAATCACATTTCAATCAAGCAGACTGATGTTGCATTTTTCTGCCCTTACTTATTGTATAATGACTTTTTAGAAATTCATTTCCGAGAAAAAGAAATTGATTAAAGTACAATACAACAACAAACTTACTGTCACTGTATATCAATGAGTTGAAGAAAATTTTTAGAGGAAGATTTGTGGATGTAGCGGACTGTGAGTAGCTAATAATAAATGCAACAAGTCATTGTCCATGCAGCACATAGCATAAATGTAATTTTTAATGCCAACATTTCCAAGGCAACAGCACAAGCGCTGAGTGAGCAAGGAAAAGTAGTGCTATTGAATTGGGAGGAGATAGAGATTTCACAAAGTATATACAAAAATATAGATACAAATATAAAAAAAAATTATATACGAATTTATACGTGTATATACTCATACATAAGTATAAAAAATGAATTTGCATTTTTCTAATATATTTTGATGGAGATTCACCTTTGGTCCACTGTGGATGGTAATATATCACCATCATAGCTACATGAAAGGCAGGTCAACGGCGACGCCATTACACATTGTCCCACACCAACTAAGTCTATGAATGTTCTCTTAGATCTACTTCCGATTAACATAATGGGGTTTCGCAATACTGCTTGCGCCGCAGCAAGACCACAAAAGTTGTCTGAATGGATAATAATAAATCACAATCATACTAACATCTTAAAGAGATTTCGTCCACCAGAAAAAAAGGATTACTGCATATCATTCACTGACTTCACGACAGATAGAAGCCTTTGGGACAAGATGATACCAGCAATCACCGATTCGATTTAATTATACACGGTGGTGGAGTTTACTCAAAGTATCTGTGGTATCTGTAAACCCTTTCCTTTACCGCATCACTGTAGTACTTTTCAGGCGGAATTTGTTTTCCGATAGCCAGGCTGCAATAAAAGCCCCAAAACCCGTAGACTACTGCGGCATTCACTTAACGTGACGGCTAAGCAGTTCTCTCTGAACCTGGTATGGGTACCTGGACACAGCAACATACTGGGTAATGAGATGGTGGACGAGGTCAAGGAAGGCCACTTCCCTTTCATTTTCGCATTCATGAGCCTTAAATAAGAATCTAATACTTGCGTTAATGTTTATCAGTGGTACACAAAGGAGTACGCAAAGGGAAGCTTTAAATGGAATACACAATATCTTGCTACTAGGCTTAGTGGTATATCAGACGGTAGCAATGACTGTACTTTGTCTAAGAGAGTCAAATCAATGGACCACTCCGCCATGGATAAATAAGATTTTATACAAAGTTATACAGATCGATGCGGTTCAATTATATTAACTGATAACTACTTCAGAACACGAATTTCTAGCAGGGAAGAATGGGTAGTTGCCGCACATCAAGTGACAGCCTGAAAATATACACAGACGAACTTGAGGGGAGAGTTGACGGAGATGTCCTCTCAGGGAACTCTCTGATGAAACTCTCCTTCAGGCTACCTGATGATTACAGTGTTTTCATAGAAACTGCAAAGTAAATCGGAGCCAGCTTTAATGTTAAGATATCTTCATTTTCAGCGAAAGTCAGACAGCAATAAAGGCACTGGGTTCGCTCACAATAAATTCGAATTAAGTCCTGTTTGTACGTTGGCTTTTGACCTCATATCGTGTCACCGGGACCAAAAAAGGGCGGAGATACTTGGTAGGTCTTACTGTTTTTAGTACCCTGGACTGCGCTCAATTGAAGCGGTTCACATCTGCTTTATAGTTTTGGCAATTATATCCCTATACTTATAGTTTTATTTTCAAATAAGATTAATTTTCCGTAAAAATATTCCTAATATATGTACTAATAATGTAGCTATCATAAATACTCCAAACTAATAACCTCTATCGAAATATTGATACTCAAACGCAAAATATCAATATTTCTTAGTCGTGCGACGCTAGTAATGTCGCTGACTGTATTATGGAAAAAAATATACTCTTAACTGTCTACAATTAGCCGTTTACTCTTACATTATCATGTTTTTATTAAAGCATATTTTATCACTCATTTATTACATATTTTTTTTTTACATTTGTAGCACTGCACATGTCTGCATATCCAGCTATCCTCCCCTCACATGGTAGCTGGCACTTAATTATTCACTCATGAAAGATAACAAAGCGAGAGATAACTTCTTTTGTATATTATTCATATATTGGTATTGTTCTTCATGATTTATGGCTTCTCAAAGCCTGCTTTTTGTTTTACATTATTGCACTTTTTTTTGCGTTATATTATATAATACAATTATCTTCTTTTCTACTATTTTTTTGTTTTTCCTTTCTAAGAGTTATCAATATTTATTTTTTTGTACTCTTTTTCTTTCAAAGCGTTAACAATGCGAGTATGTCCATCAATCAATCATTTTTCGATTATAATTGACCAAATATTTATTGGAATAAGGTATTGTTATAAATAAATTATTTGCTCAGCTACATAATCATTACATTCCCACAGCTGTTGTTATTAAATCTTCCATGTAATATTGTTAAATATTTCTGAAACTTTTTTTTGCTCATTAGACAACTAAATCAATATTTATGTATGTATTATTGATGTGTTAAGATATTTGGTTTAATTTCGAAATTGTGTTGTCAATAATACAAACAAAATTTATGTATCTTCTTCTTCATTGGCGTGGGCACCGCTTACGCGATTATAGCCGAATGAACAATAGCGCGCCCTTCGGTACTTCTTTTCGCGGTTTGGTGCCAGTCTAGCCAGGTCCTTCTTCACCTGCGGCGGGTACTGTATCAAACACTTTCAAAGATTGAGCACTTTCATCAGCGCTTTCTTCTGTGGTGTTCGCCATAAATGTGTAAATTGAAGTTTAATTGAAAAAAAAAAAATAATTTTGAAATTATTTCAACTAAATGCTTACATTTTGCATATTAAATGAATGCACAAAAATCGACATATTTTCTATCCAAACCGCCAACTTAAAGTCAAGCGAAAGTCTCACATAATGACTTAGCAATTTCTACTCCACATAAATTCTTTCAATTATTTGTTGTTGATTTACATGCTTTTAACAAACATAAATAACTAACTGCACTCACATACGCACGCGCACACATACGTGTAGCTAGAAGACGTAGTTAATTGCCAATCATTAGCAGTTGCACGTGCTCATCAACTTATCGCGGCTGCATTAGCCGCCAACTTCATTGATTTATCGATTTAATTGAAAAGTTAGCGGATGCAAGTTTTTACAGCGATTCATTAACAAGCGTTTAACGAGCTAACTATGTATATTTGCGATGCGGGTAAAAATAGCGAAGTCGCAAAGGGCAATGTTGGGGGGAGGGGAGGCACGACCACGAGTGGTTTGTGGTCAGCGTTGCGAGGGTAAGAAGCAGAGAAATTATTCTATTTAACAATCACTTTATTTAATTTATAATATACATATATTTATGCGATTGATATAAAGTAAAGTCGTATATTTGAATTAAATAGAAATCGAATGTAAGATCCGTTTATTTGTATTTTAGATGAGAATATTTTTAAATTCCACTTAAATGTTAGCAGAGTGGCTTAATATACTATATGCGCTATTTTACTTTAAATAATATGTATGTGCATATATATTATATATATATGTACATATATATATATATAAATATATTACTATTGTTTTTGTGTTAATTTATTTTGTTCGTGACGTGTACTGAAATGAAATCTATTGATATCGTTTTTTGATGATAATAATGATATTGACAATATAATTTTGTTTTTTCTTAATTGTTATGTACAATATATTAAATTGTTAAAAATGTTGAAATCGCTAGCTGCAGGGGAAATACATATTTAACACAGCTTGATGTCCAACCAGTGTTCCAGTTGCTTTATTCGTTTGTCGATGGCACTGGCGAGCCGCTCAACACACACACACACACACACACACACATCTTTAGTTTTTACGCGCATAAACAAACAAATAAAAAAAATTTTCTTAAATATTAATTTGCAGTAATAAAGGGTGTTTTTTTTTAGAAGCAATAAAATGTCTACAATTTCATGTTATGGCCAAAAATTTGGCTCTATTTTTAAGTTAAGGATTTGCTTTTAAGGTTTAGAAATGTTGTCGTGCACGGTGTGTCTCAAAAATAACCGAACTTTTTGGATAAAAAATAGTAAAATACACATTATATTATCTTTGAAAGTTATTATTTATTCAAAATAGGTTCCATTGGACTCAACACAACGTTTGGAACGATTTTTTTTATGCCATTTATAGAAATGTTCTTCAGTTTCTCGGTTACGGCACTTCATTTTTTTTAATTTTTTTTTTAATTTTTTAAACTTCAATTTCAATTTTTTTCAAGTTTGACACAAAATTTTATATTTGCTCTTTGTTCCTTTTTTTGGAACCATTAGCACACTTTTGGTTTTATTGAAATGGTTGTCACTTGTACATCTGTCATCCGACTTACATGAAGTTAGGTGCGTTTGAAAGAGGATGAATGTATCTTTTTAATGTTGCAAATTTTCAATAGATGGCGCTGTATGTGGTATGATTTAAATATAAAGTTCGGTTATTTTTGGGACATACCGTGTAATTGTAATTTTTCTTATTATTTGCTTAGCGTACACATTTAATCAAAAGTGAACTTCATCGCTGAACAAAATTTTCTACTGAAAATCGAGATCGTTGGGCAGCAATCGCGTCTTTGGTGAGCACTGTACGGTGTCTTTGAGGTCCGTATTATTCACTAGAGTAAGCGTGGTGGAAAGCCAATCCATGCAAACCGAACCGAATTATTGGTGTAATAAAATTGAGCAATTTGCCAACATTGTTTCCGAGTAAGCGTGTGAGAAAGAGCTGTAAAAAAACTACTCCGAAAAAAGTATTGCCTCATTGAAAACCACTTGCAAAAAAATTAAATTCAAAAAAGAAAAATAAAAACGCCATATTAACAACTACACGATTTAAAAAAGAAAAAAAATAAACAGAAAATAAAAAGCTAGCGAGCTGAGTGAAAAATATAAAACAAAAATTAAAATTATAAAAATAAAAAACTAAAATAAAAAAAACTAAGCTTTAAGCCAAAGATGCCACCTGTTTATGAAATCTAATTAAAAAAAGAGAAAACAAAAAATATTATAAATTAATAAATAGATAAATTATTGCAATGTGAGCATTATAGTTAAAAGATTAAAAGAGCCTCAATACAGAACATTAAAAAAAAGTTGCCACCTTTTCCAATTTCTTTATAAATACAATATTAATATGACAAAGGAAATATTAAAATATCCATATCCAATTGAAGAAAAGTAATGGAGTTTTACAGTTTAGATTATTTTTGATGAGTGTAGCCATTTTTCTAAAATAATTTTACTCAAAAAAAAAAGCAAAAAAAAAAAATATGTAGATTAAATTTTTCAACACATTTTCCATTGTGTGGCCCTCCATGACTGCAATGGCAACTACAATTTCGTGTTTCAAGTCATGAATCGACTCTGGTTGGTTGGCGCACATAAAATAGTGCAAAGCAGTCAAATCCCAGTTGATATCGCACTTTCGGCTAATTATTCGATTTTCGAACACGCAAAAGAGCGATTACAGCATTGGCTGTGTGGCATATAGCACCGTCTTTTGCAACCACATATCGTGAGTGCCATTGTCTTCTACGTTAGGAAACAATTAACCTCTGTAAAAAACGATCGGTTTGACCAGGATTGAATCTCATTTTTCATCGTATTCGAAAAAAACTAACTGAAGAACCGCCAGATAGGACTGAAAGACATGACAAGGTGAGTTTGCAACGTAAGAACGCTGGGCTGTAATGGTCAAAAACTACATGAAAACGCTGAAATGGGAGATCTTACCACAACCGCCATATTCTCCAGACATTGCTCCTTCTGACTACTGGTTCGGGTCTTTTGAAGAAATCGATGTATGGCTCAATGATTGGATCGAGGGCAAAGAAGACTAATTTTTTGGGTCGAAAATTACCAGAGACAGAGAAAAGTAGTGGCTTCCAGTGAGCAATTTTTGAAAAAAAAAAACAAAAAAAAAATGCATCGAATTAAATTTTACTTCCAATATATTATATAAGCTCAAATAAGTCCAATAACTACTACTAGAAAATTTCAAATTTTTGAGAAAATTTATTCTGCTTGAACGCTAATGTTGTTACCAAAATCAGTATTGATGATAAAACTTTAATTTTAAACACCAATGTAATGATTTTATTATAAAAAAATATGTTTAGCTGGGATATTACCCTTCTCTTTTTTTGACTGCGAGCAATTATGCTCATTTTTTATACCTCACTGTCTTCCATATACGAGTATGTACCTATGTATGTACTAATAAATTCTAATATAAAAAATTCGAAATTTATGTGTCTTTATTTTGTGAGATTGTGTCGTGTTAAACGGTAATTTCTAAACAATTTGTTTTTAGTTGTACAACAACAACAACAACAACAACAACAAAAATTGATAAATACTAAATTGTATTTACTCAGCAAGTGACAGTGGAAGTGAATGACCTTTTCTGAAAATCCCACACCGTGAGTGTTGGGTGTAGAAACTTGTTACAAATAAGGTGTATGGTTACATACATAAATATGTGAGTGATGTTGTAGTGAATTCCCAGCGCACGTGGCACAAGCACCTCTCATACTAAATTATTACCGTAAAGTGTGCGTAAAAGTAAAATATGCAGATAATTTAATAGCAGATCTTCACTGTGCATAAGCGGGAAGTATCATGTTACACAGAAAATGTTGTGAAACTTTTCCTAAAGTATTTTAAATTAAGACTTTAAGAAAGTATTAATACAACTCATTTGAAATAATATACAAATAGATAAGCTTGAAATTGTTAGCAGGCCTTTGTGACTTACCAAGTAGGTGCTTAGTCTTCGCGCAATTGCTATTTAATGCTCTTAAAGGAACAAAATATTAAAGTGTGTTAAAAGTTGGGATTTATAAATTGAAATTCCCAAATAATTAATTTTAAAGCCAAGACCAGATTCATACTTCTTGTATTAAAATTTATTTCAAATCAATTTCCATCAATTACTTGTTATGATATAAGAAGCATTTTTTCCAGATTTCTATAGCCTATAGACAAACTTTGCAAAGTTATAGTCTTCAATTAAACATCCGTTTCACTAAAAAGTTTCATGCAAAAAAGTTTAAAACTTCTTTTGCTAGAGAAATATATATATATATATATATATTACATGTTATTTGATTTGGATGGATGTCCTTATAGAAACACCAATAGAAGTGTTTATAATTTTTTTTTGTAATTTTCGCTCCTCTTTTGGTTTATTCCTAATTCATTTATTTACACGAGTCAATTGCAAACGGTATCCCATTTATTTTATGACAATTTTATGCTTCATACATGTGTAAGCATGATTTGGTTTTGAGAATTGCTTTTATAAGCGTCCGTTGAAGGTCAAAGTTCATTATTGATTTGAAATGGCCACCATTGATTTGCTAAATTGGCAATATTACGTAGTAATGGAAGCAATGATTGTCGGTATTGCGATGTATACCATATAATATATTAAACCTTTTCATTGAAATTAAATTTTTCAGCAATTTTCAGCAATTTAGTTATTTAATTTAATTTTATTTAATTTAATTTTATTTTATTTTCCTTTATAGTATTTTAATTATTTTATTCATTTTATTTTATTTTATTTTATTTTATTTTATTTTATTTTATTTTATTTTATTTTATTTTATTTTATTTTATTTTGTTTTATTTTATTTTATTTTATTTTATTTTATTTTATTTTATTTTATTTTATTTTATTTTATTTTATTTTATTTTATTTTATTTTATTTTATTTTATTTTATTTTATTTTATTTTATTTTATTTTATTTTATTTTATTTTATTTGATTTGATTTGATTTTATTTTATTTTATTTGATTTGATTTTATTTTATTTTATTTTATTTTATTTTATTTCATTTTATTTTATTTTATTTTATTTTATTTTATTTTATTTTATTTTATTTTATTTTATTTTATTTTATTTTATTTTATTTTATTTTATTTTATTTTATTTTATTTTATTTTATTTTATTTTATTTTATTTTATTTTATTTTATTTTATTTTATTTTATTTTATTTTATTTTATTTTATTTTATTTTATTTTATTTTATTTTATTTTATTTTATTTTACTTTATTTTATTTTGTTTTATTTTATTTTATTTTATTTTATTTTATTTTACTTTATTTTATTTTATTTTAGTTTAATTTATTTTATTTTGTTTAATTTTATTGTTTATTATTTTATTTTATTTTATGTTATATTATAATATTTAATTTATTTATTTTATTTTGTTATGTTTTCTTTTGTTAATTTTATTTATTATTTCTATATAAATTTTTTATTTTTACTTTTATTTGTTTTAAGTTATTTTAATTAATTTTATTTTATATTAATTAGTTTTGTTTAATTTTATTTTATGATATTAATTTCAAATTTTTAATAATATTTTAATTAATTTTATATTTGTTTATATTATTTTATTTAATTTTTTTTATTTTATTTTGTTTTATATCGTTTTATTTAATTTTAATTTAATTTATTTAATTTCATGCTTATTAACTATAATTTTTATCTCATTATGATTTAATTTATTTTTATATTCCTTAATTTGATTTTGTATTAATTTGTTTGTTTTTTGTCTCCTTTTATTTTATTTTAATTGTTTAATTAAGTTTTATTTTATATTAATTAGTTTTGTTTAATTTTATTTTATGATATTAATTTCAATTTTTTATATTATTTTAATTAATTTTATGTATGTTTATTTTATTTCATTTAAATTTTATTTATTTTATTTTGTTTTATATCGTTTTATTTTATTTTAATTTAATTTGTTTAATTTCAAGCTTATTACCTTTAATTTTTATCTCATTATAATTTAATTTATTTTTATTTTACTTAATTTGATTTTGTATTGATTTGTTTTTTTTTGTCTTCTTTTATTTTATTTTAATTGTTTAATTAATTTCATTAATTTGGCTAAATAATTTAATTTTTTTATGCTAATTTTTCTATCGTTATTTCATTTTATATTTGAAATATTTTCTTGATCTTAAAACAAATGCTCAATGAAATTTAAAACAAATGTAATTGTAAGGTCCAACCATTTAAATAACGCTCATACTACTCATACCCTCATTGTAATATGATGTACTATTTATTTTGTATTAATTAAAAGATTCAAATTTCATTTGTAATTAATTTTTCATAATAATACGAAGCCCCTAGCGAGACAAATATATGTATATTTAAGTTGTGTGCGAAACTTCAGCAATAAACAATTATCATTTGGTTGCGTATACGCCCTGGAGTACAGCACTATTGTTTTGTATTCTCTTGTATACAAACATATATATAGTTGCTTGTGTGTAAATGTATAACATTTCAACAGACTTTAATTAAGCCAATTATTTTGGTAGCAATAACAAATTTAAATGAGCCATGCAAACAAATTTTCGAAGCTCCTTTTCACCAAAATATATAAAATTATATGATTTTATATTTCAATTCGTGCATATATGAAATTATTTAGGTGCCATGTAACAACACAAGCAACAAAATATGCAAATACAATTGAGCACTCTATGGCTGGAGAACGTGTAAATAGAATTGTGGTTAGTAATCGCCAATTGTTACGGTACTTGCGTCGTGTGGATGCACTTGACTGAGTACAGGGTGTTAGAAGAAAATAAATATAATTATAAAATAAAATAATATAAAATAATCTAATATTAAATAAAATATAATAAAATAAAATTAACTAAAACAAAACTAAAAATTCAAAATATAAGATCAAATAAAATACAATAAAATAAAATAAAATAAAATAAAATAAAATAAAATAAAATAAAATAAAATAAAATAAAATAAAATAAAATAAAATAAAATAAAATAAAATAAAATAAAATAAAATAAAATAAAATAAAATAAAATAAAATAAAATAAAATAAAATAAAATAAAATAAAATAAAATAAAATAAAATAAAATAAAATAAAATAAAATAAAATAAAATAAAATAAAATAAAATAAAATAAAATAAAATAAAATAAAATAAAATAAAATAAAATAAAATAAAATAAAATAAAATAAAATAAAATAAAATAAAATAAAATAAAATAAAATAAAATAAAATAAAATAAAATAAAATAAAATAAAATAAAATAAAATAAAATAAAATAAAATAAAATAAAATAAAATAAAATAAAATAAAATAAAATAAAATAAAATAAAATAAAATAAAATAAAATAAAATAAAATAAAATAAAATAAAATAAAATAAAATAAAATAAAATAAAATAAAATAAAATAAAATAAAATAAAATAAAATAAAATAAAATAAAATAAAATAAAATAAAATAAAATAAAATAAAATAAAATAAAATAAAATAAAATAAAATAAAATAAAATAAAATAAAATAAAATAAAATAAAATAAAATAAAATAAAATAAAATAAAATAAAATAAAATAAAATAAAATAAAATAAAATAAAATAAAATAAAATAAAATAAAATAAAATAAAATAAAATAAAATAAAATAAAATAAAATAAAATAAAGTAAAATAAAATAAAATAAAATAAAATAAAATAAAATAAAATAAAATAAAATAAAATAAAATAAATTAAAATAAAATAAAATAAAATAAAATAAAATAAAATAAAATAAAACAAAATAAAATCAAATAAAATCAAATAAAATCAAATAAAATCAAATAAAATAAAATAAAATAAAATAAAATAAAATAAAATAAAATAAAATAAAATAAAATAAAATAAAATAAAATAAAATAAAATAAAATAAAATAAAATAAAATAAAATAAAATAAAATAAAATAAAATAAAATAAAATAAAATAAAATAAAATAAAATAAAATAAAATAAAATAAAATAAAATAAAATGAAATAAAATAAAATAAAATAAAATAAAATAAAATAAAATAAAATAAAATAAAATAAAATAAAATAAAATAAAATAAAATAAAATAAAATAAAATAAAATAAAATAAAATAAAATAAAATAAAATAAAATAAAATAAAATAAAATAAAATAAAATAAAATAAAATAAAATAAAATAAAATAAAATAAAATAAAATGAAATAAAATAAAATAAAATGAAGTAAAATAAAATAAAATATTGTAATATATATATATTATATAAAATACATAATATAATAAATTAAAATAATAGAGTATTTATATGACATTTAAACTGCAAACGAAATTAATATTGAGAATATGCTGAATAATAATAAACATTTAAAATGCTTTTCAAATATATTTATTTATTTTTTTGCTTATTTTAATTTGTATACCAGATATTTTATTCCCGAAAAACATTGTTGTAATTAACCATATAACACATTTAAACATCTGTTATAAATTTGGATGTGTGTGTATGTACGTGTGCGTGTGTGGAAATGTCATGTAAATATAATAAGTTTAGCGGAGTAAAATTACATTTAAATTGGCAATTAACTATGCATTCCTGACCCCGTATAACAATATAACCAGACAGAAGGGAAAGGCAACGCCATAAACAACACACAAACACAGATATGTATTCTACACGCGCTTGTATCATATGTACATAACATATATGGCTATGCACGGATAATATATTTTGCTCATCTAACGCTAAATACACCAACGCCACGGAGTTCCAACAAAACATGCGACAAGCATTAGCATTCAACCGCACGAGCGTGCAACCACCCGAATTAATAACACAGCACGATATTAGCGGGTGACAGTAGCGGTGAAGTGTGTAAGGTTAGAGGTGGCAACCACTAACTGTAGCAGCAGTTGGTGCACAATTTAATGAACACAATGGTGATTTGGTACCTCCATGCATGATTATTTATATACATATCTACTTACATATGTATGCGCTTGTGGCCATATTGCTAGCTAACAATGGCAAGTGTCCTTGCAACATTTTTATCGAATTCATACACATACACGTATGTATGTGTTTTTCTGCGGGCCATCGGTGCGTTCAACAACTTTGTCAAAAACAACACCGTTAACATTCATACCGAGATGCCTGCATATGCTGAGAGAATTTCTCTTTCAAATCATACAAATGTCTGTACATTCCGATAAATTTGCATACATATTAGGGGAGCACAAAGACACATAAATATTTATCTGTACATTGTTTGTTTGACACAATAGAAATCGAAGTATTCCAAATAGCAAAATTCATACTCATAAGTATTTATGTATGTACATACATAAGTATATGCTTCTGCTACCACACAGCTAGAGTTTTTTCGAAGCAGCTTGCTTGAATTCTTTACTGCTTACATGTTTCTACATCAGTAGATATGCATATTGAATACATAACCATACGTAGGTTAATGCATACATACATACATAAATATACATATATACATATACCCACAATTAATTTTTTTAATAATCACTTCTCAGTGTGGCACTTAACCGTATTTTTACTCCTTGCTGCAATGCAGATTCGTAGTTCAAACGGTTAAGATAGTAGTACAAAAAGGTCATTTTGCGACTATGAATAACTCCATATCTATTTTAACATTTCCCGATAGTCGCCATACCATATTTTTCGTGGTTCCTTTTGTACCAGAGAGAGCCTATTTTAAATGTAGTTAAGTAAGAAATTTTCACAAACACAAAAAATTATTAAAAAAATTAACATTTACCAGGTGTGTTTGTTGAAGGTTGCCGGTTTTACTAATAGATGTCGCTAGCAATATGTATAAATTTCTATGATTTGGCATGTATGTAATTTTTTTCTATTGACATTAACCTACAAAAATACGCAAGTCACATTCCGCAAAAATAATAGCGTCATATTTGTTTACCTCAGTGAATATTCGTATGTCGAGTTTCGCAATCAATTTCTCAAAACAAATGATCAATTTGAATCATGCGTTGATCGAAAAACGGTCAGAATGGGCCCAAAGACATGGCAAAGTTATCTTGCAACATGACAATGCGCCGTCTCAAACCGCTAAACTGGTGAAAGACACATTAAAAACACTTAATTGTGAAATATTATCGCACCCGCCGTACTCTCCAGACCTCGCCCCGTCCGACTATCACCTTTTCGCATCGATGGGACACTCCCTTGCAGAGCAGTGCTTCGCTAATTTTGAAGAAGTCGAAAAATGGCTCGTCGAATGGTTTGCCTCGAAAGAGAAAAAGTTTTTTGGAATGGTATCCATATCCGGTGGAGTAAAGCCATTGATACTAAATAGTTCCGAAGTAAGCCGAAAGTGATCGGTAACTAGACCCACACTAGTCCAAAACGATCTAGTCTTTCGATTTTGATGTTTTTCATTGTCATAATTTATTTGTGTGTACTCTACATGTAATTTACACAGCAAATTTCATAAAGCAGAGACGGTTCGTAAAATTCAAACTTTTTCGGAGCTGTTGGTAGAAGTTAGTGAAGTGAGGAATAAAGCACGTACACGTCGCTAAAGAACAACTGAGTTTATTGTTGCTGCAGCCTAAAGTGTTGGAGAAACTTCACTTTGCGATTTGGTGATAGCAAATTTCATAAAAAGGATATGGTCCTTTAAGAGTAGTCATGGTCACCGATTTACTGATATCGTTTTCCGTTATTAATAACTTGTTTTTCTCTTTACATTGAAATAAACATTCTATAATCACAATCTCAATTTCTTATTGGAAAACCCGCGTGTGGGTTATATGGCCAGTTCCGACAAAGGATTTTCTACAGTATGAAACTACATCTGAGTACCAAGTTTGGTTGAAATATCTCAACAACTGATGGAACTTTTCTCAATATAATCATTAAACAGTTCCTAAAAGTTAGATAATAACGTCAGAAATGATATTTTAGTAGTTCGGAAACGGTTTTGAATTAATATCGAAATGATTCCAAAATATTGTTATTTAGTCCGACAATGCTTTAAAAATTACTACGAAACAAATTTTAATAGAAATCTTGAACTAGTCCCAAAATGGTCGTAAATCCGTCAAAAAAGTATCCAAAAGTGCTAGTGCTTATTTGTTTCGGAATGATACTAAATTATTCTAAAAGTAATGCGTAAAGTTCCATAAATATTTAAGGCAGTTTGTAGTATTATTATTTAAAAAAAATCTGAAGTTGTCTAATTAAATATTTTCAGTATTCAGTTTTTTAATTTTTTTTATACTTTAAAAACTTATCTGTGACATATATAAAAGCTTAACTCTTCTCTGGATATTTCGTTTTCTTTTTTTATTTATTTATATTTTTTTTTTTTACTTTTCCAACAAACAGTTTAAACAAATCCCCTTACAATTGTACTTTATTTTCTATATAAATGCCCTTACAAGTACATTTATATAAATATAATATATTTAAACACGAAATAGCAATTTGCCTCAAATAAAGTCACCACATCTCCTATGGCAGAGAAACAACCAGATTATGTTCTTAACATAAAGATGTTAAGGATTTTATTTGCTCTATTGCACACTACGACAAAGTGCATTTATATGTACATATGTTTACCGTTTGCTAAGTAGTAAGGATTTTCCATTTCATTTTGTTATCTAAAGAGACAAGAGTTTAAATGAAATGAAGTAGAAAGTGGAAAGTCAAAGGTTGTGTTAATTCGTGTTTTTACATTTATATCCAGACGGTTTTATAGTGGATTCGAAAAAAGGTTGGTATGCTAGTTAACAACGGACAATAAATACAGTGTAAGTATATTCGATGAAATTGTAATTCTAGGGGTGCCTCTATAAGCTAAGTATGTAGCATGGCCAAGTTGGTAAAGGGGTTGGGAGGAGTTGAGAATAAAGCTTCGTAGTTGTTTTCAGATGAAACAAATATTTATAATAAGTTAAAAGATTGTGCTTAATAAATGATTTATTAACAGCTACTAATATTTATTAAAACGTATGATGTATAAAATCTAGAAATCCATTATTCGCCATTGACAGGAACATATGATAATCGCTTGGTGCAAGGTCAGGACTATAAGATGGATGCATAAGAACTTCCTGACCAAACTCTTTGTCAGCAATTGGACCGTCTGAAGGAAGCAATGGCCCAGAAGCCATAGTCACCAACTGACCGAACTTTTGTTAATCTCCTCGTTTGTAGCTGCATTTGTTGTTGGTTTGAAAAATCGCCTGTAACTTTTGGCTTTAAATTAAATTGACAGTCAATGTAAACATCCTCTTCGCTTTTGTTTGTTACTTTAAAAAATCCTTTGATTTCAAAAAAAAAAAAAAAAAAAAATTTTTGAGCAGATACTTCTTTGTGTAGTTGTTTATTTAAAAATAAAATAATCTCGCTCAACTGGCGGAAATATGCATATGAAGTTTCGAGTTTTATTTCGATGTATTGAGGTTTCTTTCGGCAATGTAGGTACATACATATGTATGTATGTATGTATGTATGAATTCGATTTTCATTTGCCAACCACCCACATTTATTTAATGTCTATAATTTATTGCTTACAGGAACATGATTTATTGCAAAATGAATGTGAGCTTGGGTCATGGAAATTCATCACTACTAAAAAATTTCCTTACTATAAAATGGGCATATTTTTTCTGCCTTTTTCCGTCAAATTTTTGAAGTTAATCTAAAACGACTAATAATAAATTTAAAGTAAATGAAGTAAGTACGTAAAGTCGTATAAATCATTTACACGTCATCTATACATACTATGTATTTTTGCAATTTCTGAATTTTTTACTTATATGTATGACCATTTGAATCAAAATATTTGCTGTAGGTTTTAAAAATTTTAACGCGCTGTGAGGTTGTTAAGCAATCCATTTCCATAAATGCCTTACTTTTAACTAAAACAGAACATGTTTTGTTTGACAGTTAAGTTTGACAGATGCCAAAATGCAGCTCTGTTCCTTTGAAACCACGAAATGGATAACTTTAAAGAGGCTTTAACACGAAAAATATTTTCTAGTAAAAACTATTATTTAATAATTAAATTTTGATAAAATAAACAGAGAGGAAAAAAAATAAACAGAAAATGTTATTAGAGGCAAATTTTCTTCACTTTCAAAATATAAAAAAGAGATTTTATTTTTTTTTTCTTATTTGTACAGAAACTCATCATTAATCAAGTCCCATTTATTATTATAGAACGTTTATAAAACAGACAATATAATC
Organism: Ceratitis rosa; assembly: GCA_037013455.1. NCBI lineage: Eukaryota > Metazoa > Arthropoda > Insecta > Diptera > Tephritidae > Ceratitis > Ceratitis rosa. The sequence goes on from JAWMAG010000006.1 coordinate 18,209,734, forward strand.
TTTTATAATTGAAGCAAGAGCGAGGTTGAATATTTATGTGCGCTAATGGAATTTGGAAGCATAAAGCCTCAATTTAGTTTTAAAAAATAGTAATAAATCTAAAAAAACAAACAACCCTAAAGTGTTAAATTATTTTTAACAAATTCATTAAAATGATAGATAACAAAATTTTCATTTAAGCCACTAAAAATTACGTAAATTTCCCAAAACTTACATTTACATTTCAACATATTAATAACCGACCCGCAAATATCAAACAAATTTATTACAAACAAGCCGGGTAACATCCTGTGCACCAGCTTGTTGTTGGTGCATTCCACTAAAAATCCAGCGCTTAAAACTTTTCACATTCAGTGGCCACCCTCAATGGAATATTGACAAAGTTTTGCGAAAAATTTGTGCATAAAATTATATGTTTACGAGTATATGTATATGTATATACATACAAATGAAAAATTGACCGAAAACACAAATGAAAATAAAGGGTTAGGTTAAGCAATAAATTAAAACACAAATTGCAAAAATAAAATTCATAATAATAATAATTGAGATGAGTTCAGTGAGAAGCGATTAGTTAACGGTGTTTGAATAGATAAAATATATTAAAAAATTGAAAAATATACATATTTACTACTGAAAGCAAAAATAAATAATGAAATAAATAAAGAAGTAATAGTAAAATATTTTTTTCCTTTTATTAAAGTCAAATCAACAATTTGTTTAAAAAACGTTTAGAAGCGAAAATGGAACAATTTTATTTAATTAACTGGTCAACAAAAAAAATAACTCAAAAATAAAGTAGTCTTAATGAAGTTAATTAGAAAGGAAAATAAATAAATAAATTAAAATAAAAAAAAATAAAAAAAAATAAAAAAATTAAATAAAATTAAAGAAAAATTATAAATTATAAAAACAAAGCAAAGTAAAAAAATAAAACAAAAAAGTAATATATGTTGTAATAAAAAAAAAATTAAAAATAAATATAATGAAATAAAAGAAAAAATTATAAATTATGAAAATAAAGTAAAAAAAAAAATTAAAAAATATAGCAAAAATAAAAAAAAAATTAAATAAATTAAAAACTATAAATTATAAAAATAAAGTGAAATCAAAAATAAAATAAAAAAAAATAAAGCGAAACAACATAAAATAAAATTGATAAAATATAATAATATAAAATATAATTAATTAAAATTAAATAAAAGAAAATAAAATAACATAAAACAAAACAAAACAAAAAGGAACAAAAAAAAATAATTAAATAAATAAAAATAAATGAAATAAAAAATAAATGAAATAAAATAATATAAAAGAAAAATTATGAATTATAAAGATAAAGTAAAAAATGGAAATAAAACAAAATAATATACAATAAGAAAAATAAAAAAAATATATATAATGAAATAAAATATATAAAAATAAGAATTATAAATTATAGAAATAAATGAAAAAAATTTAAATAATTGAATAAAGGAAAATATAGCAAAATATAATAAAAAAATAAAAAAAAAAATTAAAAAAAAAGAAAATAAATAATTTTAAAACTATAAATTATAAAAATTTAGTAAAATGAAAATTAAAATAAACTAAAATAAAAGGAAACGAAATAAAATAAAACAAAATGTAATAAAATATAATAAGAAGAAATAAACTAAAGTAAAATGAAAAAAAAAAAAACAAATTGAAACAAAAAAGATAAAATGTAGTATATAGTATATAAAATATAAAAACAAAAAAAGAAAAATAAAAATAAAAAAAATAAAAAACAAAAAAAAAAATTAAACAAAGTATATAAAATAAAAAACTAAAATTAAAAATAAGATATTTTAAATTGAATTAAATTGAAAAGATTAAAATAAAATTATTGTTATTTATATATTTAATTAAATTATTTCAAGCAAATATCACTTACATAAGAAAATGAGTTGCCAAATAAATTACGTAAAAAATTTAATTTTAATTTTAATAGAATGCTAAGAGGTGATGAGTAAATTCCTCCTTTGAGAAAATTCTACAAAAAATATTAAGAAATAAATTTCAAGAAATTGGATGACACGAGTTCTTTCTTCTATTAGCATGATGAATGCTTGTAATGTATTTAAATGCCATTGTAGACAAAAAATCATTTTTCACCTGCACAAGCACAACTGCCCCCTCCAACGGTGGTGTATCTATCTGTATGTAGCTGCGAGCACGTGGGCGTCAGCAATGTTGTTTATGAAATATGGTTGCTAACGTTAGACGTTAATTGTGCATTAATTTGCATTTCTAAATACTTAATTTGCCGGCGCTTAAAGATAATTCCTAACAAAATATGCCTTGTAATAGCATACAACCGTTGAAATTTGTGAATGAATAAATGCATGAGGGCAGAATCGGTTGAGAAAAAAGACCATTACAAGGGAAATATAAGCTTTTAAAGATGTGAAAAGTTAAAAATAAGTGAAGGAATGAAAGCACCACGGTGCGGGGTTGGGAGCGGGTATTTATGTTTTCGCTCACTTTTTAGCTACACGGATGATGTAAATATTTTTCGGCAAAATATTTTTAGAACTAAAGGCAAAAATATCTCCCATTGTTTTTGTTTTTTAAGTCGTAAAATATTGAGCACAAATATTGGCTTCATATACGTAAATATTTATGCATTTCAATTTCAAATGAAACTTAAACAATTTAATTTTTTAGTTTATTTTGTTGATAATTTATTATATTTTAAATGTGTGATTTTTTGCTTGTTTAACTTTCAAATAATAAATTCCGTTTCAATTTACTCCTTTCAATTGTATTTATTTACGCTAAAACATTTGTGTGTTATTGTTACGAGTGCATTGCACTAATTTAATTCCTAACAAATCGTCAAATATCTGTGAAATAAATTTTGCAAACAAAGAGAAAAGTGAAATTAAGTACACAAAACCGACTAAGTAGCAAACAATTAAAATTGAAATTAACAAATTGGAAAGGCTGTTGATTCAATTTCTGAGCACAAGAAAAAATGAGTACATAAAAAATTATTATTTTATACATACATACGTGTATATACATATGACATATGTACAAAATCCCAATGGCTTGTATGTGTCACGTCAACAGCGCAGGCTAATTAGTTGAGTTCAAGTGAAATAAGCAGCTGCAATAATTTTTCACATTTACGTACCTGAAAAAAATGTAATAAAAAGTGGGAATATGTTATTTTCGATTTAGTAATTTTTGTTTTAAAATTTTTTGTTTTTTTGTTGAAAACCGCAATTTTATCCTAACAAATCCATCGAATTAATAAATATTTGTTTTCCCAGAAATTGCTTTCAGCTATAACAATATACACGTATATATAATTGAATGTAGATATCCGATTTATACTTAAAAATATTGATGCTTTTGCGTTTTTTATTTGAAAAATGCAATATTGTCTGAAATCTATGGTATTTACCAATTTCTTAATGCTTAATGTTATTACTTTTTTTAATTAATCTACTCAATCTTTAAACTTTAAACGCGCCATTAACTTCCCTATTTGAAAAAAGTTTTTTTTTTAGTTTCTTTTAAATAAATTTTTTATCTTAGTTAATATAAAATTATTAGATAAAATAAAATAAAATAAAATAAAATAAATAAAATAAAATAAAAAAAAAATAAAATAAAAAAAATAAAATAAAAAAAAAACAAAATAAAATAAAATAAAATAAAATAAAATAACATAAAATAAAATAACATAAAATAAAATAAAATAATATAAAATAAAATAAAATAAAATAAAATAAAATAAAATAAAATAAAATAAAATAAAATAAAATAAAATAAAATAAAATAAAATAAAATAAAATAAAATAAAATAAAATAAAATAAAATAAAATAAAATAAAATAAAATAAAATAAAATAAAATAAAATAAAATAAAATAAAATAAAATAAAATAAAACAAAATAAAATAAAATAAAATAAAATAAAATAAAATAAAATAAAATAAAATAAAATAAAATAAAATAAAATAAAATAAAATAAAATAAAATAAAATAAAATAAAATAAAATAAAATAAAATAAAATAAAATAAAATAAAATAAAATAAAATAAAATAAAATAAAATAAAATAAAATAAAATAAAATAAAATAAAATAAAATAAAATAAAATAAAATAAAATAAAATAAAATAAAATAAAATAAAATAAAATAAAATAAAATAAAATAAAATAAAATAAAATAAAATAAAATAAAATAAAATAAAATGAAATAAAATAAAATAAAATAAAATAAAATAAAATAAAATAAAAAATATAAAACAAAAAAAAAAATATAAAACAAAAAAAAATACAAAAATAAACTAAAATAATATAAAATAAAGAAAAAAAATTTAAATTAAAATTAATTAAATTAAAACAAAATAAAACAAAATAAAATAAAATAAAATAAAACAAACTAATTTAAAAAAAATAAAATTAAATAAAATAAAACAAAGTAAAACAAAACTAAAACAGGAAAATAAAATAAAACAAAAAATATATAATATAAAAAAATAAATTAGGATAAAATAAGATAAATTAAAATAAATTAAATTAAACAAAAAGAAACAAAATAAAAAAAATTAAAATAAAATAAAATGACATACCATAAAATGAAATGAAATACCATAAAATAAAATAAAATAAAATAATATAAAATAAAACAAAATAAAATAAATTTGGAGCTTTACGGCCGTTAAATTAAAAAACGAAAAATTTTTTTTTTTTTTTCTTTTTCTGCCTCCTACGCGTTTCGATACGATTCGTATCTTCTTCAGGGAGTCTATTTTATTTTTAAAAAACAAGAAAACATAATTAACAAACAGTATACATTATAAACTTTTCCAACAACAATACCTTAAACACAAATATGTTCACATAATTAATTAGTTATTATATATTATTACATATATGTATGGTCATAATCTCTTGACCGTCCACTTTCAGCTTTTGTCTTGTTTTTAGTTATTATCGCTGTGTATGCGCAATTTATATTGTCTACATCATCTTTGTAATTCATCGCACAGAGAATTTGTTCTTGTATTCTCAGTCCTTCTAGAGTCATTCTTTTCTTCGTTCTATTCTCAATATCTATTATTTTTGCATTGTCGAAGTCAGCTGAGTGATTGCTATGTGCAAGGTGTTGGGCTAACGCAGTCGTCACCTTATTATTCTTTGCGTCCGCCTTATGTTCGCCTATTCTAACTCCTAATGCTCGCTTCGTTGTTCCTATGTAAAGTTTGTCGCATTGCTCGTCTTTTTTTCCTTTGCACTTTATTTGGTATATCACATTGTGTTGTTGCTCCTTGTTTATTTTGTCTTTCGTTTTTGTAAAGACTGTGTTGAGTGTGCGATGTGGTCGATGCGCAAAAGTTATTATTTTGTTGTTTATGTATTTTCCTAGCGATTTGGTGTCCGTTAAACCTTGTATATATGTTATGCCAGTGAATGTTTTGTTGTCATTTTTAGTCTTTACATTGTTGTTCGCGCGATCTATTTTGTTAATTGTTGCTGTTATGAATCTTTCTATTAATGCGTTAGGGTATCCGTTTTTGTATAGTATGTTTCTAATCTTTTTCATGTTTTCATTTCTGAACTCCTGGTCGCTGAGTTGATGTATTTTTCCGATTAGGTTTATGGCAGTATTTTTCTTTTGTGTCCATGGATGATTTGAGTGGAAGTTTATCATCCTTGATGAGGACACAGCTTTCGCATACCAATTAAGTTTAATTTCCTTATTTTCTCGATTAATCTCAACATCTAGGAAGGCTAATTTCTTATTTTTTTCTTCTTCCGTTGTAAATTTAATTTTTGTATGCTGTGCATTGAATGTATCTAGTATAACCTCCACGTCCGTTTTTTTAATTATGGCAAATATATCATCTACATATTTGTTTATGTATTTTATATGTATGCCTTTCCGTTCAAGTTCAGCAATGCTATCGTCAAGTATTTTATCTAAGACAATATCAGCTACAGTTGGGGATAGGGGGTTCCCCATTGGCATTCCATATATCTGCTGATAGTGTGTTCCATCATAGACGAAATAATTATTATCTCTCAAACAAAACTCAATAATGGAGAGAAATTGTTTTTTCGTAATTGTTGTGTGCTTTTCCAAAGTCTTCCAGTTTTTCATGATTGTGCTAATTGCGTATTGAGTTGGTATATTTGTAAACAGGGATATTACGTCAAATGATATTAAAATTTCGTCATCTTCAATAGAGATCTCTTTAAGATTATTCTTAAGCTGGAAGGAGTTTTTTATATTGTATTTTTCGGATACCATAGTTTTTAGAATTTGTCCTATAAACTTGGCTAGTTTATAACATGGCACGTTAATTGAAGATGATATGGGTCTAAGTGGAGTGTTTTCTTTATGAATTTTGGGAAGTCCGTATAACCTTGGTGCTGTAGCTGCATGGCATGTCAGTTGTTGTTTGAGTTTGGCGTCTATACATTTTTGTTTATAAATTTCGTTTATGATGGCATTGTTTTTTCTTAATAATTGTTGAGTCCGATCAATCCTTATGATCTTATATGTTTGTTTGTCACTTAAAAGGTCGTTCATGATGATGATGTGCCAAGAGAATGCCGCTGGTTATTATCATTAGGAAACAAGTTTGCATTACCAATCTCGAGGAAAACTTTTTCACCTGTACACGTAATCGCAGATATTGAACAAGGCATACAAATGATAGAAGATGATAGACAGAAGGACATAGTGAGATGCAATATTGCGGGAAAAATTAACAACTACAAAAATAAATTAAAAAATAATCCAAAGGATAAACTGATACTTAAAATCTACGAAAAAACACAAGCATTTCTACAAAAACATAAGGATTCTGTAGTCGTCACAAATGCAGACAAAGGTAACAAAACTGTCATGATGTATAAAACGGATTACAAAAATAAAATGAACGACCTTTTAAGTGACAAACAAACATATAAGATCATAAGGATTGATCGGACTCAACAATTATTAAGAAAAAACAATGCCATCATAAACGAAATTTATAAACAAAAATGTATAGACGCCAAACTCAAACAACAACTGACATGCCATGCAGCTACAGCACCAAGGTTATACGGACTTCCCAAAATTCATAAAGAAAACACTCCACTTAGACCCATATCATCTTCAATTAACGTGCCATGTTATAAACTAGCCAAGTTTATAGGACAAATTCTAAAAACTATGGTATCCGAAAAATACAATATAAAAAACTCCTTCCAGCTTAAGAATAATCTTAAAGAGATCTCTATTGAAGATGACGAAATTTTAATATCATTTGACGTAATATCCCTGTTTACAAATATACCAACTCAATACGCAATTAGCACAATCATGAAAAACTGGAAGACTTTGGAAAAGCACACAACAATTACGAAAAAACAATTTCTCTCCATTATTGAGTTTTGTTTGAGAGATAATAATTATTTCGTCTATGATGGAACACACTATCAGCAGATATATGGAATGCCAATGGGGAACCCCCTATCCCCAACTGTAGCTGATATTGTCTTAGATAAAATACTTGACGATAGCATTGCTGAACTTGAACGGAAAGGCATACATATAAAATACATAAACAAATATGTAGATGATATATTTGCCATAATTAAAAAAACGGACGTGGAGGTTATACTAGATACATTCAATGCACAGCATACAAAAATTAAATTTACAACGGAAGAAGAAAAAAATAAGAAATTAGCCTTCCTAGATGTTGAGATTAATCGAGAAAATAAGGAAATTAAACTTAATTGGTATGCGAAAGCTGTGTCCTCATCAAGGATGATAAACTTCCACTCAAATCATCCATGGACACAAAAGAAAAATACTGCCATAAACCTAATCGGAAAAATACATCAACTCAGCGACCAGGAGTTCAGAAATGAAAACATGAAAAAGATTAGAAACATACTATACAAAAACGGATACCCTAACGCATTAATAGAAAGATTCATAACAGCAACAATTAACAAAATAGATCGCGCGAACAACAATGTAAAGACTAAAAATGACAACAAAACATTCACTGGCATAACATATATACAAGGTTTAACGGACACCAAATCGCTAGGAAAATACATAAACAACAAAATAATAACTTTTGCGCATCGACCACATCGCACACTCAACACAGTCTTTACAAAAACGAAAGACAAAATAAACAAGGAGCAACAACACAATGTGATATACCAAATAAAGTGCAAAGGAAAAAAAGACGAGCAATGCGACAAACTTTACATAGGAACAACGAAGCGAGCATTAGGAGTTAGAATAGGCGAACATAAGGCGGACGCAAAGAATAATAAGGTGACGACTGCGTTAGCCCAACACCTTGCACATAGCAATCACTCAGCTGACTTCGACAATGCAAAAATAATAGATATTGAGAATAGAACGAAGAAAAGAATGACTCTAGAAGGACTGAGAATACAAGAACAAATTCTCTGTGCGATGAATTACAAAGATGATGTAGACAATATAAATTGCGCATACACAGCGATAATAACTAAAAACAAGACAAAAGCTGAAAGTGGACGGTCAAGAGATTATGACCATACATATATGTAATAATATATAATAACTAATTAATTATGTGAACATATTTGTGTTTAAGGTATTGTTGTTGGAAAAGTTTATAATGTATACTGTTTGTTAATTATGTTTTCTTGTTTTTTAAAAATAAAATAGACTCCCTGAAGAAGATACGAATCGTATCGAAACGCGTAGGAGGCAGAAAAAGGAAAAAAAAAATTTTTCGTTTTTTAATTTAACGGCCGTAAAGCTCCAAATATATAACCCAACAAAAACATATACATTGGCCCAAAATATAAACTAAAATAAAATAAATTTAAAACAATAAAATAAAATAAAATAAAATATTATAATAATGGCGATTATTTAGAAAAGATAAAAGAGGACAAAAATTGCGAATAAATACAAAAATAATTTTTTTGTTTTTTACTGGTCACCTCGCCGATCTTTAGTTAATTCCCTCGTATTAATATAAAGTGTAATAAATAAAGTAAAATAAATTAACCAAAAATAAATATTATTTAAATGTAAAATGAGAGAAAAAATAGAGTAAAACACAAACAATAAATAAGTGAAAATAAGCTAGTTGAGGGTAAATGACTTCAAACATTATTACATATATACAATATATTATTTCATATATTATCATATCATTTTTTATTTCATAAGTATGAGTTTATTTTCATTGTGAGTACATATTTATGTTGCGACAATAAAAATTTTCCAGTGTTTTGTTGACTTTTGATGATTGGCATTTCGCATTTCATGCACTTGTGTAAACAAATAAATACCATGCAAAGAAAAATACTAAATTTGAAATATAACGCTCCCGTAGGATTTTTCCACCACTTTGCTCTATGAAATGCCACTTGTTGGAATTGGCATCAGATTTATACTAGTTAAATACTAGTTCTTCAACATATATTGAGTTTCTACTTAGAAGAAACTCGCCTATAGCGAGCTCTGAAACGCAAAGCTCCTGCAGGAGCCTTTTACAAAAAAACTAACATGAGTATACGAAGAGTGATTTATGGCGTCAAGCTACAACGGAGTGCAAAAGATTAATACAACATACCATTGGCGCCATGGTTGAAATAATTAAAATGCCGTTCTTGTTGAATTCTGAGCCCATAACGAAGTGGTATGATTTTAATTAGGAATTGACAACATTTTTTAACATACTAGCTAAGCTTTTCAATTGCTTATGGGGTCTCGCTGTAATATGTATATAAATATGTACACATCTATTTTCTATGTTTGTAAATACGGTGCTTCTGCCTAGAATAAAGCTGTGTCAGTAAATTTTGTATATTTTAGCATAATTTTTGTATCGAATGTTTTATTTTTTTATCAATAAGCAATTTGTTTTCTTTATTTATTGTATTTTTAGTGTTTAAATATAAATAAAAAATGTCAGTGAATATTTTCTATGCGATTTATTAGACAATTCGCATGCGATGCAGACATATACAATCAGTAAATGATAAAATAAGAAAACCATTTAGATTTATGCCGCTGGCTAATTAACGAAACTTTTAAAATTTTCGCTTTAATACTGGAGAAAATAATGTATAGTTAATATTTAAGCTACTGAAAAAAGTTATATTTTATTTTGCTGAAAAAACTTAAGTAGAAAATAATTTTTTTTATACTTGGGAGCAATTTTTCCAAAAAAATCTGTGTTTATACCGGCAGAAATTTTCCCAGTACTTTCAGTTATAGCATACTTTAGCATAGCTCTTCAAAGGGCCAGCAGGCTTTGAGCTTTTGGGAAAATCATTTTGATCTTCTACTGAAGTATGATGAAGAAGTAAACTCTTTAAAAGTAAACAAAATCAGCAGAAGACAAATTCAATTGATCCAGCAGCATCGTAAGAAAAAAATTAAAAGCCTGCTGAAGATGTGGACATACATAAATATCTAATGTCTTAGAACAATAAAGTGTTACTTTTGTTAACTAGTATATGTCTAGTTAAAAACAGCAAGAATCGTTTTTAAAATTTAGGATTTTATTTTAGTGTTAAAAAAGATTAACCGGTTAGGAATAGCAGTAAGAAAATCAATATTATTGCATACATTTCGGCGCCTGCTTAAAAATAATCTAATAGTAAAAGAAGTGGGATTTTGGTTCAGGGTTTTGGTGAACTTTACTTTTATTTTTACGTACTTTTTTTCAAACAGAGCGACCTACTGCCCGAAAAAAACTTATTTAAAGTAAATCGAACCATTTTCCTCCAATATGTGGAGGGAAGAGTTGTGTGTGAAGTGAGCACAACATTCACTTTCAATCGCACTTGTCGAGTTTCTTCTGGTCTTGTCGAGCTGGAATCCTTACACTGCGATAACTGAGCCTGAGTTTTGAAAGACATATCCAAGAATACAAGTTTCGTCACCTGTTTAATATTTTATAGCAATTTTGGGCGTCGAGGGCGTTCGTCAATTTTAATAACATTATTCACCTTCTAAAAAAGGCGTATACCAACCGCGAACTCTTGCTTTACTCATAGTAGACTTAGGATTGACTTTTGTTAAACACTTTTTGCATTTTTTTACGCAAAATTTGATACAAAGTCTCTGATTTTAGTTTTCAAAATGATAATTCATTCGGCACGTGCTAAATCATTTTTTTTTTCATTTTATTGCGCTAAATATTATTCTTGATAAATTTTCTTTTATTTATACTCTGCACTTTCGAGTATAGAACTAATATTGTCTTTTGAAATTATTTCTTGGCAAAAGTTAATTAAAAAATTAATTGCAGTTCAAACTCTTTCGGGTATTAAAGTTTCGCCAAAGCGATGAAAAATATATACAAATATACTTACTAAGATACTTTCGCAGATTATATGGAAATTGTGTGCGAAAATAGTTACGTATTTGCTTGTGAGACATTACACAAACTACTTTTGTATTTGCAAACACAAACAATCGAACAATCTTTGTATCTGTTCACGCTTGTTCGCTCGAACGACAGTGCAATTATATCGGACATGACTTTTGCTATTTTTCCAATATGCATAAAATATTCACACAATGTAGTCAAGTATTGCTTTCTTTGCTTTGGATTTCATCTTCAGCTCTTAGGCGTCGATGCGCAGGCTGGTGTTGCGTTTGGTAAACTCAAGTGGGAATAGCTAGTATTAGCTTGTAGAATTTATGCCAATTTTATTGCTAACCAAACAATTCAGGCAGGGAAAACTACAAGTTGTTAACTAGAATCCAACTAGTTTGGATATTTACACTAACCAGTTCACTTTCCATCTGTTTTTCATGTAAGTGACTGGTGTTTTTAACACAAACATTCAACTGTCCGTTTATGCATCAGCTTCATACTAGTTAAATACTAGTTCATTTACACATGTTGAATTTCTATTTCACCACAAAAATTAAAATTAAAATGAGTTTGCGAGTAGTGATATTCAAACCGTGAACCTCAATGCCACAGTGATAATCTCTAACCACTCGGCTATCGTTTTGATGTAGAAAGCAATCAACAACCCATTCACATCGTATGTGAAAATTTCTACTTCATTAACAATTAAAAATAAAACAAAAGTGAATTTTCCTGCAGCGAGTCTCGAACCGAGAATCTCACGAGCAACACTGATAATTGTTCACCACTCGGCTATGGTGACCATGTAGCGAGCAACGTCATTTTGCGCACTTCACCATAGCAAAACAGAGAACGTAATTGAGTCGCTGACAATTATTGTAGATATGACAACAACACATGCTGGTGGATATCATTATTACTCCCGTTATTGGTAAACTGCTAGACCAATAACCAACGGGTATGATTTAATTTTCAAAATACTAGTTTTGGACTAGAATTTCCCTGTTGGGATGTACTTTGTTTGATTTTATATATATTTTTTTTTTACTCTCATTGTTTTTCGAATTTTCGTTGGCTTACCACGAACTAATTCGACGCCTGTGGTTTCATTAAACCAAAGTATTTTCAAAGCAATTCCGGTATATGTTTTTTATTGGTATTTACTATTCGATTTTTGATGAACAAATAAAAAATTAAGAAAAGATATCTTCGATATTTAATGTGAGTGGTTTCATTATTATTACTATTCTTTGATTTGTTTGTGTTTAGTTTGGTTTATACACTAGCAGCTGAACACTTTTATAGAAGATTGTACCTTCCCTATACAGCTCTGCAGCTTTTGTTATTTTCTCCAGTAATAAATTAAATAAGTTACACGATAAGAAATATCTTTGCCTGAAACCTAGGTCTCGGACCGGTACTCCCTGATTCTGGTAGAGTTAGCTCCATTTCGTGCTGTCGAAGGCTGCCTCAAAGAAGAAGAAGAAGTGTTGTGTGTCGATCCTACCTTTACAGTTCTTTCCAAGCTATGAATACCTGGTCAATGGTGGACTTACCAGGTCCAAAGCCATACTGATAACGTCCAATAAGTTTGTTGAAGGTGGGTTTTGGCCTTTCACACAAAACGCTCAATAGGATCTTATATGCGATATTGAGAATGCGTATCCCATGTTAATTGGCACAGACTTTGGGGTCCCCTTTTTAGTGTACTAAGCTCCAATCGTCCAAGAACTCATTGGCCTGGATGGACGATTGCTGTTCATAGTCAGGCAATGAAACATCGGTTCCATCGCTTTGTAACCGCTGAAGCGACTTTTGGTCGAGCTCCTCTTTCAATTTTTGGTAAGCGTGTTGATGTTTTGCCAACAAATGGAGGGAAACACAGTTTATTCTAAGCTGCCTCCGAACGGCAGATGGAAATACGCTGGGAGGGCTTGACATTTCCTGCCGACCGGAACTCAAATCTTAACCCTCCGAGATTATATCCGAGCAAAAGGCGTTGATATACTACATAACGATTCCTCGAAATAAATTGAACCTCTCTCAGACACTATAAAGGCCAAAGGGGTCTAATACTGGTGTTATTTGACCTTGTCTAACCTTTTTAGTTTATAGCCATCTCACAGCTTTTTTATACATTTATAAATGTTTTAGCTTAGGTAAGATTGGGACAAATTCACTGACATAGTCTAGAAGTCTTCAGCCTTAAATGTTTTGGACGGAAAACCTCCCAATCAATCTTTCTTTAAGGAAATTTACTGCTAATTTCACTCAGTATTGCTATTTTCTTTGGTACACCCATAATACTGCCTAGTTCTTCACGGACTTTCACCAAAGGAACACTTCGAAGAGATTAGCTTAGGTTCATAGAAGCAGAATATTCACATTAGAAACCAACCCCATTACGCGGGTGCTTTTCTTTCGGTTTGCTGCGTTATGGAATGTCAGCGGCTCGAGTTCCCCACAGGCCAACATCCAGAATTATTGAAAAAAAAAAATATTGTTTGTAGGCAAAAATATTGTTCGCAAATCTATTGCAGCATTGAATTTTTGTTACTGTAGGTATGTCCACTAACAATATCCTCACAGCGATTATTTCTCCACATTCGCGATTCCATAAGCCATAAGCCGTCAGGCTGAGGTCGGCTATGCGTCTGGTCACCTCTATATGCGCGTCCGAAATATCCATTGCACGTGCAGACTATCTCACTTGAATGCATAATCACATAGTAACAACGTGGGAAATCGTTTTTTTTTCATCCTTAAGCGTCTGTTTGTCTGCCGCTTGCATAAATGAATATTTAGAATACGCCAACTATGCCGCCGACGTCTCCGACTGCGTCTTTCTTCTATTTCAGCGCCTTGTATTGGCATCATATGGTTGGTATTTCGCCTAAAGCCATCGATACTTGATTCGAATACCGAGTTTTGGTCAGAGTAATTTGCCGATCACAAGTGTGTTTGCGCAAAACTACATACTTAGCAGTGTGTGAGTTTTTCTAGACATGTGGCTTCTAATGAGGAATACTTCTTACTTTATCAGAGTTGGTCGTTTTGATAGCTTAACTTGATTTTTACTCAGTTTGTTTTGCCAACATGGATCTTTAATGAATAATACTCACACTCAGCTACATCTTCACCGAAGTTTCTATGGCTTCTGGGGAGCAGAATATCGAACATAACCCGAATGTTTCCATTCGTAATCGGATGCAACAATTGGAGCAGTTCCCATCCACTTTATGGAAGATTTTCCGAGCTAATCTTGATTTGCAGGTTTCCAAAATCCCACTCGTATGAGTATATGAAGCGGTGAATGGACCTAAAACGAAGTGCCCGCTGATCCCGATTTTAACAAGAAAGCTATCTTTAGCGATGAAGCTCATTGTTGGTTGAATGAGTGCGCTAATAAACAAAGTTGTCGCATTTGGAGTGATGATAATCCACAAGCCATAGTTGAGACTCCGTTACATACTCGAAATGTCACTGTTCACTGTCATATTTCTTCAAAAATGGGGTCGACCTTAATGCTACAGTTAATGGGTAACGATATAGAGCCATGATTAATGACTTTTTCGTGCCTAAATTGGAGGATGTTGATGTGGGCGACTTTTGGTTCTATTATGACGACGCGACATGCCATACAGCCAACGGAACAATCAATTTATTGAAGAAAGGCCTGTAGTGTGGCCACCAAGAACGTGCGATTTAACACCGCTGGACTAAGCTATGTTCGCCTATGCAAATTCGCTTGTTTACGGGACGTCTTTTGCCTTGGAAGAGACCGTTCGGGGCGTTATTGCTGACTTGTAGTTGCGATTCTCTTTACAAAGTGGGCGAAAATTGGGTTAAAATTTTTTTCGAAATAACCGCGGCTATCACTTGCCTAAAATCAATTTTAAAACATAATGGCATGTCCTATTTTTATAATAAAGCTAAAGTCTTGGCCATTTTATTTATCGGTTTTACTTCTTCTTAAAAACCACATGTCTAAAAAAAAACACCCTTTATTGTAGAAAACAATATCGAATTCTATTCCAATGCGCATTGTGCGTGGTGGGCGGTCGCTAAACCTAATTAATTCCATACATTCGTTGTCTCTGTGACAATTTCATGGTGCGCCCACTTGTTGTAGGAGACACAAGTTACAGTTACAATTACTGTTATGTGTTCCATAAGTAGTGTGGGTTGGCATATCAGTAAACTCTCGCTTTCACAATTTTCGCGTTTGCTAATTTATTTTTAATGCTCCTACTGTGGTTGTTGTAGTTGTGTCTTTTTTTTTTTGGGTATCTCCAGGTTCTGTTTGCATGCTGAAGTCCAAAACGAACGTTAGCTTAAGTGATTTACATACATTTTTTAGCCATTTTTGGCTATGAGCTTATATATAAATACATATGCACATGCATATGAGTGTGTGTGTGTGTGTGCATGTATATGTTTCGTAACACACTTACCTGCCTTCGCTTTGCTTAATTTATAAATTCAATTTAAATTGTTATATTTCTTTGTTTCTGCTCAGTTATAACTTTTAAAATTTGTAGTCTACTTTTAGGATGACAAAATTGCAATAAGTTCGTCCAAAAGTAAAGGTGTCGACAGACGTAGGAAATTTTCACGCAATTTTTAATTTATTCTCACAATTTAAAGTAAAAAAAAATTATTTTCAATGGAATTGGATTCTGAAATAAAAATTGCAGCGTTTGACTGCTCTCATTTACCTGCAATTCGACTTCTGAAATGAAATCACCAATTTATCGTGCTGCACTAGAAAACTGTTTTGCTCTTGAAATTGCCGTCAAAGTAAGATTTTTGATAAATTCTTATGAATTAAGCTAATTTTCAGAAATTTAAATTAAATTTTCATAAAAATTTTTAAGATCCATGTGAGTGCTCTTGAAATTAGATGCCAAAATTTATTATTTTATTTAAAGTAAATATTAAATAAAGAACAATCAAGAGAATATCTGATGAATGGAGAATTTTTTTTCGTCCGTTAAATAATAACATTTTTTCTGCTTGATTTTCATATTATTAGTAATTCTACTCAACTATTTTTATAGTTTAATGATGGGAATCCACTTATAATATTTTGTTAATTACTTTTGCCTACACAATGGTATTAATACTGAGTAGCATAAAAATAACAAAAAATATATATGTTTATTTATTATTTTAATCTCTTAGTAAACAAAACGCAGGTAACAATAGTGTATATTTCCTAGCGTCAATCAAATGCTATTAATCTCACATTGATCTATTCGTAGAATATTCAAACATAAAAATAGAAACAGAAAACAATTCCAATGCTAAATATAAATATCTATTTATGGTCTGTTGATGGATTGTAGTTTGGAAATCAAATCAAATGAGGAATATCAATAACACATATATATTTAATTGATTACATATGTGTGTACAATATATACACATATATATATAAATAAACACACATGTGGCATTAACTTTTGATTCCAGCTCTAAAACATATGTTCAGTGAAGCTCTAACTTATACAATTTGATGTCCATTTTTACCATATGTACGTGTATATATGTATCGCATTAATACACACATAATTTATTTTCACTGAAGTGTAGGTTGTATATTATACTTTCGCATGTCTATTGAACTTTCTTTTCCACTTCATCAATATATGCGTCTTAATATACATGTGCCAGGATTTGTGCTGCTGCCAATAAAGAAGACGAAATATCTTACAAAGAAATTAATTTCGTTTGCCAAAATAAGTAAGTGAGTAAAAGTAAGTAATTGAAAGTGGAAGTAAGTAGGTGAGAATAATGTTAATGAGAAAAGTTTCACAATGGATTACGTTAATCAGGCGTAGTGTGTTAATGGGCGTAATTTCGCTTCACTTTACACATACATACATACATATACAAGTATAAAATACGAGATGCATATAAAAATACGTGTGGGTATGTTATATGAAAAGCGTGCACTCATGGACATCACTTACACACATACTGCATGCACACACTTGCATACTCGTTCATAAATATACACAAATACTAACACAATTTATGGTAAATTTCGCTGAGTTTACGCCAACGAAATTGATTGAGCTTTTCGTTTGAGCTTCTATCAACATGTAAAATAATAATATTCAGTACTACAGTACTGCCAAACTGAAATATATCTACTCGTATATACACGTACATACAATATTGAAAGAGAACAAATCATTTTCATTCTCGTAGGTGGGCATCGTGGACCTCAGCAGCACTTGTGGTTACGCCTTTGTCATGTTGAAGGATATACGAGGGGATTAACAAGAGCTCGGTAAGTTAACCAGATAAAACAAAAAAAAAAATTTTCTTTTTATTTAATCGTAATTTTTGTCCTTTTTTATCTTCTCTACATAATCGCCATTGATTTCAATGAATTTCTTAAGCCTATAGAACCACTATTGAAAACAGTTTTCAAAATCTTGCCTTTTAAGCTTATCAAGTTTAGCATTAACTGCATTAATTATCTCCTCGTTAAAATAAAAAGTTAAGTTAAATTTTCTAATTGCGGTCGCCCGTCGGCAGGGAATGTCAACCCCTCCGAGTATATTTCTGAGATTCCGCAGTCTACTCTATCAGCTTTTTTTTAGGCGTCAGTGTAGATTGTACAAGTTCCGCTGGCGGGTGTCAAGCTCCAGCGCCTTCCGCTCTCTTTTACTGTGGTTTGAAACTTTCTATTCAAGATATTGCGTGTTTCTAGATTTCTTCCATGTTTGGTTTCTCCCAAGGAGTTTAATTTATTATTCTTTTTTTTAATCCATAGATTCCGTTTACTTCCTGTTGAATACGAGTAAGAGGCTTGATTGAAATTCTGATCATGACACTGGTCACACTTTAACGTGGAATTAAACCACCAGCTTCTGGGCCCTACCTCGTAGCTGTGAAAAAAGTTATAGTAAAGCACAGAATTGAATAGCAGAAAGTCAATATAGACTCGTGGCTCAAATTGTTGATTTGCCATTGTCGGTCGAAAACCGCTTCAGCAGTTACAAAGCGCCAATTATATATGTGGATATATGCATGTATATGCTGTCAGAAATTTCACTTAGCTAAAGCGTAGCCAAGGCACACAAAAAGTCAATTCTTTTGTCAAAAAAAAAAAAAAAAAAATTGATTTTTATTCTTTTCTCTACAATAGGTAAAAGCCAAAATGTGATTGTGAAACAATAAAAACCCTATAAAAATCATATACATACATACACCTGTCAATCGGAATCGCCTGGTTTCGCATGTTGAGCACAAAACAAAAAACCCTCATTCATTCACGACGTTACTCCCACTCCTTGATTTTGAGCAATTTTTGGCAAATCAAGGTCATTTATTCAATTTCTCCTTTTCTTCTTATAATCATAATGCTCAACAAGTAGTTTGTGTTATGGCAAACATTTTTGGAATCTTTAATATAATTATGTGAATATTTTTGTCCTCACCTAGAGTGCTCGTTAGTACATACGTAAGGACATTTTTATTAGATAATGGTCATCGATTCGGGTGAGTTGTTTGTATAGCATAAATTTATGATTACAAACATATATTACAATATATTTGAGTTTTAAATTGATTTCTTATTTTTTATCAAATGGTTAACATATGTTCACATGCACACAATTTGCATAGCCTCAAGTGGCACAATCTGGCAACCGTGCATAATAAATGCTAGCCATTAGCATATTTATCAAAGGAGGAAAACCAATTTGTATGTAATACATACATATATGTTAAAAGAGATTTCGCGAATATTGTCCAGCCAGTTTTTACAACAAGGATACTTGCTTTTGGATTTTCTTTATTTATCAAAAAAATAAAAATAAATAAATAAAATTAAAAAATTAAATAAATAAAATCTTAGTAGTTAATAGTACCACCATATTTAATTCTCCTTCTGAAATATTAAATGATAATTTTTGCCTTAGATAGTAGTTAAAACACATTTACAATACCTACTTAATTATATGGAGCAGAGATTGTGAGCATTGCAGAAGATTTCAAATTAAACAACCGCTTAAAGAGAGCAATCTATTAGATACCATGTAGACAGCGCTGCATTAATTATGACAAAATGTATTAATATCGAAATGATTTTGTTTCGGCGCCATGTTATGGAAAATTAATGAAATTGTCAACGTTGAAACCGCACAAACTCAATGATAATCTTAATATATAAATCGCTACTTGTTATGTTTCAATAGTACACTTCGATGTTAATGTTTAACATTATCTGTTAAGGATTTAACATTATCTGTTAACAATTTAACATGATCTGTGAACGATTTAATATTATCTGTGAACGATTGAAAATTATCTGTTAACAATGTAACATTATCTGTTAACAATTTAACATGATCTGTGAACGATTTAATATTATCTGTGAACGATTGAAAATTATCTGTTAACAATGTAACATTATCTGTTAACAATTTAACATGATCTGTGAACGATTTAACATTATCTGTTAACGGTTTAATATTATCAGTGAACGATTTAAAATTCTGTTAAGGATTTAACATTGCCTGCTAACGATTTATCATTATCTGTTAACAATTTAACATTATCTGTAACAAGTTAACATTATCTGTGAACGATTTAACATTATCTGTTAACAATTTAACATTATCTGTTAACAATTTAACATTATCTGTGAACGATTTAACATTATCTGTTAATAATTTAACATTATCTGTGAACGATTTAACATTATCTGTTAACAATTTAACATTATCTGTGAACGATTTAACATAATCTGTTAACGATTTAACACTAATAGCCTTCTTCCACCGAGCACTTAAATGCATTTAAGGTCTCTGTTAAGTGAATGATATGTCAAATGTTTCCACCGAAAGTGAATTAACTCAAACAGCTGTTTTTTGTTTACATTTGCAATTTGCAAAATTTGTCACAAGTATTGAAATTATGAATTCATTTCATTTCATTTGGCTATTTATGCAATCTTATGATTTGCAAGTGCAGATTATTGCTGCACCGACAAACTTTGCTGAAACGAAAGTGCTTTTATGCATGTTTCCATTTTCACTTTCGCTTGTTTGTTTCCTCAAATTATTTATTTTGCTCAATCAGCTGATGGCTGCCACAATCGCGCACATTTTTATGTTGAGGGGATCGTTTGCAATTCCAAAATTGCTTTTCGTTGGTTTCTTATTGTTTTTATTTGAAAGAGGAGAAGCATTCTCTTCGCCAATTACTTAATATATATATGTAATTTATGTTAAAACTAATGCAAAAAAGTAATTTTTACAGAAAAAATTTCACCTTGCAAAATAAAAATCTCGTCCCTCATCAAATTCGAAAATCCACGACTCTGGTAAAAAGTATGCCGAAACTTCCGAAATGATTACATTAGTCGTAACAGCATCAACTGTTAATATAACATTTCTGTTAAATGACCGAAAGTGAGTTAACTCACTTTGATAAGTGCTAATAGGTTATAACGATGGCTTCTCGTTTCGGGTAAAAACGAAGTAAAATTTATTTTAATAACTGCTTTAACGATAACATTTCCAAATGTTTCAACCGAATCGATTGAAATTTTTTGATTCACGTGAAATTCTTGATTAACACAAAGTCCAAAGGTTTAAAAGCAGTCGAAAAATACCAACTATGTAGAGTATTAGACTGTAGAGGAATACTTAAAGTCTTCGTACACTTGACACTTCTTGCCGAGGTACGACCGAGCCTGAAGTTTCGGATGGTAGTACGCACTGTTGTCCACTCGGCTATTGCGCCCGAATTTGATAAGCATGTGAACCAACGAAATCGGACGACTATAATAATTTTCGAATCATAATTTTCAAAATTAACCATGAAAATGAGTAAATTTAAATAATTAAAGATTCCAGAATGGCTTTTCTTTTTAGTCATTTTCTATTCAGAACTTCAAGAGCAAAAAAACTATGTTTCTACTAAAAATTGTTTCCTAAAACTTCGCCAATTATCTTGAGATAAGACTCCTCAATATCACATGTAAGATCCTTTCGAGCATACTGTATGAAAGACTAAAGCCCACCGTCAACAAACTGAGCGGAGCTTCTCAGCTCGGCTTCAGAGATGGAAAATAATATAATATAAGATCGACACTTAACACCTCTTCGTTAAAATTAAGCTGCCCTCGTTAGCTGGGAAAGGATGTATGTGGCAGACAAGACGAAATATCTCCTTCAAAAACTATCAATAAAGTCAGCTTTGAGATCCACTATTGCCAAAAGGAGGCTATTTTGGGATGGAACAATCAATCAATAATCACATCTTCATGTACCTTATTTATGTGAAAGCTAAATGTAGAGGAAAGGGTGAAAAGGGCTGTGCACCATTAGGCTTTGTTTGTACAGGTACCGAGGTTGCTGATGAAATTGACAAAAGTGCTCGTCGTAGATATCTTGGAGCTCAAAAGACTAAAAGAGACTCCAAAAATAGTTATTAATGTCAGATACGACGACTATTTTAGATCGTAATAAAGCTTAAAGCACTACTATGGCTCCATCGGCCGCATACTAGTCAAATACCAGTTCATTTACACCAGTTAAAATACTGTTTCATTAATAGCAGTTGATCACTAGTTCGGATCAGCCATGACTGCGTATCATTTTCGAATTTGTTTAGGAAAAATTGAGCAAAATGCTTTTGAGCCCCTTTTTGGGCCTCAATCGTGTCAATCGTGGCTCTTCGTCAATTTTGGACTTTACCAGTGCTACAGTGACGTCATCAGTGGAAGATTTTGATCGACCTTCTCGGGGCTCATCCTCTACGGAATAACGTCCGATCTGGAATCTTCGGAGCTACTTAGAAATAGTCTTTAAAGACGGTGCAATCGTTCCATATGCAATTTGGCATTCACTGAATATTTTTTATTGGCTGTAAACTGCCCCTTGCTGGTAAACTTCTATACAAATAAATAATTGTTATGATTTCATCTAGTTTTTAACTGGAATTTCAGTATGGTATTTGGCTTTTCTCTGTGAGGTATAAAATTGGCACTTAATTAACCCGTGTAAACTCAGTCTTCCTTATAATACGGATTATTTTTCACACTCGAAATAAGACATTTGTTTTAATAGGTATATATGTAGGTATGTACATACATTTCAACGAATTGAGAGTCCTCTTTTTTAAATTCAAGTAGCATACGTGAGCGCATGCGTGCACATACGAGTAAATACGATTATATTTAATGAAATGAATTCAACAAAAAATTATTTGCAGTTATTTGTATTTCCACACGCCGTCATTATCTGTGTGCTCTAATTAAATTAACAAGTTAAGAAACTTCCAAGAAAAAATCAAAAAAAAAAAAAATTAAAAGAAAATTAAAAACTGTAAAAAGAAATTTCTGCGGCACATGGCTACCCAGATGAACGTGCTTGCCATAAATTTTAAACTTTACAAACCAATTCCATAATACTTCGAGCGCAACAAGCGCGCTTGGTTAAGTGCTCCTGAGCAGCGAAGGGGAAATGCACTCCTTGCCAATTATTAAAATCCGAAGTAAATTTTTATATTTCGCATATTTTAAAGCGAAAAGAATTAAGGAAGCAGCGCATCTTTGAAGAACAGCTTTAGCGTGATTCTAGGAAAATACCCACAACTGCACATAAATACATCTAAGAGCAACCATCTATCTGGATATTTACGTACAAGTATGTAGTGCATACGTGTATGTATGAGTGAATTCTCCTTTCCGCTTTGCTAAGCATTTTTATGCTAATTGTGAATATTAGTTAATAAGTTTTCTTAGAAGTTGTTAAAGGAAGTCGAGTTTACAGTGTAATTAAATATAATTTATACAATATCAATTATGAAATTATATATATAGAGTTATCCATTTCGTTGTTTCAAGAGTACAGGGCTGTATTTTGACGGGCTGTATTTAATCTCTCGTCTCGTCGTTGTCAATTGGCCACCCAGATCGTGTAATTTGACAGCGTTGAATTTTTTTTTTGGCTTTACGCGAAAGACAGTGGTTATGCTGATTGGAATTGTTTTTAACTCTTAAGGACTTTAAAACTAACATTCGTCAAGTTATGACTGAGATACCGCCCAATATGTGTCAAATAGGGAACCAAAATGATCTCAATGGAATAGAAAATTCATGAGAATATTCTTAAAAATTTTTTTTAAAATTCATTTTAATTACGTTTATTATCGAAAACTCGAAATGGATAACCCTGTATGTGTATACGTATAATACACATTACCATAAGATCAAAGAAAAATGTTGCATTTCAGAAATTTCAATAGATGACCCTAATGCTAAACTGCAAGCTGCTAAAGACAGCTGTTACCCGTTGCAAAGTACGGGCTTTAAAACTAATTTAATTTTACCCAAAAAAAAGGTCATCTGGACCATAGTGAAATGAAGAGACCTACAATTTATACCAGAGATGTTAAGTTAATAAAACGATGCCGTCAGGTTTTGTTAATAATAAAAATTAAAATAAACCTAACGAAATGATTTTGTTTCGTTTCGGCGTCATGTGATCGAAACGATATGAATTTGTTAATGTTGAAACCGCACAAGCTCATTTTTAACGTTAATTATAAAATTCTTGCCTGCTATGATTTAACAGCACACATCAATGCTACCGCTTAACATTATCTGTTAATGCCTAACATTAGCTGTTAACGATTTAACATCAACATCAACATCATATCACTGTGTACGAAAACGAAGTGATATTTAATTTTCATAACTGCTTTAAAAATAATATTTCCAAATATTTCAAACAAATCGACAGATTTTTTTTTTTTTTTTTTTTTTTTTGGTTTATAATTAAAATGGTTAACATTCCCTGCACATGGGTGACCACAATGAGAAAAATTATATTTTTATTTAAATTAATTTTATAGAATGTTCGATGCTGGTCGAGCCAAAATTCGTACTTAGGATCTTCCGCATGATAGCATACACTACTAACCCATTCGGCTACTGTAGGCACCGTGTTCTACATTATAAAATATTCATTGGAAGAGTGAGCCAAGCTACGAGCGCTTGCTAGCTCAACTGCTGGTTAAGTGCCGGAAAACTTGTAGTAAATTATAGCTCATTGAGAATTTGTAATGTTTTGTTTCTTGTTGTTGTTATAGTTATTTTTGTGAAATTATAATTTATTGAAATTGCTGATTACATTAAGCTTTGTGAGCGAACGGCAAATTTATTACAAAAGTTGATAGTTATGAGATAATAATATTACTTAAAGGTAATTTATTTGGTTTAATATTTAGAGAGGTTGCCTAATAACTTAATATTTTACCATTTATTAAAATAAGTTTTAACACAAAACAGTTCGGTGGATGATGAATAATACCTTGCCAAAATATAAGATGAAGTTAGCTTTCTTGTATCAATAACGGATTATACACAGGTATGTACATAATGTGTACATATCTTAAGAAACCTCCGAACGGCCCATGGTTTTTTATGAGAAACTTGACATTCCCTGCCTTCTTATACAACGGTTATTGATGATATACACATTTTCTTGAAAGTACCAAAAAATATATCATTTCCTAAGTTTTTATAGGAACTCAGTTCTTCAAGAAATCCAGCAGGATCATTGAAATTTTCTGGAAGAATTTGTTTTACAAATAAACCTCTCTGCTCCAAAAAAATTAGAAAATGTATACTCTCGTAGCTTTATTCAACAAGTTTTAAGAAAAAAATTTGAAATTCACGATCCATACAGATGTTTGTCGTGCTCCTCGGTTAGTTGTCCTTATGTCTCTCTCTTAGAAACTTTTCTTCCTATTGGCAAAAATTGAAGCAATAGATTTTCACAGACTTCTCTTGAGGCTAATTCCTCAACAGCCAAATCATTCGCTATAGATAGAAGTAGATGGTAATTACTTGGTAAGAGTTCCGGATTGTCTGGTGCATGCATAAGGGCCTCCCAACCACGCCCTCGGAGTTCCTGGCGGGTTAATTTCGTTGTGTGTGGTCACAAATTTCACACAATTTTCCTCCTGTTGGCCAAAACTGGGCGCTTCTGTGCGATCGCTACTTTCAAACGGTCCAATTGCTGACATAACAGGTGCAATTTAAGAGTTTGGTCGTAGGGGAGCAGCTAATAGTGGTTGATTCCTTGCTAATCCCACCAAACACAAAACGAAACCTTTCTGCACTTCCATCTTCGCTTAGAGATCATTTGTGACGGTTAACTTCCCTTTGACCACTTCGACCAATTGGTTGGTTTTGTTGCGATTGAATAGCGACCTACTGTGGCTGATGGAAATTCGGTTCTTAAAGTTTCTCTCGCTAACTCATGTGGCACCCATATATCGAGCTTCTTTGTGTATACAGGCTTTTAAAAGTGGCTACAAACTGTAACCTTTAGCTCCTGGGTAATCGAAAAAATGCTCGTATGACGGTCAGACTCGACCAAGCATTTCTTAAGCTTATAAATCCACTTCTGAAAAGAGTCTTCTCTGGTTCTTCTGGGGTTTTATTAAAGACCTTTCCTTTTAAAGTTTTATTATTTTTCGGAAATAACAAGAAATCACAAGGTGCTATATCCGGGGGATATGGTACTGGACGTATTTCTTCGAACCCAGAGATTGCACCGGGCTGTAGACTGAACTATTTGAAAAAATTGTATTTATGGTTCGATTAATTTGAAATTCAAAACGAAAATTACTTTTTGCGAAGAAATTTTGCTTATAATTCTTATTTCACGGGAAGTAGGTCGATCTATTTGATAAAATATTATAATATATATACGAGTAGTTTGGCTTAGTTTACTTTTGGGTAATATGCCTAAAGGGAAGGCATTGTGTGTTCGAGTCTGCTGCTATTTTAATGAATATCTTGAAAATCCGCTAATACTAAATATTATAGTATACTATAATAACAGGG
The DNA here is from genome assembly GCA_037013455.1 of Ceratitis rosa. Taxonomy (NCBI): domain Eukaryota; kingdom Metazoa; phylum Arthropoda; class Insecta; order Diptera; family Tephritidae; genus Ceratitis; species Ceratitis rosa. The sequence goes on from JAWMAG010000006.1 coordinate 18,235,998, forward strand.
TTTTTCGTGAATGACGAACCAACCCGCAGCCTAAACCACTGATCGTAGAGTCCATAAACTTAGAGACGGCGTATGACACAGACATCTTATAAAAAAGAATCTAAGAAGAAAGAATAAATGGGTAAAACTTTTTCTTCTGGGAAGTGGACCTGAGACCAATCTATTCGAAAAATCGTATTAGTACAAACTTTTTTTTTTTATTTCGTAAGTGTTTGAATATTTAAAATAATTTATAAAATAAAATAAAACAATTAAGGAAAAAAATTGAAAAATCTTTTATTAGAGCCATTTTCGAATTTGATGCAGATGAAGTCGTATAAAAAACTAATAACGATATCAAATAAGTTTTCGAAGTTTTGCATTACTATTTGGGATGTTGGTGTATTAAGGGGTAAAACCACTCTGGGGGTATGAATTTTTATTTAACCATTTCATTGAACATATATTGGAGTATAAAAAAATATTCTTTAATTATACTTTGTTACAAAATGGCTGTAATAAAGTCCATTATTTAATCCATGTTTTTTTAAAGGCGTCCACGGGAGGACCGATTTCTTCTAAAGGATGAAACCTACTACTTCTCATAATGGCATAACTGCCAACATGAATTCTTTTTTATTACCTTAACACATAATTATATGATTTTAATTTGTTTAAGAGTGCTTTATTAACTTTTTTATATGTATATAAATTTTTGCTTATTTGCATAGATATGCCTACTTTAAAAAATATATAATAATTAAATAAAATATATATTAATATTATATTTGGCACGCTTTTCTACCCTCTTCTACGCTGAAAATACCAAAACGTATTAACGAATTCCTGTTAATTTTTTTTTTTTTAATATTATATTATATGTATATATATGTACCATAAATATATATGGTATGTAAGTAGAATTCATTAATTAAAATTCATAAGAAAAACAGCAATGTGCCACTCAACACGTAGATAATCCAAATGAATTCCATTCAAAATTAAAACGACCTTTTCATTACCAAAAAAAAAAGAAATTAAGTGGAGCTCGAGACATAGAGATTTTTGCGACGAAATTTAACATAAACCAATTTGTGTTGACAATTTTAGCAAGTTTTTGGAAAAATTAATAAACAAAAAATAAAATAAAAATTAAAAATTAAAATAAAAATAACAAAAAATAAAACAAAGCATAAAAATGAGAAATATAATTTTTTTTTATATACTAAAATGTCCGCATATATTTCTATCAATAAAGCAAAAAAAAAAAAGAAAAACATTTGTAAAAAATATATTCAAATTTGGCATTCAAAAATTTCGTATTGATACGCAGATATCGTTAATACATACCTATATACATATGTATGCCTGCGACGAACAAACAAGTTGACATCTTCGAGATTGTATTTTGTGTTGTGTTTGTATTTAAAAAAAAAAGTATAAAATTACATATTTACATATACAAGCAATAAAACGTGCAGCTAAATTTCAAAGGCAATAGCAAACAAATATGTACATACATATGTATATACATATGCACAAGTATGTGTAAATAAATGTATAAATCCAAACCGAAACAAGTTAAACCGCATTGATACATACATAAGTTAATTTGACTGATATTAATATATGCATACATTCATACATACATACATACCTATATGAAAACAAAGAGGTATTTAGTAATTTATATTTTTTTTAGCGCGCATTAACTACCTACGAGTTCATCTATACAAACATTCATATATTTTTTTTTTCGATTTCAATTTTGCACTCCTCAGTTAGTAGACGCTCGTAAAAGTCACATAAAAGTCGCTTAGTAAATAAGAAAGAAAAAAATGCTTAGAAAATTGCCTTTGGCGTATGCGCGGCGGCCGTTGTCTGCTATCACCATTAATGTTTTCCGGTTTTGGTTAAACGCAGACGAATATACTAGAATTATATATTTATAAGACATATATCGTCCGGTTTCCGCCTTAAGCTCATATCTACAAAAGAGCAATTTTTCAGAAACCAAGAAAAGCTTTTTATTTTCTTCAATAAAACAACAGCCCCCAATTTTTTGCTTTTTTTTATGGTTTAACTTATATTAATACCTAGTCAGTTAATTTACTTACTTTATTATGATTGTGCCAATGTTTTAACTACGTTTGTTACTTGCAAGCTTACTACCCGCATGCAAAATGTAGATACGAGATTAATGTTTACTTTAAAAAAATTTAGTTTTTCTATCAATCAATCAATCTATTTAACTTCTGTGGGAATAAAAAAACTGAATTATTTTTCTTTAAAAGTGGATTTTACTCGGTCCAAGACTTGTTTTTTAAATGATTTTGGAGTGACGTCTATAATTTTCTCATATATTAGGTAAAGTAAAAATTTCGTTCGGTTTTTATCTAAGAGATGGCGTTATTGTCCATAGTACTAGTGTTACATATCGCATTATGTCATACTACACGGCGCTGAAAACGTGTTTATTCGCGCTAAAAGTTTGTCTTTGACAGTTTTTCGATTGATTGACTCAGTACGTTGTGAGCGCTCGTCAAAGATGGACACTAGCAAAGAGAAAATTCGGTATATTTTACAATTTTTCTTTGATCAAGGCGAAAAAGCAGCCAAAGTGGCTGAAAAAATTAATTTAGTTTATGGGACCGATACTGTAAACGAACGTGTACCACAAATGTGGTTTGCTAGGTTCCGTTCCGGTAATTTCGATGTCAAAGATGCACCACGCGTCGGGAGGCCTGTCGTCGAAAATTGCGATAAAATCATGGAAATAGTGGAAACAGACCGTCACGTGAGCACTTATTTAATTGGTGAGGAACTAAAGATAAAAAATCAAAACCTCTTATGCTTCTAGACCGGTTCTCCATTAACATAACGATTGGCATAATATCCTGGAGACAGTTTAAAGTGGCTTCACGGGAAAATGATGGGTTATTACTCTAATGATTTCTGGCGCAGCTGTAGGGACGAAGAACGAAATCACTGTCCAGCCTTGACATCTGCACGACACAATTTCCTTGGGAAATACTTCTTTGACTGTCTCGCTGAGTTGGCCTTAGCGAATATTGTAAATCTCGTTGCCTGTATAAGGCACATGAAATGGTTCGATCATTTGAGAAGGTGAAGGCGGGAGCCTCAACGGTATCACAATGGACTTATTGTGCCAGAATAGTGAATTGAACAATTGAAATAGTTGATCTTACGGGCTTTTATTTAATTTCCAATATAAAAATTAGACTTACTCTCGAATTAGCTTCGCGAAAAAATTTTTCCTTGAAACAAGTCAAACACGCTATTTATAAAATTACATATTTTTAGTTTAAAAGCCTGTATGCATTTTGATGATATATTTATATTATTACCAATTGCACTATTTAAAAAAATAAGCGTATCATATTTATTATAAATTCTGCTTATCAAATCAACTACTAATTTGGACTTAATATGGACTTAATATGGACTTAATATGGACTTTTACTCATGCAATATGAGCGTAGATACGAGAAAAAAAAATCAAAAAAAAAATATATTACCGTTGTCTTATTTTCACATACGAATTCTCAACCCACATTCGCTGATATGGCTTTAATCCTGCCACATAATAAAACGATTTTGCCAAAAAAGGTAGATACGTGGTTAACGTCGAAACGGGACGATATGTAGCTGATATATGGTATATACATACATACATACAAATGTACAATATGTGTATGCACCTATATATGTATGTACAGAGTTATTTATTATCAAAATTCTGCCTCTGGCGGTTTACTGTCCAATTCAATTGGATTTTTGTTTGCAAAAGAGATGAAAAATGTTTGATAAAATTTATGGTAAAAGCGCCCGAGCGCTTGGAAACAAATCTCCGCTTTTTGCCACTTAATTCGAACGCTACAATTAAAAAAAATTTTATTGACCAAAAACAAGTATGCAGTATTAACCAACAAATGGGGATAAGGCAGGAATGAATTTGATTTTGCTTTTCAATAATATAAATTAAAATAAAATAATCTAAAAACAAACAAAATAATTTGTTTAAAATAAAAAAAATTAGTGCATATGTTTTAAAAATATTTTTTTTTTGAGGAAACCGATAACATCCATTGAGAAGTTTGAAAAGTTCATAAAAAATAAAGATTTTAAATTTGTTGGCTAAACAGATATATCGGTAGCAGATAAATGTGAAAGAGCAGCGTAGACAGGCACGTGGTCTTATAACACACCAAGTGGGTTTTAAGAAGAAATTAAACACATACATACATACACTCTCATGTTATGGCCAAGAATTTAGATTTTTTATTATAAAGGGATAATGATATGCCATTATCAGGCTTATCTGCGTAGGCAAGCGATATCTCTTAACCTCATAAAAATTGTCCAGTGTTGTTGAATTGTACAACCTCGGGGGTCACGCAACAGCCTTACGAGTAATGACATACATATAGCGCCATCTTTTTCGAACCAAATACCGTCCAACTCAACATTTTCCAATTCAGTCACGAGAAAGTCATTTTCGACTTCGTTTTCGATGAAATATGGACCAATAATTCTCTCTGACCATAAATCACACCAAATCACCAGTGACTCTTTGAGGATCTAGCGGCCTATCAACAATGGCTTAAGGATTATGATCACTCTAAATGCGACGTTCCCAAAGAGAGCCTTGTAGCTGAACAAAATTTTCTTCTGAAAATCAGGGTAGGTGATCATCTCGTTTTGGGCTCATTCCCCAAACAGGTGAGGCGCCTGATGGTGGTTCGACTTAAATTCTTATACGAGTTGGTTTTTGTAAGCCCGCAAACCAAGATCCAGTCAGATATTATAACCTATCATCATCATGCAGTTAAGAGCAATAGCTGCGTTGGTGGATAGAAATACAGTCCGAGCCTTCATTTTCCATTTGTTCTGAACTATTTGTTCAAATTGTTTGTGCAGCTCTCTTTCTAGCAGACATGGTATTAATTCGTCTCCGTATTCGTTAACAGAAGCTCAACTTGGCTAACTTGCCAGCTTTTCGGTACCGAAAATGGTTCTTCTTACAATTGTTTACGACGCAGGAATTCATCACTGATGACGATAAAGCCAGCAATGCCGCATGGCTGTACGAGTATATGGTTGCTCTCTGCATGCTCTTGTTGTTACTTAATATCTCTCTACAGGTTTTTTATATGCCTAATGCCTCCCCGCTTGGCAGATACCAGCTGAGTTCAATAGACGAATAGAGCGAAAGAGAGAGATGCCAAGATCCTCTGATGCTACATTCAGGGACTTCACTTATGAATAGGCCGAAATAAGATGGAAGCACACAGCTACTTGCAAAATTTCTAGACAAACTTTGTCGAAATCAGACCGGGAAGGGTCACACGGAATATACTCTCTCAAAATAGAGAACGTCTCTAAGGTTATAGGAGTTTCAACCGGTTACTACTTAATGGAACGACATGCGGCGAGGCTGGGAGTTCCCTACAGGAGATGCTGTAAGAACGATGAGGAGCAAGAAGCGGTCTTTCACTTTTTGATTTGTGTTAAATAAACAGCTTACGGTGAACCTGTGCCGGTTTCATCGCTTCAAAAATGATGATTTTAACGTGGAAGGTAAAGAGCATCGCGGTGGGACCAGAAAAGCAATGTGAAACATTATCGATTGAATTGCATGAAAAATGCCCAAAAACGATCGAAAGGATGATTTTGCTACATGACAACTCTCGGCTTGCGTAGCTGTAACGGTCAAAAACTACCCGAAAACGCTGAAATTGGAGGTTTCACTCCAACCGCCATATTCTCCAAAACCTTTGAGTGGGAGTTTAGATAAAATCGATGTATGGTTCAATGATTGGATCGAGGACAAAGAAGACTAATTTTTTAGATCGAAAATTACCAGCGAGAGAAATAAAAGTAGTCGCCTCTAACGAACAATTTTTTGAATGATGTTTTTTTTTACTATTTATTTTAAATAAAAATATTAATTTTCCTTTAAATTAATCTAGTGAAATGCAATCTCTTTGAGCAATGAAATTGATGGTAAATCAATGACTATCACATTTTCTACTGGATCATTATTTAATAATTTAATTTTTTTTCACTGTCGGCAAATATTTTAAGGCAAGGTCATTCAACTAAAAACAACAAGAACTGTTTGTGACATTTTCTGAAATCATTTGTTACACAAATTTTATCAATGACCCACAAAAAAAGCTCAAATTTACATTGTTTGCATCGAAATTTTCAACAAAATTAAGTTAATATATATATATATGCATATATATATATATTTTTTTTTACAGAAAATATGATAAATAAGGTTTAGTGAATGTGAGAGAGAGCTTAACGAAATAAAATTGAAAAAAAAAAACGTAAATAAAATTACTTGCGGCCTGCGCATTCATCGGAAATTTGTTGGTATTTGTATGCCTGTTCTTTTTGTATTATTTTTGCATTCTTTTTTTTTTTTTACTTTTTAATAGCAATTAAGTGAAGCAAATAAGGCCACATTTTTTACCAAAAATTGACTTTGAATGGCAGTGGTTTTATTTAAGAATTGAGATATAAAAAGCAACCGAGCTCATTAAAAGATCAGTACACGAACGCATACACCATTCATATACATACATTCAAATGAGATTAAAATTAGTGCACGCAATTGTTTGCGACATTTATTTGCAAATAAGACCTGAGAGCATGAGAGCGGGATGTTAAATTATTTTCCAACAATTAAACTTCAGAGAGTAGTAATATAATGGGGACTACATACCAGTTCGCTATTCGCTAGCACGTCCCGATTAATTCGTGCGGTTTTCTAAGAGAGGGCTCTACTAGTATTATTTCGCGTCGTGTTCATCTGTGGCTATATTCATTTCAAATGTACTGTCAGTTCGCGTCGTTTTCAGTAGATGTCATTTGTTTTAGCATGAACAACAATTTGTTTCATTCATTTGAAAATGTCGAAATTTGTACCAGATAAAGTGTTTTTGCGGGGAGTTCTTCTTCATTACTTTAACATGAAAAAAAGTGCTACCGAAAGCCATCATATTTTACTGGACGTTTATGCTGACCATGCTTTAGCCGAACGAACGTGCCAAAAGTGGTTTGCACGTTTTAAAAGTGGCAATTTCGACTTAGACGACGGAGGACGACCCGGACAGCCAAAAAAAATTTCAAGACGAAGAATTGGAGACATTGCTCGACGCAGACCGTTTCTAGACGATTAAATTCATTAGGATTCAACCAGAAGCTTGGAAATTGGGTGCCTTATGAATCAAAGCCAAGAGACGTCGAACGTCGGTTCTGCATCTCGCCACGAAAAGAAGTCATTTTTGCAAAGGATTGTCACTGGTGATGAAAAATGGATTCATTATGATAACCCAAAGCGCAAGAGATCATATGTGAAGCCCGGCCAACCATCGACATCCACGGCAAAGCCGAATATCCAGGGTACCAAGATTATGCTTTGTATTTAGTGGGACCACAAGGGTGTGATCTATTATGAGCAATTGAAATCGGGTCAGACGATCAATGGGGACATCTACCGAAAACAATTGATTCGTTTGAAAAAGGCCATCGCGGAAAAACGACCAGAATATGCGACCAGACCGGATCAATAATTTTTCATCATGACAACGCTCGACCACATATTGCAAGGCCAGTGAAAAATTATGTGGAAAACTGTGGGTGGGATGTTCTACCTCACCTGCCTTATAGCCCAGACATAGCACCTTCCGATTACCACTTGTTCAAATCAATGCAGAATGCCCTCACCGGAGTACGCTTCACTTCAGAACAGGGTATCAGAAATTGGCTCGATTCTTTCTTGATCTCCAAGCCGGAGAAGTTCTTTTGGGATGGAATCCACAAACTGCTAGAAAGATTGGCAAACATCGTAGCTTCCGGTGGGCAATACTTTGAGCATTAAATTTATAACAATTTTTTCACAATAAAGTCTTAATTTTCGAAAAAAAAACTGAATAAACTTTCTTCAGGCTGCTGATAGTACAACTGATAGTTTTTTGGCGCCTCGTGCGTATAATAAAGGTCTGACTGGGGACAACAAATGTTGGAAGTGCAGGGAATGTGTGGAGACAGTGGAGCATGTACGGAAGACAAAGGCTTACTTGGGCAGAAAGCCTACAAGATCTTCAATCTTAAGCTCACGAAAAGAACTTAAATGTTCTTCACACTAGAGGCACATTAGGAGTGTAGCAGCACAGCTTGGTCGCATTGGTTATTGGCTATGTGAGATCCAAACGTTCAACCAGCTCAATCTAAAGTAACACTGTTAGGTCCATTTTTAGAAAATGGCTCAGTTGTATGGAGTCCGCACTATTAATTGTATAGTGATAAATTGGAATCTATCCAAAAGCAATTCCTACTAATGGCGTTAAGAAATTTAAACTGGGATGCGAATTAGAATTTCCATCCATAGAAAACTCGTTTATGGCTCTTAAATTTGCGTGCACTCCATAGTCGTAGAAACATATTTGGAGTTTTATTTTTAACTAAATTAATAAGAAGTCATCCAGAGACTTTGGGCCCCTTTCATTGTGTATACACATTTCTACAACATTGATTCCTGTGACCCGATTTTCTGTATCAAAACCTACTTACTGAGTGCTTTAAATAATTAAGTAAATTTCTCTCCCTTTTTCCCATGCAATTTTATAGCTGCTGATGAACTAATCTGTAGCTGTTTAGTGTAAGAGGCAAGAGCTATGACAATGTTGTCATATATCAAAACCTATCTCCCGAAACACCCCAATTCGCCAGATAAATTCATCAACCAAGGCATCTGCACCATTGGCAAGACGGGAATGACTTATAAAGCTTTGTCTTTGTTTATCTAGAGAGAGCTTTACTTTTCAATTTCCTACTCAGCTCAAAGCACCGCCTGTTGGAAATAGTGATTCTTCATAAATTTCCATGCTGAAATTATTATTTGTTTACTGCTGGCTCCAGCTTCAGGCGCTTTTTTGTTCTTTAAGCGGAACCTCGTCATAGTTGGTTTAAGGAACGTCTTCTCCAACATCATCGATTGGGGAATCGAGCTTTGCATTCAACTAAATTTAATATTCTACCTTTAGTGTGATTTTCAATTCTTCAAACATGTTAGTCATAATAAATTTCCTTCCTCGGCTTGTGGTCTTTGTGGCTGTTGAATTGCAAACAGGAAACGCAATCGTGTTTACCTTGTGGCGTACTGTGGTGCACAAAAGTATACATACTTTATATGTATGTGGCTATAAAACATCAGCAACAGTTTAAATGAATGTTTGCCATGTTGCTGATAGCTGCCAACTGGAAATACTACTGTCTGCGTTGTTCATATGTACGAAGATTATCATGTACTCGTATGTATGTGGGTATGTATGTACGAAGTAGTTGAATTAAATACGCTTTGGAGTTTAGTTTTATATTAAATTAAACAGTAAAAGCTGCAATAAATTCTATAAATGATACAGAAAAAAATATATACGAAGGGATTAACAAAAGTTCGGTAAGGTGACCAGAAAAAAAAAAAAAAAAAAGTATATTTATTTATAATCTTTGTGCTTTTTGATCTTCTCTACATCATCGCCATTGATTTCAATGCATTTCTTAAGCCTATAGATCCAATTTAGAAAACAGTCTTCAAAATCTTGCTATTTAAGCTTATCAAGTTCATATTTACCGCATTAATTATCTCCCATTGCTATTAAAGATTTTTTTTTAAATTTTTTTTAATTTTTGGAAATAAGCAGAAAGCGCAAGGTGATCCCAGAGATCGCATTAAAATTACTCGTTATTTCAGCAGTGTGGGATGGCGCGTTGTCATGATGTGAAAAGCTGCGCCGCAAATCCTCTTTCCTTCTGTTTTCCAACAAATTTTTGAAAGTTCTTGGTAAGCACTCTTCGGTGTACTATTTCGCAGTTACTTTCTGACCCTTTTCCAGTGGAATAGCAGCCATGATTTTAGATCGGGCGGAGTATACTGACATCACTAATTTTGCTGCTGATTTTTGTGGCTTAGATTTTACGGGTGGGTTTGCTCATGTGGGGTTCCATACCATGGACTGGTGTTTGGTTTGTGTATCGTATTTATAGAACCGATAGCGACTTTACTAAAGTTGATACACTGACCATTTCCGATTTTTTTAGGGAAAAATTGAGCTAAATGCAGTCGAGTCTCTTTTTGACCCTCATTTAAAATTCGTGGTACCCATCGAGCAGATTTTTTCGTGCATCCCAGATGATCACTTAATATTCAGGTCTCATCCTCTATGGAAAAATCTCCGGTCCGGAATCTTCGGAACAACTTAGAAATAGTCTTTAGAGGCAGTGCAATCGTTTCATATGCAATTTGACATTCACTGGATATTTGTATTGGCTGTAAATTACGACGAAACCTGAAGAGAATCACATGGCGAATTTCCGTTTGTGTTATTGGTGAAATTTCGTCTGACCTACGTGTATCCTCAGCTATCTTGCGTTTTCTTGTCTCCATTTTACCTGAAAGGAAGGCTAGCAAGGTAATTGCAAAGGATTTGGTATTTTTTGATTTAACAAAAAACAAATTGAAAGTCACCAACTGACCGAACTTTTGTTAATCCCTTCGTATATGAAATATATATTTATATATATATATATATAAGTGTATTTGAGGGATGTAGAACAAGCTTAGATTATCTTAAAAACATTTTAATTGAAAGAAATCCATTTTATTTTAAATTAAACACAAAAACAAAAGTGTATGAGGATATTTGTGATTTTTCAACCATCATACCGCATTTGTATGCTTGGCCACCGCAGTTATGTTAACAATTAAAGCAAAGTTTGGTAATGAAAATTAATTTACTTGCCATTTGTACACACGGAACAAATACGCTTAAAGAGCGAGTAAATACTAATGGTCATGCTAATAGCGTCTGCCAAAAATTTCACCAAAATTAACACACACACATTGATAGCTATGCCTAGCAAAGCACACATGCTTAATATATGAAGGGTGTTTTTTCAGGCGTTAATACCTTTTTATCGGATTTGGTCTTCTTGTCATCCTTGCTTTTCGAGCAGTTGCGATTAACGACTGTGCAGCCTCTTGTACATTCTCCCTCACCTGCTTAGACAATTACCGATTGTGAGCTTCCTAAGAAAATTTTATACAGCGATGAAGAGCACAATAGCAGATGGCAAGGTGAAACAACATGCAACGTGGCTGAGCAGATCTGGCCGTTGATCGTTGTGTAGAGAACTAAAGTTTTACTCCTTCTAATTAACGAGCACTATTTGATGTGGACTCATGGTAGAAAGATGGCTTGCTTTTCTAATGACTTCTGTCGCAGCTACAAAGGCATAGACAAGAAGGGGACGATGGAACATCACCTCTACCACTGCTACGCTCTAAGTGGAGCCCGACAACGTTTCGTTGGTAATTTCTACTTTGAATGCTATGCAGATGTAGGGTCAGCAAGAGTCAATAATGAGTTGAGATGAGTTTCATTGGGCAAACCAAGTCGGTTTTGCGTTTAGAAAGGTGAGAGGAATTTCTTCTTTAGACTCCCTATAGGTATCTCAACGGGCCAACAGCGCTTAGTGCACTAAATAAAATTTTCGTATTTGTAGTGATGATAATCCATCAGCCCGGTTAAATATATAAAAGTTACCATATGAATCCGACGATAATGTAATAGTCCAAGGGGAACACCCTTTACCGCCATTATCTTATCTCTTCGAAACAGTAATTGAATTGTTGTTAATCAGCTTGAGAAGGAGGCTTTTGTGCTTGCTTATGTAGTAACACACTCACACACACACACACGCACACACACACGGTGCAAGGAGTTTTCCCTTCGTATTGTCTACAGCAGCAAATGATACTTTAATTAAACCATAATATGTCATTTAATACAGCTGTACAGTGGCGGTATGTTTGACAATGAGCTAAGAAAGGACCATGAATTATTCATTCAGTGAGTTGCGCAATTGGCGAATAATGTGCGGATTAAGTGCGGTTGGCAACCTGACATCACTTAATCGTTAAAAAAATGAATAAAGAAGCACTCACAATAAAAACTGAAAAACAGAAAGCTGAAAAAATTCTCCGAAAAGGATAATGACTACTAATGTTAGCCGCAAAGCACTGATTAGAGAGACAAATGACAAAAAAAAGGAAACAAAAGTCTGTAGGCGAGTGAATTATTTTATTTTATTTTTTGACTTAATAACAGACAAAAGTAAATTGTATTTGTTTTTTTATTTTTTTATTTTATTTTATTTTATTTTTTTTACAACTGTCGAGCATTGAGCCTCTTATCCGTTTTATGGCTCATTTGCTTGGAATATCATAAAAAAATACAAACATTTTTTTTTGCTTTTTTTATATAAATATTATCTTACTAAAGAGCTGTCTTTAAAATTATATTAAGATTTTTTATGGTATTTTTTTCTTTTTAATATAAATTGGGGATTAAATCAGATTACAGTGGAGGCTAATTTTTAAGCTCGGTAAATAAAAAAATAAATTTCTTGTCTATAATACAAAATAATAATAATAATAATAATAATAATAATAATAATAATAATAATAATAATAATAATAATAATAATAATAATAATAACAATAATAATAATAATAATAGTAATAATAATAATAATAATAATAATAATAATAATAATAATAATAATAATAATAATAATAATAATAATAATAATAATAATAATAATAATAATAATAATAATAATAATAATAATAATAATAATAATAATAATAATAATAATAATAATAATAATAATAATAATAATAATAATAATAATAGTAATAATAATAATAATAATAATAATAATAATAATAATAATAATAATAATAATAATAATAATAATAATAATAATAATAATAATAATAATAATAATAATAATAATAATAATAATAATAATAATAATAATAATAATAATAATAATAATAATAATAATAATAATAATAATAATAATAATAATAATAATAATAATAATAATAATAATAATAATAATAATAATAATAATAATAATAATAATAATAATAATAATAATAATAATAATAATAATAAATAATAGGAAAAAAAAAGAAATTTAATACGTTTAAAAAATTTTATATATTTTGTTTTCTTCGAAACCTTTAAGCGCTAGATTCGAAAAGTCTTAACAGTGCTGTCGCCTTATCTGCTGACAGTGCCTATATATGTGAGAACTAAATCCTAATCCTGTTCTTTGGAGAGTATCAAGAGTCGTATGAATGGCGAATTAATACATACTTTAGAGCAGAGATACGCTTATCCCCGTATGAAAGTCTGCCAAGACCGCCAAGATTATGCGCAATTTCTGCACACGCAGTCTCGAAAAAATTCATAGCCGCTTTTGGCCCAATGACAATGATTTCAAACTATTGGTACCACCCACGAGCAGAATGAGCTTTAGTAACAGCGACACATGTAGAAAGTATAGGGTAGAGCGCTTGAGTGAGACATTGAAACACCTGCTCTGCTTATGTACTGACTTAGCTAGAACTCGTATTAGACATCTAAGGGCTTCGTTGTAGTTCAAGTGACAAAAATGGAATTCTAGACTCTCTTAAACTGTCCAAAAATCGATGAAAACCCATGCCATGACCACATTAGCTCGAACTAAATTATTGAACCAAAAGACCGTAAAGGTTAGGATAGTACAACCGAAGCTAGACAATTGATTGAATAGTGATTCCACGATTTGCCAAAACAATTTTTTTCACAGTTACGGTGTTTTTGCCGTTTGTTGGCATGATTGCAACACCAGGACGCTCATCGTCATTAACATCTTCTCGGCCACATCTTATACCACTTAAAAACACTTTTTTGATACAAAGTGGACTTCTTGAATGCCACAGACAACACTGCAAGTGAATGCAAAATTTAAATTATATTTTTGATAAATTTTTTTTTTCAAAAGCCCTGCTAGTGGAGTTACCTATGAACTAATTCGATTTCGCCGTATATCTCGTACAGGTCACCGTTCCATCTTCTGCAGTATTCGCCATTAAAGAATCATAAATCGTTCGCAAAATTGATAAGGTTAAGTTTTTCAAACAAAATGCTGAAAAGATTCTTATTACAATATTTAGGAGGCTAAACTCACGGTAATTGACGCAGGAGATCTCCTTTTTTGTGGATTGGAAAAGGCACACTTATGTCGGGCATGCTTTATTCGACTATATATTGCAATGAACCTGATGCATGCACCTTGTTCATTTTTTCTTTTAGTTTTATCTCTCAAATATTACAATTTTAATCAACGTTTAGACAAATTTTAAATCTGCACCTAATCGCACGCCAAAATATGCCGAGAAAAATAACAAAAATCGATGCTAATGACTGCGTTGAGCTAGCTATATATATAGACGCATATTAAAGGCTACATATTTATCTAATTACCCACTACCCGCATAGCTAAGAAAACATATTTTAGATAGTCTCTGTTAGTCAAGTGGGTATTAGCGCCACGGCTTTATCGGACAATGACTTCGATTGGATTTAGCGCTTGCACACATACACACACACTCACATACACACCTGCAACTACACAAATACCTCAACAGAAAGTACTCACGTGCTTAACTAAATATTAGTTAGTGTGGAATTTCTGGGCTCATTTTAATGTAAAGTCAATATTATCAAGCAGCGGCATGAAATCCATCAACTAAATATCAAAGAATGAGGTCAAGTGAGAAGACAGTGAATTAAGTGTTTGCTACAGCTATGCAAACATGTAAACCAACTCGCTGAAAATTTGTGAAAGTGTTTGAGAATTTAATTAAATAGCAAAATACGCTGATGGCGTTTAGGTCCTTGCGGAAGAGTAACAGGGTGACTATAAATTACAGCATTATTTGAGCATAAGTTTGAGCAAATTTTTGGCAATGCCCAACAACTGCACAAACATATTTATATTGTATACACAAGGACACATACATATTCGTATAGGCGATATTATTACACATTGTTGTCATACCAACAGCGGCGTGTGAAAATTAATTTTCATTTTGTTTTATTATGCGAAATAAATTACCCAAATTTGCGTGTGAAAATTCAGCAAAAATGCACGTGATTGTTGTTGTTGTGATTTTGAATATAAAATGATTCTCAATTTAATGCATATTTATTTCCTTCTCCCTCACAATTTCTGCTTCTGCTTCTGTTTTATTGCCTACGCTAAGTGTAAGATTCTTCACTTCAAACACACGTATTAAAGTAGGCACACGCATGTTATATTTCATATACGTTGTCAACTGTATACATATTTCTTTTTTATCTCACACATTTATTCATTAATTTTTTATTTTTTTTTTTGCGTTGTCAGTAGCAAAGCACTCTAGGAAGCTTTGTACTTGTATTGGTTTATTTTGTATTCTTACTCGGCTGTGGAACTCAGCATGGGGGGCTTGAAAAATATAATAATAAATAAAATAAAATAAAATGTTTTCGTCTTGACGTGTTTGCAACAATTTATACTAAGCCGCATCCGAACGGCTGATGGATTTTTATGAGGAGCTTTATTTCATGTCAGAAATACACTCGACCTGCCGAGAGGCGATGCATTAATTCGTGCGGTTTTTTTTTCGAAAATTAAGACTTTATTGCGAAAATATTGTATTACATTTAATGTTCAAAGTATTGCCCATCGGAAGCTACGATGTTTGCCCATCTTTCTGGCAGTTTGTGGATCCCATCCAAAAAGAACTTCTCCGACTTGGATGTCAAGAAAGAATCTAGCCAATTTCTGATACCCTGTTCTGAAGTGAAGCGTACTCCAGTGAGGGCATTCTGCGTTGATCTGAACAAGTGGTAATCGGAAGGTGCTATGTCTGGGCTATAAAGCGGGTGAGGTAGAACTTCCCACCCATAGTTTTCCAAATAGTTTTTAACTGGCCTTGCAACATGTGGCCGAGCGTAGTCATGATTAAAAATTATTGATTCGTGTCTGGTCGCATATTCTGGCCGTTTTTCCGCGATGGCGTATTTCAAATGAACCAATTGTTTTCGGTAGAGGTCCCCATTGATCGTCTGACCCGATTTCAATAGCTCATAATAGAGCACACCCTTGTGGTCTCAACAAATAAATAGCATGACCTTGGCACCATGGATATTCGGCTTTGCCGTGGATATCGCTGGTTGGCCGGGCTTCACATACGATCTCTTGCGCTTTGAGTTATCATAATGAATCCATTTTTCATCGCCAGTGACAATCCGATGCAAAAATGACTTCTTTTGGTGGCGTTGAAGCAATATTTCCGATATGCAGAATCGACGTTCGACGTCTTCTGGCTTTGATTCATAAGGCACCCAATTTCCAAGCTTCTGTATGAATCCTGATGATTTTAATCGTCAAGAAACGGTCTGCGTCGAGCAATGTCTCCAATTCTTCGTCTTGAAATTTTTTTGGCTGTCCGGGTCGTTCTCCGTCGTCTAAGTCGAAATTGCCACTTTTAAACCGTGTAAACCAATTATGGCACGATCGTTCGGCTGAAGCATGGTCACCATAAACGTCCAGTAAAATACGATGGCCTTTGGTAGCACTTTTCTTCCTGTTAAAGTAATGAAGAAGAACTCTCCGCAAAAACACTTTTTCTGGTACAAATTTCTTCATCTTCAAATGAATGAAACAAATTGTTTTTCATGCTAAAACAAATGGCATCTACTGAAAACGACGCGAAATGACAGTACCTTTGAAATGAAAATAGCCACAGATGAACACGACACGAAATAATACTAGTAGAACCGCACGAATTAATGCATACACCCAATATATCATAACCTCTTTTCTTGATCGCTCTTGAATTCAGTATCGAATATTTAACGAATTTATATATATGATAGTTCCAGTGAGTTTCAAGCACATACGCACTCCCAATCTCACATATAACTGCGCTCTAGTCTTTCATAATTACAAACATTAGCCGATTATGTAATGTTCGGTACCATTTTTTTACTTTCTTTCTTTTGCTTTTTGTTACGAGCATCATTAGGCACAACACTTTGCTAACGCCTCCATTTTTTCCACGTTCCATTTTGTATTTTGTTCAATGCTCTTATATTTTATTGCCAATTAATTTTAGTTTAGCAATCTGGCTGTGGATTAAATGTCAACGGAAAGAATTGCTCTTATCTTTTATTAAAATTTAATGAAAATCGTAACAGAAAATTAGTATTTGAGGGAAAATGTTTGAGTTGTTAGGCTCCAGCTCTGTGCTTAAGTGCACTTAAAACTGTTGACCTCCTATGATATTAACAAATGGTAAAATGAAAAGAAGTCAAATTTTTTCTCACATGAAAACTCTTCAATAATATAGAAACTTTTATTTGCAGAAATTTCCAATACCAATAAGAGTTTCTTTCTTATTTTAAAAGCGTGTTTGTAACTATGACTTCTAAATTATCTTATTTTGCTGTTTAAAATTTCGCGAGTGTTTAAAAGCGCCAAATTAGACATTTTTCAAATAGTTTCTGATTTTCAAATTGCATAAAAAATTAAAATAGCAAATTTAATAAAAATTATAAAACGGACACACGAAGAACCTTTCAAATGAAAAAACTAAATAAAAACGTTGCCTACATTTGGGCGGTTGGTAGAAATCTAGATCAACAATTTATCGAAGTCGCACACCATTTTTAATAAAAACAAAGGATACTACTTAAAATGAGTAAAATATTTTTTTTTTTTAATTTATTTCCACATTTGTGAAGAGTTATTTTCTGTGAACTTTAACATTAAATATAAAAAGCAGTAAAAACCACGAAATGGATTTTTTAATATTTTTTAGACACATTGTTTGTATATACATATATTATTATCATTTTTTTTTTTTATATTCTTTTATCAACTACTTTTTCACACTGTAGCAAGAGATTTTTGTTGATTTTAATTTCTTAGAATTAAATAAAAATATTTTATATAAATCAGCAAATATTTAAAAAAAAATTTATAAATACAAATTTATCCAAGAACTTTAGTAAATATTGGAAATTAGTATTTTTTTGCAGTTTCAACTACAAATTTTGATTTTATCAATAGTTTTTGCTTATTGATTATTAAAAAAAAAGTTAAAAAATGCTCACCATAATCATTTGGTTGAAAAATATCCCCAAAGTGTTGAAGTTTATATTTCTTTGTCGATTACGGGTCTAATTCATTTAGCAAAGTAAATTTGAAAAACATTTTTTTTTTTATTTTTTGTAACTTCGGTGTTAATCATTTGTTGCATATGCATTGTGTATCTTTGTAGTAATTTTCTTTTTCGTATACTAGTAATTTTAAAACAGTTGATCAAGTGCACGTTTGAGAGGGGCATACATATTTATAATGTACGCACAAAAAACAATTTTTTTTTTTACTTTTTAAAACGATTTGTCTCTATTTTCCAAAAATTTTAAATCAGTTGTGTTGAAGTAAGCATATTTATTTAATAGTTTATTTATTATTTATTCAAGTTATTATTGAAACACATTTCTTTTTAATAATATCTGTAATTTAATTACTAAATCCACAAATATTTTGAGTTTCTTTACATTTTATTTACTGGAGGTAATTAACACATATTGTTTTTTAATGCTTTTTTTGCTATTCATTTTCATTTTTTAATTTCTTTGAAATACACTACACAAATTTTTAACATTTTTTAAATTTTATTAATATATATTTTTTAAGTGTCTTACTTTTTGTTTATTGAGGCTATTATTGTCACACATAGCTATTTATTTTTATTTTTATTTTTATTTTTCTCTTTACATTTTACTCCACAAACATTTGTATTTTTTTAAATATATTAATATAAATTTTTTAAATATTTACTCTTTATTTATTATAGCCTCAATATATAGTCACTTATATTTATTTTTTTATGTTTTTTATTTTTATTTTTTTATTTTTATTTTTTTATTTTTATTTTTATTTTTTTTAGTTTTAAATCCTCAATTTTTTTTTTTATATTTACTTGTAAATGTATTTTGTATATTAATATTTTTGTTTTATTTTAGATATTTTTTTTTAGTATTTTTCGTTTTGAGTTTTCGGTTTGAAATTCCACTTAGTATTTATTATTTTATTACTCTACACCATTAGTCATTGCTGCTTTAAACCGCGTTTCACCTGCTCAGCACCATATTTAGCACAAATTGATAATTCATAAAATCTCACAACACAAGCCACTTAACCTGTTTCGCCAAATTTAAAATACATTTAGCACTCTTGTTTGGAATTTAAACGCGGCATTTGTTGAGACCACCGAAAATATGTCGCTTGAAAAGTAAAAATTTACATAATTCCACAAAAGCAGAATGCGATTAGCATCATCATTAACATTATTCAAATGCTTAATTAACAATTAAGAAGCACCATTTGACAAGCCGCGCATTGAAATACCAAATTAAATTTAACGCACTTTAATACTCCGCATGCAGCTACCAACGCGCAACGCGTTCAATTTGAAATTGTCGTACTACACGTCGCATGAGCAACGTTCTACCAGAGCGTACAGAGAGCGACACTTAATGCTGTGTGACCGCTTGCGCTTTTCTTTCCTCAACTTGTAGCTGACGAAGTGTTTTGCGACCGAATGTTCTGCAAACGACCGGCAACAGTTTCAAACTGAAGACATACAAACCAAACAACTAACGGAATGCCGCAGCCATTCATGTGCAGCAAGAAACTCTGTTGACAGCACACGTTGCTACTGTTGCTGTAGATGATGCTGCTGCTGCTGAAGGTCGTACGCTGTCGTTAACGTTTACGTAGATGCTTGCGCTTACTGTTGTTACTACTTCGAAATGTTAGCTGCCGACAGTTGACCGACTGCTTATTGCTGTCGTTCGAGTGTACAACGAATGAACTACATATTTAGTAGCACTGTTCGGCGGCAGTGGCTGCTGATGAGTTGACGCGTAGCGTTGGCGCGACCAAAAATAAATAAAACAATAAGTTTTTTTTATTATTTATTCATTTGAGTGGTTTGGTATTGCTTTTGTGCTACTTTTTTTTCGCGTGCAGCGAGCGCATTTCAATTCGCCGCGACGTATACGTGAAACAACAAAAAAAAAAAACAAAAAAAAAAACTATATGCTAAGTACAGCATTTAATACACGTTTGTTTATAAAAAAAAAATGTAAACAAAGTGTACGAACATCAACAAGAGAGTTTATACAACAATTTTGAGTTTTTGAGAACCTTACAGTGGCTCTCAAGAGCAGCGAATTGGCATTGGTAAGAAAAAAAAAGAGCTGAGTGTGTGCTGCAAACAACGTCTTTTAGGCTTTTGTTAAATTTTCCTTATCTTTATACGCTCATTCGTGTACATTTAAGGAGCATGAGTGAGTGTGGTATGTTCTCATCAATTGCACCATTCATAGTAAAAATTCCCAGAATAGACGCTGTTGCTTCATACTAGCTTGCTTGGCATGAATGAATGCCGGCGCTGGATTCGTGTTCTATGAATGGCATTTTGTGTATTTTTCTTTTTCTCTCTTTTTTCGTACTTTATTCATAACATTATCTTTTATTTGGAAACAATTTTAAGAATTTTAAGCGTTCCACTCATTGCCAGACATAACTTTTTGTGCACACGCTAAGGATTTCTGTTATTTTCAGTGTCGGTTTTGATATTTGTACTCTGCGGTGATTTCGTAGTGTAAATGAATTGTAAATGAAAGTGAAACCGTGAGGTATTAAGGACACAACAGCCTCGTCGCACCCACAGTTTTATTTTACTCGATTTTTTTAACCTTCAAGGAGGTTCATTTGAGCTTTGTACTCAGAAATCTTCATAACCTTTAATATTAAAAACCAAATCAAGTTGCTTATATAATGGCTTCACGACCAGAAGGACATTGCAGGGAAGGAAATAGTTGATGAGTGGGGTTTGTAAAATGAATCGGAAGGAGATAAAACCCTTTCGCGGCAAACAAAACATCCAAGGTCATACGCAAGGACAGCGAAGGGACAACTAATTTTTGTTCACGACGTCTAGAAAGATCTGCAGGACAATTATAGGACTAATGACAGGCCATAACCTACTGGAACCACACGCTAGAAAAAGGTGCCTTACAAAGAATCAAGAGGTCTACTCGTATGTAAGGTTTAGCAGCCAGCCAGTAGAAGCTGAGTTTAACTGTTGAGATTGCTGTTCAGAGCAACTAGCGTACTCAGGCATAAAGGCCCATAGTGGCACCGCTGCGGTGTACTTCTTAACTTCTCAGATATATGAGCTATTTCGTGTGCCGGTGAAGATGACTATTTCACTCTGACCCAGAGCATTTGTATTATTCCATTCATATTTGTCGGAGTTTCTAGTGGATAAGAGATTGTTTAAATAGTAAGTAGAGATGGCATAGCTCAACCCCGGTGCGAACTGGACGAAAGATTTGAGCGTGCCCTGTTGCCTGATCCTTCTAAGTGTGAGCCGAGTCCAGTCTAATTGCATTGCAGCTCACTTGAAGTTTTCCATATAGATCCAGCGGAAAAAAATTGAGTAGAGTTTTTGGTGCTTTTGATGGAGTCGACGACTGTATAATGTACTCTAAACCTATCACAGTACTTAACTATTTCCAAAGCAATTTACTTGTACAACTATCTTGTACACACTACTTGGGTATTAAACTACGCAGAGTGAGCAGATGTGATTAAATCCTCCATACAACTAAACTCATACAACTTGTCACTTGCAGTTCACTTACACAAGTGTCTTGTATAAGTCAATTCCTCAACTTAACTTCAGTTAAATTAAGCTCTGCTTAGCAATTAAATTAGATTTCTCTCTGTTAAGCTATGGTTAGCGTTGTATCTCTTTGAAGATCTCTAAGGATTTATCTCTCATTTTCAAGCCTTAATTTTGTGAAAAATTTTTCATATAATAGTTTTTTTAGTTATGCTTGTAATAGAACCGCCCTAATAAATACTTAAAAAAATTTGAAACAACAATAACACGAAACAAGATGAACCTTCAATCTTTCTTTGTTGCTTTCAAGCTTCAACTTGGCCAACTTCGTGTGTCATTAAACTTCCGCCACTTGCAGAATGTTGTTGTCAATAAAAGAACACATTCTTGGAAAAAAATATACAAAATAAAAAACAAATATTTTAAATATTTTTTTTTTCTTTTTTTTTGAAAAATTGTTTGTTGTATTGCCGAAGATTGATTTTTAATCTTTCCATAATGTGCCTAACACAGCTTAAAATATATTTATGATAATTTTTCTGCGTCAGATGGACTTTTAGGGAGCACGTTTGCTGGAAATGGTGTAATTATGTTTAAGCGTGTCATTTTATAAAGAGGCTGGCCGCATTGGCGGAAATAAGAATTTTATTCTTCCCAGAAAAATTTCTGAATAGACGTTTAAAAATATTTCCATATGGCTTTTAGTGCCATTTCCTATGAAGAAAGTACGAGGGGACTAACAAACGTTAGGCAAGTTGACCAGAAAAAAAAATTCTTATGTATTGAAACCACGTGGCCTACAATTAAAAAATGTTCGTAAAATTCCATTTGATGTCCGGATATCAACTTCGATCAAAAAAAATCTTATCAATAAATTTGAAAAATATTTAAAAAAAAATTTTTAAACACACAAACATATTTATGTATGTGAGTAGCAAGCAAAAAGAAAATCTAGTACTAAAAAGCAATGACAGCGATAAATTCAGCCACGTGGTCAACAAAATAAGAGTAAAGAAAATGGAAAATTCGATAAACCATAAAAAACTTGCAGCAAAATGGAAGTAGCAACGTTTGCCCAGCGTAACAGTAGCATAAAGCTCATTGTCAGCCTGATAGAGTATGACACGCTTACTCTTTAATAATATTGATTTGACTTTTTTTTTTTGTTGGCATTTTCTGCTCTTTTTTATTACTTTCCTACTTTTAATGCTTTTGCCAAAACTTGCCTTCCCGTTTTTGTACATTTTCTGGCATTTTTCTACTGGCCTAAAAATAGGCATAAAGTGTTGTTTTTGTTTGCGGTGTCTATTTCACTGTACCTTTTGATCTGGGCATATTTTTTGTTGCTACCGACTCTTTAATCAATTTTCCAAATTTATTTATGACATTTACATCAGCGAATAAATGACATGCCTTTTCGCCGGCCCAACCATTCATTCATAGGAGATAAGCCGCAACCACAGGCGTGTGGTGACTAATTTTTTTATTGTTGTTGTTAGATGATGAACTTAAACTACGACAACTACTACTGTAGCAGTTACGTATTTGGTATTCGATGAATTTTTTCATACATATTGGTTGATTGGAAAGCTTTTAGGGGTTTACCATATAGCTCAGATCGACAACAATAAATTGTCCGCTCTTCGCGTGGCAGTCTTTGACTGGTTGCGGACAATTGCAGGCTCCCAACAGCGGTCGATGCGGTTATTAACAAGAACAAGAAGTTAGTTACCAATGAATACTCTTTTTGGTCTTTTTTCTTTTTCATGTTTTAATCATCTTTGGGTCTCTTTATTGGAAATATATATTATATAATACAATACACAATATGTACATGTATATTCATGTAAAATTCTCGGATTACCGTCTAACCGAATCTTCTGAAATCTTGTATGCATGTATGTAGGTGGTTTTTTGTTCAGACTAGCAAGAACGATAGTGTCTTTCTCTTCGGCAAGTGGACCCAGAACCGACTTATTTGCAAAAATCGTATTTATAGTTCTTTTGACTTGACATTTATTTTGCAGACAGTGGTTTGATTTGACTAAACTTTCGTATGAAATGGACCTGGGATCATGAACCGAGTTCGATTTGCACGAAAAATAAATAATAATTTCTTTACGGGAAATGTATCACCGATAGCTTGATAAAAATTAATATGTTTTGGACTTTGGTCAGGGCAATATTAGGATATGGTTCACTGATATGGAACCCCAATTATTAAGTTCATTCCGATAAGTTAGAGTCTGTTCAAAAACAATTTTTTGCTTTTTGCATTAAGACATTTCCGTTGGAACTCCAACGATAAATCTTCCTCCCTATATACCTATGTATATAATTGGCACTTTGTAACCGCTGAAGCGATTTTCGGCCGATTTCCTCCCTATACTAACCGTTTAAAGCTTCTAAATCTACCTACTCTCGCAAGCCGTATAGAAATGTTAGGCGCACCGTTCGTACTGAAACTTCTTAACGGATCAATTTGTAGTTTATGGCTCTTATCTGAGTTAAACTTTAATGTTCCAACTCGTGTATCTAGCCAGTTTAGGTCTTTACTATTAAAGTCATGTAAAATAAATTATGAATGAATGAATTTAGTGAATCTTTTCGACGATTGTGTTACCTTCGATCTCTCAGATTCACTTTTTAGCATCAAGAATAGTTTATTCTTGCTTCTCCCAACAATTAAATTTTAAAATTCCATAATTACTAAATTTCAGCTGTTGAATAATTATTTTTTCCCTGGCTGAACAGTTCCAAATGTCGAAGCTTAACAAATGCTTCCCAATCATACCTCGGCACATTCCATACGTTATGCGGGTGTCGTCTCTCGTGTCGTTTGGGAGGGTGGAGGGTAATCTTTGGGCTTATTATTATTATTTATAAGCAAATGGGTATGTTCGCTGTGCAATGTTATCATTCTTCGGTTGCGGATGACGAGCTATCGTTACTGAATCTTAAATTCGAATAGTGCGAAAGACTCTGAGCAGCGAAGAAGAGAGCTACATATACATCCAATTAGGTAACTCGATCAATAATGTAATAAAACACTGAAAATTGGTATAGTAAAAAGAAATCTATTATTTTTTGCACAAGATGACTTACGGGATTAAATCCACTTACGAAACAAAATAAATGCTTTTCTTTTTTAATGTTTTTTTTTTAGAGGCATTTTATTCTATAAATTAATAGAAAAAATTTTAACAAACAGAATTAATGTTCATGTCTAACAATAAATTATTTATTTTAAAAAATATTGGTTCATCTTTTTCCTTTAGCCGATCTCCAGAAAATATCTGGCAGTGAGGAAGTCTTAGAAGGTCGTGTGAAAGTTTTAAGCCAATGGATTCAGCCATTTCAGCGAAATTTTCCTCACCGACTCTGAAAATAGCGCTTCACGAAAAACTCATTTAAAGTTTTCCGAAGCATTTATACTAAGTTAAACTACTCCGCCTTGCACTTCGCCTATTTTTGAGAGCCACGAGACTTCCTTAAATGATACGTTCATATCTCCGAGACAGTTTGTCGGATCAATTTCAGATTTTCGGAAAATATTCTCAAATATATGTGCGATTACCCCAGAGAGAGAATATTTTGTACTAAAAAAGTTAACGGTAGAAGAATTGATCTCTTAACTCAGCAGCGTGTGAGTGCATATCCAAAATGGACACCAGCAAAAAGAAAATACGCTATATTCCACAGGTTTTCTTTGATAAATAGAGTTATGGTCAGAGTTATGGTCCTGATACCACTCAATAATCCACAAATTTAGTTTCTTCAATAGAGTATCTTGGTGTGGAAGTGTGGAATTGTCGACAATGGCGGTAAAATAAAAGAAATCGTCGAGTCTGACTGTCATGCGGACACTGTTTTGATCGTCCAGAAGCTAAACATGCACGAAAGTTTGAAACCACTGGAAAAGGCTGCATCTGTCTCATAAATCGGCTCTCGCACCAAGCGATTATCATCTATTCCTGTCTGTGGCGAATAATTTTGCTGTTGAAAAATTGGCCTTAAGAGAAGCCTGTGAAAATCGATTGTTACAATTTTTTTTGCAAATGGAGACTAGAGCAAAATATTGCATATTATGCAATTTAATACAAAACTAATGGTTTACTTTTTACTAGACTAGTCATTATTTTATTTGCTATTTATTTATGTTCAATCATCCCTTTCACACTACAAATATTTTTTATTTTTTATGTGGATTTCATATATTTTCGCATTTGGAATTGTTATTTTTGGCTTATCAAACAGAATCACCCTAATAATTATTAATTTTAATTAGATGTTTTTACTTTTGTAATAAAATGTTAATACTTCGTCTCAAATATGTTTACTTCCCTTACAATTTCAAACAAATTCGTTATTACTGAGATAGTTAGGGGCTCGTCTAGCTGGGTTTTATTGAATTATGGCTGATATCATTGGCGGCGAATGTTTATTTATACATGCAAAGACAAATTAGCAAAATAATTGCCAAAAAGGATAATAAAATTAGCGTAATAAAGTGAAGACTCATACACACAAAGCTTCTGTCATTTTAGCGAATAAGATTAATCTGGAGTTAGAGAATTTCTAAAATAAACTATTAGAAGGAAGCTTTTTTGTACGTTTGGTGGGATAGGCAAAGATAGATGCACAATTGAAAATTTCTCAATATTAAAAAAAAAACAACAACGAAAGCAGAAAGAAGAGCTGTCTGTTTATTTGTATATAAGTGTGGCATGCTCTTAGATTGAAAATCTCATATCTGAATAAATCGCTTGTATGGAGGCCATATGATACAGTCCTCCGATTACACAGATTTTCAGTGACAATTTGTATTTTTAGATAAGAATCTAGAATACCAAATTTCATAATCTTAGTTGTTTCTTGAAAGAGGTTTGATCAAAGTTTCATATCTGAAAGAGTCAGTGTAGGTATATTGCGATGATTTTCGACAGATGATGGAGGTTCACTATAGTTCGCGCTGAAGAGGTAAAGCCACTCTATTTTTTTTTGCTTACATAGTACCTTTAGGTCCTAGAAATGATATGCAATTGGTATTAAAGTGAAGAAAATATTTCAAATAGCTGATTTTTTTATTTTGCTGCAGGTCCTCAGAGCGTGCGCTGAATACAACGAGAAACTTTAAACGCGTTTTTCTCAAAATCACATTTTTTAAACTAGGAGCACAGATTATTCGGACCCAAAGCATCAATTTATCTGAAATTTTGATGGTAGCTTCACATATAAATTTTTTTTGGAAGTACGTAGCCGTTTTTCGTTTAAATATAAACTTTTTTTAAAATAATTTAGTGCACTTTTCTTAGTCAAAAATCAATATTTAAAAAAAAGTGTGCCGCTTTCACAAAAATTTATTAAAAAATAAATCAGTAGGTATTTCCAAAGACCATAGTTTGCAGACCATAAAACTCTTTGCTTTTCTGTTCTAAGCCTCATCCTTTAGAAGAAATCGGTACTCCCGTGGACGCCTCTCAAATAAAAACATGGATGCTGGACTTTATCACCGCTATTTTGTAAAAAAAATAATTAAAAAATATTTTTTTATACTTCAATATATGTTCAATGAAATGGATAAATAGAAATTATATTCCTTTTCCCATATTTCTACAATAAATTTAAAAAAATAACCCTATTTTTCAACCTCTAGAGTGGCTTTACCCCTGAGGTACTCTGTCAAAACTTTTTTCAAAGTTTTAGAGAGCCTTGCTATATAAATTTGCTATATAAATTTACTACTACATCTATTCATTTAAGCTAGGAAACTCCTAAATGTCTAAGACGAGTTCTAGACAAGGCCGGAAATAAGCAGTTTTCTCCCCACTCTTCCTGCATGTGTCATCGTTACTGATACCCCCGTTCATCTACTATTGTTTAGGATTTGAGTCACATGCCTCGTGTTAGTTTAAATGCCACTTAATACGAATATATGTACATATATATTAATTAAAGAAATTGTGCCGAGTAATCGTTAGGGCATGTAGTTAAGATTTCTTTTGCCGTAGCAACGTGCATATATGGCTTGAAAATTTGTCAAGTATGACAACGGCTGCTATAAACTACATGCTCACATACATATTATAATGATATATGAATTGCTCTAACTGAAAATATGCGGCCAGCTTGTAAGCATGTAGTGTAGTGGAGTGGTTTCTTTGTCCCAAATAGGCAAATAATAATTTCTAAGTAAGCGCCATTTGTGGAGAAAAGGAAGAAGAAATATTTCTCCGAAGTAGCTCCAATCGCTAAAGTCTAGACATGATTCATCGAAAACAGCATGCAGTTGAATAGTTCCACATGCTCGTAAATTTCTATTAATTTTTTTCTTGTTTTGACCATAAACGTTTTGCCGCTACCGCAACTCGTTATATTTAATTTTACAGCATAATATTTTTTTATATTTGTTTTTACTGCTTGACTTTGCTACTTTTGAGTCTTATAATTGGCAATGACTTGAAGTTTTCGAACTAAAGACTCTAACTCTAGCCAATATTTTCCCTTTTCAAGCAAGCAGTTCTCATTAAAGCGAGGTGATGCGTTTACAATATACATATATATATTATATATACAAGGGGATTAACAAAAGTTCGGTAAGTTGACCAGAAAAAAACAAAAAAAAAAATTTTTTTTTGGGGTTTCGATTAAATGGAACTACAATATTTCAGACACCATATATTTTGTGGAAATAGTGAAAAAATTACAAATAGTTTTTTTTTTTATTTATCGTAATTTTTGCCCTATTTTATCTTCTCTACATAATCGTCATTGACTTCAAAGCATTTCTTAAACCTATAGATCAACTTCTGAAAACAGTCTTCAAAATCTTATCAAATTCTCCTCGTTGCTATTAAAGAACTTTCCTCTTAAATTCTTTTTTAACTTTTAGAAATAACCAGAAATCATATCCATAATGCTGGACATATTTCTTCGGCCGAGCTCCTTCTCCAATTTGTGGCCTTATGTCTTGATGTTTGCCCAACAAATAGGGGGATCTATAGTTTATATTAAGCCGCCTCCAAAAGGCTGATGATTTTTAAAGAGAAGCTTTTTTGTCATGTCAGAAATACACTCGGAATAGTTGATATTCCCTGTCGAGGGGCGACCGCAAAAACTGATGTATTATTTTGGCATTGAATTAAAGGCTTTATTTATCATAGTAACAATTTTCCGATTTATGTCAGTATACATAGCCGTAAAAGTTTTGCGGTAATACCGATATCGGTGGCTTGTGTCGATCTTCTTTTCACAGGTCTTTTCCAAGATTTGGCGGATGATGAATATCTGGTCAAAGATTAATTTACCAGGTCTAAAGCCACATTGATAAGGTCCAATTAGTTTGTTGATACAGACAGTTATCGGGTATGCTTCGTACGATCATTTTTTGCAAAGAAACTGATACGTGTATGCTCTTCACTGTAATATTGAAATAACAAAAATTAGGTCGAGTAAAAGTTCGTTCGGTTTTTTATTGATTTTTCAAAATATGATAACTTTGTGTACATTTGTCCGATGTAAGACAAATATGCGCCGTTTTGTTCGTAAACTTTTTGCCAACGAGATGACAATTTCATTATATCCCTCTCGTAGAAGGCTGCTTCCCTATTGGCAAAAATCTCGGGGAGCCAATTTTCACAGGTCTCTCTTGAGGCCAACTTCTCACCATTAAGCGCGCTCACCATGGACAGGAAAAGATGGTAATCACTTTTTGCCAGGTCCGGACTATAAGGTGGGTGTATTAGGGCCTCCCATCCGAGCTCTTCTGGATGGGTGCTGCCTTCAACCGGTAGAGAGCCGAATTGAGCGTTTGGCCACAGGAGAGCAGCTCGTAGTAGATCATTCCTTGACAATCCCACCAAACACGCACAAAACCATCCTGGCCGTCAATCCTGACTTGGCCACCGTTTCCGTCGGCTCACCGCGTTTCGACCAAGATCGATTTCGCTTGACGTTGTCGTAAGTGATCCACTTTTCATCGCCAGTCACAAAAAGCTTCAAAAATAGGTCGATTTTGTTGCGATTCAGCGGCGATTCGCAGATGGAAATTCGGTCCATCATATTTTTTGCGTTAGTTCGTGTGGCACCCAAACATCGAGCTTCATTTTGAATCCAAGGTTATGCAAAGGGTTCCAAACGGTTTTCTGGCTTATCTTTAGTTCCTCAGCAATTAAATAAGTGCTCACGTGACGGTCTGTTTCGACTATTTCCATGATTTTATCGTAATTTTCGAGGATAGGCCTCCCGACGTGTGGTGCATCTTTGACATCGAAATTACCGGAACGGAACCTAGCAAACCACTTTTGTGCTACACGTTCATTTACACGTTCATTTACAGTAATTTTTTCAGCCACTATGGTTGCTTTTTCGCCTTAATCGAAAAAAAAATTGTAAAATATACGAATTTTCTCTTTGCTGGTGTCCATCTTTGACGAGCGCTCACAACGTACTGAGTCAATCAATCGAAAAACTGGGGAAGACAAACTTTTAGCGCGAATAAACAAGTTTTTAGCACCGTATAGTATGACATGATGCGGCACGTAACACTAATACTATGGACAATAACGCCATCTCTTAGATAAAAACCGAACGAAATTTTTTCTTTACCTAATATTAATGTTCGTGATTGGTACGATGGAATAATCCACAAAGTTAAAAAGCCTTTCCTTATTACTTACTACGCATCAATTCAGTCTTATCTGTAAAACCGGCATGTTTATGTGAAGCATGGAATGGAACATCCTCAACTCTATGAAATTTTAGCAGGTCTACCTAAGGCCTATCTTCATACATACGTTTATAGGAGTTGACTGTAGTGGAAGGAACTAAAAGAGGAACTCTTACTAATGATACTGCTTCAAAACAAAGAGATTAAGTATCATTATAGAAAACTAATTTAGAGAACATCAAAAATGTCTGAAAAAAAATAATTTACTCTCTAATACTCAACTATCATAAAACCGAGCTGCTGTAAAGCTAAAGAAGTGAATGCTCAGTAATTCATAACTTAAAATAAACACACAAAAATAGCATGCAATAACAAATACTTACTTAAATATATACTACTGTACTAGTATGTAAAATAAGAAGTAAGTAAGTAAGAAGTTCGAGTGAAAAATGCGTGTAAAAGAAAAACTGAATTAATAATAATAAATAAGTAAAAACATTCCCTAAAGATGAAGTTAAGAGTTCAAGTTCTTTAGGCTTTAATACCAGCCATTTTATAAAATGAAAATTTTTTAAAGTTTTCTTGTATGAAATGTACATCGTAGGCGTGTTATTGACAAATGGCTTTTGAACTCATAGCAAGAAAATCACTTTCTGTTGTGGGTGGTTACGCGTGGTGATTGACTGCCTCAGGAACTCATGCTGTTTTTCTGAGTATTAATCATTTTGATTGAATTGCAAGTCATGTGAGAGTTATAATAAAAATACTGTATGTCAATGAATATACAAGTTGGGCTATTAGCTTTTTGAGTACCATTCCGCTGAAATATTGCAATACTTGAGCGAACAGAGGTTAAATCCTGTTGTCATTCACGTGAGTAATTGTAGCCGCGTTGACAGTGGTTTAGTGAGGTTTTACTGCACAATGACAAATTGATTTTATCTGACCTCATTAATACATAATAACATTTGTATATAGTTACATACATATATATGAAGTAATTATAAATATAAAGAAAATTCTTCCTTGTGGTTATTTGGCCCAGTTAGCAATTGCTACTTCACTGGACAAGTGCTTGTGATTAAAAAGTGTGCTTCCGCATGCACTTTGGTTGTTCAAAGCTTTGCTTGATTTATTTTCCGTCGTTAGCCATGGATGAATGGTAATCCCTTACAGGTTCACACCTTTGAATAGCTACAAGTTTATCGATGAGTGTAGTTATGATTGATACTAGCGCGAGTTAGGGTACTTTTTACCCAGCAAGCACACTATGCGATATACAATATAATACGTAAAACCCTCCATAGTGCTGCAAAAACTAGGCTATGAATTGACGAAAGTTTGTTTTCAACTGCTTAAGTTTCGCAAAAACAGCGACTTATGCGTAGCCTCAAAACAAACAAGTCCAATGGTGTCAAATTGCACGATCACGGTGTCCGATTGCCTTCGCAAAGAGAAGAGATTACGTGGCCGTGGCATGTTTTTAGTTCGTCTTTCTTGTTATTATTTTTTTCAAGACCCAATGCCGTCCTTTTTGAAAAATAAAATTATTCAATTTAAGTTAATTTTATGCCTTTGTAAATCCTTGGAGTACGGAAAAGGAGTATTCATTTGCATTCTCTTACTCTTTGAAGTCTTTTAAAATATATTATATAATTAACAAAAAAATTCAAAATGTGCTGTGGGCATCAGTGACGTAGGAGCCCACCACGACGCGGTTGTTGAGGCCAATGATATCAATATCATATCAGCATAGACCAATAGTTGTACACTCTTATTGCTCTTATTATTTTTTCTAGCATCAAATTGAAAAAAATCAGAAGATAAAGAGTCGCCCTATTTGAATCCTCGATTGGTATCAAACGCCTCAGAGAGATCCTTCCCAATTCTAACTACACTTCTGGTGTTGTCCAGCGTCAATTTACACAGCCACAGTTCGAGGTCTTCTATTGTGATTATAAGCCAATCTAGGGCATCATTTGCTGTATGAAGTTGTTTTATTGATGCAACCTATTTCACGGGGAAAATTTCCACTGCTAAAAAATTCGAGTTTCATGCTCTACAGCAAAAAGAAAAGCTTCACAATAACATTTAGAGGAAAAAGCAAAAAAAAAATTACACAAAAAACACACTTTCAACAAAACTCTACGTGCCCAAGGAAAACTACTAGGAATCCATTAAAGCGATTAAATTTATGCGCAATTTATTTATAGAAAACTCCTGTAGCTACGCCATAAATTCATTCATTCAGGCAGATTCATTTATATATTGTATTTCAATGTACCTTTTTTTTAATTTTCGTTAATTGTAAAGTAAATTGTAATTGATTGTTAATTTTGTAAAACCAAAAGAGGAACTTTTTCTCTTTCGAGGCAAACCATTCGACGAGCTCTGCAAGGGAGTGTCCCATCGATGCGAAAAGGTGATAGTCGGACGGGGCGAGAGTACAGCGGGTGCAATAATATTTCCCAATTAAGTGTTTTTAATGTGTCTTTCACCAGTTTAGCGGTATGAGACGGCGCGTTGTCATGTTGCAAGATAAGTTTGCTATGTCTTCGGAACCATTCCGATCGTGTTTCGATCAACGCATGATTCAAATTGATCATTTGTTGTAGGTAGCGATCCGTGTTCACCGTTTCACCAGGTTTTAACAACTCGTAGTACACCACACCACACTGGTCCCACCAAACGCAGAGCAATGTCTTACGTCCACAGCAATTTGGCCTTGCTGTCGATGGGCTAGCTTCGCCAGGGGAAAGCCATGATTTTTTTCGCCTCAGGTTCTCAAAATAAATCCATTTTTCGTCCCCCGTGACAATTCGATGCAGAAAAGATTTCCCTTCGAATCGTTGAAGCAAAATTTCACAAACGGTTTTTCGATTTTCCATTTGTATATCGTTCAGCTGTTGTGACACCCATTTTCCATACTTCTGGGTCTTTCCCATGGCTTTTAAACGTTGGCAAATTACTCCTCGAGTCACATGTAGTGTTTCTGCCAATTTTTGTTGCGATTGGGTTAGATCAACATCCAATAACGCCTGCAATTCCTCGTCTTCGAACTCTTTTTCGCTGCACCAGGATGTTCATTGTCTGTCAAATCGAAATCTCCACTTTTAAATTGACGAAACCATGTCTCACATGTTCTAATCACTGGAGCATGTTCACCATAAGTTTCTACAAGCTTCAGCTGCTTTTTTCTTTTGATGAAATAAGAAAAGCAACGAATGCCGCAAATGTGATTTACTTGGAACGAAACTCGACATATTCACTGAGGTAAACAAATATGACGCTATTATTTTGGCGGAATGTGACTTGCGTATTTTTGTAGGTTAATGTCGATAGAAAAAAATGATAGAAATTTATACATATTGCTAGCGACATCTACTATTAAAACCGGCAAACTTCAACTAACACCCCTGGTATTTAATGGTTTATTTTGATTAGAATCTTAATAAGATACAAATTAGTTTAAAGGAACTAAAAAAACACGCTTTGGTATTTGTTATATACTATTGTCTTAAGTTTATTTCCAAAATTATTTTCAACTTTTTAGTTTAATATTCTTTAAAAGCGTGTTTTTTTTAGTTTTTTTTAAACTATATTTATTTTATATATTTTTCTAATTAACTCTATTTTGATTTTTTTTCTCTGAATTAATCAGAGAACGTATAATAATTATTAGTATGGATTATTATACGTTCTCTGATTAATTTTGTTAACGCCACGATGTATGCAACGATTCGCATTTCAAATATTTCATATTGGGATCGCGTCACAGCTAAAAAAGTTACAAACTGACAGACAGACATACTGACTGACATACAAGTGAAGCTAATAAAAGCGTGTTAAAAAGGTGAATTTTCCACTTCAATAATTTATTTTTTAATGCTGTTCTACTTATTAATACTGTCGAACTGAACCAAAAATTACTCACAAGGTAAAGCTACTCTAGGATTTTGGAAAACGCAATTTTTTTTTTTTGCTCACAGGGTACCTTTGGGTCCTAGAAATGATATGTAATTGGTTGTAAAGTGAAAAAAATATTTCAAATAGCTAAGCTTTTTATTTTGCTACAGCCACTCAGAGCTTGCGCTGAGTACAACGAGAAAGTTTAAAAGCGTTTTTCTCAAAATCACATTTTTCAAATTGGGATCACAGATTATTCGGACCCTATTGCATCGATTTATCTGAAATTTTGATGGTAACTTCACAAATACATTTTTTTTATGGAAGTACCCTGCCGTTTTTTGATGAAATGTAAACTTTTTTTTTTTAATAATTTAGTGCGTATGTTTAGTCAAAGATCAATCTTTAAAAAAAAGTGAGCCGCTTTAGTAAAAAAAAATTAAATAAAAAATTAGTACGAAGTTCCAAAGACCATAGTATGCAGATCATAAAATTTTTTGGTGTTCTGTTCTGGGTCTCATCCTTTAGAAGAAATCGGTCCTCCCGTGGACGCCTTTCAAAACATAGATAAAATAATGGACTTTATCACCGCCATTTTGTAACAAATAAATTTTATTTTTTTTATTTTTTTATACTTCAATATATGTTCAATGAAATGGTTAAATAAAAATTCTATTCCTTTTCCCATATTCCTACCATAAATTTAAAAAAATGAATCTATTTTTCAACCTCTAGAGAGGTGTCTTTAGGGGTAAAAGTCACTGTGTACTATCGAAATTTGGCTCACATGTCATTTTTGTAAATTACAAGAGTTTTTATGCTTCCAAAGTTGGTTGAAACTGAGGTGGTAGTTGTTGTTTAAAAATCACCATTTTCGTTTAGTATGACCGCTGCTTGTTAAACTATAACAAACACAAATGCGTTTACTAATTAAGCACAATAGCCCATGGGGTTTGCGGAAGCTTTAAAATGTCAGGAACAACACATTAAATGACACTTCAAATACTCATAACGGTGTAACATTAAAATACTTATGACACCTACAATGGTGCAGATTGCATGTCGGTACTTAAAGTGGAAATATTTGTACAAACCATGATAAGAAGGGAAGCAATGCAGCAAAGGTAATTATACCACTCGCAGTGTTCATACATACACTATATCACTATGTGTTTAAGTAAAATACAACTTTTATTACTAATTACACAGTGTAATTGCCAACTGTACTTTCGGCACAATAATTGCAGCGGAAAGGTTTGATGCGACATTTAATGATGGCAAACAAATTAGAGAAGCAACATTCGAAAATCGCGTAAAATTCCTGGCAAGTAAGGCGATGAAGTTTGCGCTTGACTCATTCAAGAGCAGCTTTTAATCTAGTCCGAAAGGCATATAAGCAGCTTAAGAGAGTTTAATGTAAATAAATAATTTAAATTGGCTTTACAGTATTTAACGCATTAATTTTATGAAAAAAATGCAAATATATTTATACATTTACTTAAATATGTACATATGTATGTATGGCTGCATGTTGGTATATTTTCAACTTAACCTGCCAACTTACTGACTTGTCTGTATACTCGTGTGGCTTCATTTAATTTTACTTCACATACCTACAGGTTTACATAGGCATCTGTGGGCGCTCAGATTGGCTAATTGTGCGTATATAAGCATGTATTGATAATTATATATAAAATAATCCCACATTAGCAATTACAGTTGACATAACCACTACTGACATTCAATTTGTGTGCGTGTGTTTGTGAGTGTTTCAGTATTTCAACCTTTGTGGTTTGTAACTGCGTAAACCTACTGACGTGTACATACATATATACTTACGCATACATAACTTCATCATACATTTCATATACATACAGGTAATGGTATGCCATTTCATTA
Source organism: Ceratitis rosa (assembly GCA_037013455.1). Classification (NCBI taxonomy): domain Eukaryota; kingdom Metazoa; phylum Arthropoda; class Insecta; order Diptera; family Tephritidae; genus Ceratitis; species Ceratitis rosa. The sequence continues at coordinate 18,272,135 of JAWMAG010000006.1, forward strand.
AACATATATTGAAGTATAAAAAAATATTCTTTAACTATTATTTTTTTACAAAATGGCGGTGACAAAGTCTAGTATATAATCCATGTTTGAAAGGCGCCTTAGGAAGTACGTACGGACTTATTTTTTAATTAACTTTTGGGAAAGCGGTACACATTTTTTCAAAGTTCAGCTGTTTGAAATATTTTTGTTTACTTTAATACCAATTGCGTAACATTTATAGGACCCGAAGGTATCCTGTGAACAAACAAAAAATTGCGTTTTCTAAAATACCATAGTGGCTTCGCCACTTAACATTCTCCTACGATAAACTAAGTTGATTTAAGATTATTTTCCTATCGCTGGTAAATATTGTATTTGCAGGTCTATCACGTTGTGACGATTACACGGAATTATCAAGTGCTCTTAAATACCACTTAACGTTGTTGTTAGCAACATATCCGCTTTCATTTTAACTCATGTATTCATATTCACTTTCTCTTTCACGCTCTGAAAATATTTTGTTGCGATTTGATTTACACTCTTTGACACGCTGGCAATATGGTTCATAATCTCAGCAAGTGATTGAGTAGTTGGTGGGAAAGTAGCCATTTGAGACTGGCGAAGGCGTCAACATTACAACAGCTGGAGGCAAGCGACAGGCAGACAATGACAGCCAAAAGCTGTGCACTGTCAGCGTTTTCATATGATAAATGATGGCGACGATATGTGTATCCATAATGAATCACTGCTTCTGTAAGAGAATGAGATGATTGTGGTGATGTGGCTGCCGATTTTGGTATTTCCACTAGAGTGCAGAGAATTATGTCACTTGTGCTCAAACGATGTTGTGCCTATAATCGTTTAATAGCATTAATACTCAAAATTTGCTTATTTTGTACGCGATATTTTCGTTAAAACTCAACGAAGCGTTACTGAGATTAAAACACTGTCGCCTTTGATGAATTTTATGAGGTTTAAAAAAGTTTCCCAAATACCTACATGTGAGATTTTAAAGATCAGACATATCTTAAACACATGAGACGCCAGAAGTCAATGCCCTGTTAATAGTCCTATCAGCAGCTTGGCGTACGGTCTCTTAACAGACAGTACAAACTTTGTGAGTTTAGTATTTTATGTTTTACACATAGTCTTCGCTATTCTGCAACCTTAGCTCGCTCCCAGAGCCTATTCGTCTGACGAAATAGTATTACTTCTTACCTTTGCTTCACTGCCTTGAATGGCACCGGAAAGTTCGATATTGCGTCGTGTTCTAAGTAGACCCCCTCCTTAGCAAGTTCGTTAGCTTTCTCATTACCTTCAATGCTCGTGTGATCTTGTACCCAGTAAATATACACTCTACTGTTTTCAGTTAGTATTTGAATCGCTTCCTTGCACAATGGAACAGCTGACTTCGTGATGTATGAAGTAAAGGTCTTTATGGCCGCTTGACTATCCACATACTCGAAGATGTGTATTAATTTCGCTTGAAAGCTGGCGCACTGCAGTAGCTCTGCCGCAATTTCATGTCAAAAATTTCGGCTTAGAATATACTGCAATAGCTTAGCAGCTTAAACGACTTCCTTATCTTCAGTTAGGCGCAGTAAACTGAAGCCCTCACTCCTTGGTTCATTTTAGAACCATATGTGAAAACATAAAGAGCTTTGTCTGCATATTTCAGACCTCTGTGCCAGCCATTTGCCTCTATTGTAGCTGCAAACAGCTTCCAAAAATTCTGGCGCGGGAGTACGTATTCCATACGTATACTCAGCGATTACGCTAAGCTACAATGCCCGTCGGTCCCGACTGACTTTCAGCTGACGGAAAGCATATAGCCTCGCAGCAGATAAGAATGCTCTGTTTTTAGCTACCACTTTTGCTGGAGGAACGCTCAATATCGCATGTAGTGATGCTGGTCATTGAAAGTCTGAATACTCTTTCCAGCCTATCCAGATATGTAATTTTGTCATGAGCTTTCCACCATATTAAGTAACCGTTGGAAAGTATTGGCTTAACAACTTTCACCGACTTTCACCCACCATCTGCGTCCAGCAGCACGTCAGCATGGCTTCCGGAAAGTGCACAGTACCACATCAGCACTAAACGGCATAAACCCTCAGACAGTCAGTGGCCTAAACCAAAACCGACCTTGTGCGAGAACTGTCCTGGTAGCACTGGATTTGTCAAAAGCTTTTGACACAGTGAACCATTCAGTGCTACTCACGGACATTGAGGAATTCTCATTACTGCCGGGGTTGCAGAGCTGGGTGATGGGCTATCTTAGTGGTTGACAATTATCGGTTATATTTCGAGGTGAGACATCGAAACTAAGGAAAATTAAACAGGGGGTTACGCAGGGTGGTGTCCGCTCCCTATCACTGTTTAATTTTTACATATCGAAGCTCCCTCCCACCACCAGAAGGAGTTTCCGTAACCTCGTATGCCGATGATTGCACGATATTGGCGTCTGGCCAGCATATTGATGATCTATGTTCAATAGTGAACTGCTACCTCGCCGATCTTTCCCACTTCTTCACTGAAATACACCTGCGAATACAACCGACCAAATCCTTGGCTACCCTGTTCACCAGCTGGATGAAGTAGTGCAGGCTTGAATTAGATGTGAAGGTCGTTGACCAAAAAAATCCGACTGTAAGCAACCCAAAAATATTGGGGGTCACATTCGATAGCCTGAACTCCTTCACTCCGCATACGATCGCAATTGTCCCAGAACTCCAGGGCTGCAACAAAATGCTCAAAGCGCTAGCAGGCAGCACCAGCAATTGGCCGGCCGGTCTTAAGCAATGCTGCACCGATCTGGGCGCCAGGGACGAACGAGACGTAGATGAAGAAGTTACAGGCTTGTCAAAACACCGCCCTTAGGACCGCGACAGGAAACCTCCTGATGTCGCCGGAGCATTACTTGCACAGCGAAGCAACTATGCTATGAGTTAAGGAGCACAATGCTTTGCTGTGCAAGCAATTCCTTCTGGGATGTTACCGCAAGGAGCACTTCAGTAGTCACCTTATTGAAGCTGAACCTCCACCTAGGCACAACAGAAAGGGAGTACTTGTCTTGAAGAGCACCATCCAGCAACACGTACAACAACCGCTGGACAGAACGGCGTACAAACGCCATTCACCAGGAGTCAGTCAACACCTTCAAAGACTCCCTTCCCGTGAATGGCGTGCTCAGAGTTAAACCACCACCTATAGCAGACAACGAGCTCGAGCTGTTTCGAGAGACCCGCGTGACCCTGGCACAACTTAGATCTGGATATTGCAGCAGGTTAAACTCCTACTTATCCAGACTCGACCCCATCATACCCAACGTATGCCCTGCATTTGGAAAGTCTCCTCACGACCCTAACCACCTCTTCAATTGCCCTCTTAAACCGAGGATCCATTTCCAACCAAAATTATTCCCTTCTTTGGTAAGCGGTGGTCGTTAAAGCGAGGACATTCGATGCAGTACCCGCCGGTGGAAGTACAGAAAGGAGAAGACCTCAACTCGATTGGAAAGAGCAGATAGAGAAGGGCCTAGCTGTACTTGGAATCTCCAATTGGCGCCAAACGAATGGTGCAATGTTATAAATTCGGCTATAATCCCATAAGCGGTGTCTACGCCAGTAAAGATGCGTTGAAGCGTGAATTTACAACATAAAACTACAAATATCGTACATATGTATATGAGTATATAGATACATATATATGCACTGGTAAAAATAGCAATGACTGAGTAGTGGCTGCGTACACCAATGGGTTTTGATGGGTCCATATAAAACTGTTGCTTTTATACTCCGTTTATTTTCATATCTCCCCTTTACTGTCATTTGGTTATTTCACTTCCTTATCCTTGCAGTCCTTGCGTACGCTCCGTCCTGCTTTCATTGCTTTTCTTGTTGTCATGCTAAGCAGACAAAAAATTTGTAAATAAGGAAATATGCAAAAAAAGCAATCATTTAATTCACTTTTTGTTTTTGTTATCCACTGTGACCATCAATGCGCGCATGCAATTGACCGCAACCACCCCACAGATCGGTCTGAAGCGCGAAGAGCGCCAAATTTATAGTTGCTGGTCACAGAAGTAATTTCCTTAACTTTTTTTTTCCTGAATTTCAAGCAACTGTATCGAGAGAAATTATTGAATTTATATTGAATATCTACTAAAATAATTGTAGTTTGTGATAAATATCGACCCAGTGTAGTTAAAGTAAGAGTCGCCTGCGGTTTTGGGTGCAAATTTGATGCGGCTGAGATCGATGTATGAATGCTTGGATCGAAAAAGGGCATGCAATCGTTAACTATTCGCTGATGTAGATATCGTAAATTAGAGCAACTTTGCAAATTGATTAAAGGGTCCGTGGCAACAGTAACCACGCCACAAACAAATCGGCACCATCAGCGAATAAATAGGCATTCAAGTAGACAAAAGCAAGGTGGAACACAAATTTTTCAGCTGAGACATTAGATAAAAGAAGGACGAATAAAATAAATTAATAAAAAAGAAACGGTAAAGGTAAAGTAATAAATATTTTGAAATAATTTGTAGGTATGAACTGTCCAAATTGAGCTGACAATGAGTTAAACTGTTGCCATGCAATTATTGTGGATAAAAGCTACTGTGAAAATTCATGGCTTTTCTGGTACTACATATACTCACACACACATATATTTTAAGGTCCATTAGAAATATCTGTACACCCTTTATGAAGAAGAGATGGTACCTTTGCTTTGGTCCGAAGTATGTAAGTACCAGAAGAAGAAGAGGTAAGTCCATCAAAATTTGTACTGAGCATATTTAGTGATATTCGTATGTCGTCCGTTAGTTTATTTTAACCCAAAATAGTTTCTAGTTTTTGAGATATTTCAACGATCAATGTAAACGTGCCCAGCAGGCAGAAGGATTAAACTCTGACTATGTATGTCAGTAAGAACGCGCGGAATATTCTCTTCCAAAGTGTAAATTGTTTTCAGTTTATCTGTGTAGACAAGGGAATTCACATAACCTCACCAAAATCGACATTCTATAATGCGCTCGCCAAAAGTTTCCTTTAATAAATTGATTGTTTTCGTTTTAACCAAAGGGCGACCACATCAACATCCTCAAATGAAGGCACGATAAAGCAATTAATCATGGCTCTTTAGAATTTCATATAGACTATAATGTTATTGGCGCTTAATATTTGATATAATATGGACCAGTGCTTATCCCATCCACCAAATTTGACTTTTGAAGGTTGTACCGACAATGGCTTATGGGTTATCAACACTCCATCTTCTTCGATACTTTGCTCCATAGCAGCAATAGCATCTTTAGTGCGGACTGATTCCTGATTACTTGAATTGCCGACTCTGCTGGGTGTTTACCTCAACCGAATATTGAAGGCAGCGCGCGAGGCTCAATTAAAGTATCCAACTGAAGTATTTGAAATTTTTCTTAGAATAATTTTTCAAGTGACCTCACTTATTTTCCAAAAAATTGCCATGATGTAAACCTCACGCCGGATACCCACAAATTATGTGAGAAGAAAAACAAATTAAAAAATATCTAGTAAGATTTTCTTACCTAAGAATAAAAATAAAACAAAATTAATTGCTCCTTGCGTTGCAGGTAATGTGACAACAACTTTTTTTTTGTTTCCTTTTGAGTTCCCTTTTCAATTCATATCCTCCACCCTGCAATAGAATAGCTTTCAGCTCAGTTCAATTAATCTAAACGACTGTCAGCGTAATATATTTTATGGTCAACGAAATTTTAATGGTTAAAAATTTAAATGTCAAGATGAAATTTATGCAATTTTCAAAAATGTTGTCCAGTGCCCACTTCCATTTGCTTCCAATCCTGAGAAAATCAACATTACAGTCTGCGTTAAGTATCAAAAGTTCCGCAAATCACCGTGTTCATACATAATTACAGTAGTTGCTTAAGCTCTCAGCGAAGCGTTCTCTCTGAAGTTCACCACAGACAGAGAGTAAAAATTATCATAATGTATCAAAAATTTTCCATAAACAACTTGAACGCAAATAAAATGAAGTTTGAATATTTTAAAGTACTTTAGAAGCATAAATGCGAGTAGAGAAGAAATGCTTAATTTTTTTAAGAGCATACATATTTACATATTTATAATAAAATACTTAGGCTGGAATTTAAGTGTTATGGCACGTACTCGTACTTTCGTATATTTAGCAACAAAAAAATAAAAAATAAAAAATTTAAATACAAGAAAAACAGAAGAGTAATGACACGTGAAGTAGGCTCAGTTAAGATGCAGAGATGCTTCTAGCATGGGGTTGTGCGTCAGATTGAAGCGTTAAGATTTTAATATCTCCTACATCAGAGTTGGGTAATTACTAGGGAAGCTAGCTAGACCCACTTGTTCGGGAATATTTCTTCAGAGAAGGCTGAATTTTCCGATTATCGAAAGTACCTTTTTTACCCATCTTGGAATTAAAATTGCCAATCACCATTTTTACATCGTAGCGAGGGCAGCGCTCATAGGTGTATTCCAGCTGCTCATGGAAATGTCTTTAGTCATATCGACCTATATTCCATCGTGGCGTGGCCGCAAATCAGTGAACCCGGTGGCGGAGTCTCTTTCCCATTACAAATCCAATATCAAATTTTCATCATTTGTCCGCTGTAGTAAACGTCACAAGCATCTACTTGCCTCCTTTCTGGTTCTGTCCATCGCATTTCTTGGATGGCGATGATGTCAGCCTTTAGTTTAACGAGGACATCAAACAGCTGGGCCGTGCCATTTTCCCAATTAAGCGATCGGGCATTCCAGGTGCATGCCTTGAAATCGTCTTCAAAATGTAGATCTTTATCTAAGGTATTGTTAGATTTTTAATAGAGCATATTTTTCATATGGTGGGTCCCAAACCCTATATGCAACCGCAGGGGAATTCGCCTTCTCAATTTAGTACGCCTCCAAAGGAGCTTATTTAGCTTTACTTAACTTAACTTAACTAAACTTAGTTTAGCTTGACTTAACTTAGCTTAACTTAACTTAATTTAACTTAATTTAACTTAACTTAGCTTTACTTAACTTAACTTAACTTAGCTTATTTTAACTTAACTACACTAAACTAAACTTAACTTTATTTAGCTTTACTTAACTTGACTTAACTTAACTTACTTTCACTTAACTTAACTTAACTTAAATTAACTGAGCTTAACTTAAGTTAAATTAACTTAACTAAACTTAACCTAACTTAACTTAGCTTAACTTAACTTATCTTAACTAAACTAAACTTAACTTTATTTATCTTTACTTAACTTGACTTAACTTAACTTAGTTTCACTTAACTTAACTTAACTTAAATTAGCTTAGCTTCACTTAACTTAACTTAACTTAAATTAGCTTAGCTTCACTTAACTTAACATAACTTAACTTTACGTAACATAACTTAGCTTAACTTAGCTTCACTTAACTTAACTTAATTTAACTTAACTTAACTTAATTTAAGTTATTTAGTTTGAAATAATTTAACCTAACATGGCGTAACTTAGCTTAGCTCAACCAGACTTCGACCATAAGGCTTAACTTCAGTTATTTCAGGTGAACTTACCTAAACTTAACTTAACGTTCACTCAACCAGATATCCACCACAAAGCCATGAAGTAATTTTCACTAAATCGTGCATAAAATCATTCGAAATTCTTTTTCACTCAACCTTAAAAGACTCCCGCAAATCCCCAAATTCGATATTGGCAAGTTAGACTAAGTATGTCACGAAACTTTAACGTTATTAAATCCGTTCGGTTCTTTAAACAGTCCTTTCATACCCACAGCTAACAAAATTCTTCCAATTTCTGCTTTATTCACTTCTGACTTTCATATTGCAGTAAAAATGAGCCAACTTAATACATAAATATCAATAACAAATAGAATATATCAAAGGGTGTGTTAACATGCTTCAATCATTTGACTTCCTCACTTTCACTTAACACAGCGCTTTTTCCGAAACCTTCGTGGGAAGCAATGAAGGAACTGTTGTTGTGCCATCAGTTTTATCGGACAATGGTGTAATGAAATGCATAAATTTCTTAAAGTTATTTCCAAATAAAAGATAATGTAATCAAAAAAAAGGGGGGGGAATAGAGGAAAAGTCACAACAAGGCCAAAGCCATTCGTATTCATAGCGAGTCCGCAAAGCTCCGTCATTCATTGAAGGCATAACGAGCTGTGTGAGTGAAGCAACAGCGTTTCCTTTTAAAAATGTATGTGTGGCGAAAACAGAATTCATAAAGGCACACCCCGCTCATACGCCCAAGTGATACTCGTCATACACTACCGACTGCAGAAGTAAAAAAATTGGCAAAGCAAAACAAAAAACCAAAAAAAAAATAAATAAATAAAATAGAATAGCTTTAACGGCAGCGACTTTCGCAGCGCACACTCATTTGGTAACAAATTGGTAACAAATGCAATGAGAGTACAACGGAAATGAGAGCTCACTCGAATATTCCGATACTTTTTTTTAGCTCGAAATCTCTTTAACTCATTCAGTTTATTTATTTTCAGAGCGTATTGTATGTTTTGTTTTACTTTGTTTGTTATGGTAGTAAACGTTGAATTTTTAGTTGCTGCGATAAATGGGAGCAAATATGCGCTCTCTCGATCTCTCTGCTGCTACTGCTGGCGCTTTGTTGAACTTAACTTGTAGCAAAAACACCAAAGCACCCGACCAGTTTCCGTTAAAAAATGTGTTTTGTTTACATATTTAGTCGTGCCGACGCTGAAAATAACAATACGTCAAAGTCGCAGCATTTGAAGCAGCGTTAGCAGTGGCAGTGGCTGCTTTCGTCTGCCAGCTGAATTTATCGCAGCGCTTGAATGGCGGGAGCATTGCGTTTGTTGTTTGGTTTGTTTCACATCAGTCTGATTCCGTTGCCGGTTGTATACAGAATATTCGGTCGAAGAATTCTTTGCAAACCACAGGTAGAAAAAGAAGCAATATTTCACTCATCCGTTTGGTTTGTTAGTTATTGTACGTTACTCATACGACGTGTAGTACGACAATTTCAAGTTGAACGCATTGCTCGCTAACTAGTTATTTAATGTGTGTAATTGAAGTGCGTTGAACTTTAATTGGAATTTCGAATTTGTGATATATATTGGTATATATGGTATATAAATATATATATTCTTCAGGTGTTTAAAAAAAGATTTTTGACACATAATCTAAAAAAATAAAATAAAAAATAATCAGCACTCATTAAATAAAGCAAACCATTGCGCCTCTGTTCACTTGGAAGTTTCATTGGCATAATTTGTATTTATTTAGATCGCTGACGACAGTTTTGACAAAATCTCAAGTAATATTCAAAAGAAATACTTGTATGTATGACCTTATTTAATTCGACATATGAACTATGCAGGAACAAGTACAATTATAATTTCAGGCATTCATAGTGAAAACTCTAGAATTTTTTTCAAATTATATATTTTTCCAAATTAATTTTTTATATCAGATTTTTTAAAAGCATCTTAATATATTTAATAATTTATAAAAAGGATGCTTTTTAAGTTATTTAATTTTTTAAATGTTTTTAAGTTATTTATTTTTTTTTAATAAACATTTTCTTATTTTTTTAATTACTTTTTTAATATTTTTCCTATTTTTTTATTTTTTTTAACTCTAACAATTTTTCTCTCTACATTTTAAGTAACGGCAGGTTAAAAATACTACACTTTTAAATTCCTATATATTTCTAGTAAAAAAATATATTAGCAACTTACTTTTGTATATCCTATTTTTTATATACACATTAATACATATATCTTATGATACAAAAAAAAATATTGGATCCTCTTATTTCTGCAGCCGATCTCAAGAAGGGTCTTCAAAAAAAGGTGTCTGGCGGTGAGGAATAAATTTCAAATTATCTGAAGCCCGAAAACGAAAAAAATGTAGTACTATAATGGTTGAATCCCGGTATTGATCAAAGGAATAGTGAAATTATTTGATTTTTGACAAAATGGCGGCTTCAAAAAAAATAATAATTTTTTGTGAGAAATTCTACACTTCAAAGTGGCTTAAAAATCGAAATTATTGTCAAAAATTTTATTTCTTCAAACATTACCTAACAAATATATCTTCAAAGGTCGTATGAAAATTCCGAGAAATTTTCTTCACAGACTCTAAAAACAGCACTTCGAGAAAAACACACTTAAAGTTTTGCGAACCATTTACACTCCACGTCCTCAATGATACGATCATATCTCCGAGACTGTTGGATCAACTTCATAGTTTCAGAAAATAACCTCAAATAAATGTGCATTTTAAAAATTAAAAAAAAAAAATGTTTTTTAAAAATTAAAAGTAGATATAATTCTTAATTCTTCATATTGTTTTCTTTGTGGTCTTATTCATTAACTTTTAAATGTAATATTTTCTGAGTAATTTTATGTTTCTATCAGATTTTAAGACACTAAAAATGTTTTTAAAGAAATATTTAAATTTGTAAACTCCTAACTTCACTATTGAACTTTAAAATCGGACGAAAATACAATAAAATATGATAATTATGTCCGCCAATTGACATTAAATTCCACTGTCAGTTTGGTAAACTGATATAAATTGGCAATAAAATAAAAGAGCGTTGAACAGAAAGTACTACAAAACACAATAAAATGGAAACACAAGCCGATTGTGGGCTTTAATGGTGGTCTGAACGGGAAGTTAGCAGAAAAGATAAAAAATAATAAGTAATATCAAAAAAAGCTAAAAAAAGTAGAGTTCAAAGAAAAATTCATTACAGTAAAAGTGTCCTTACATACTATTATATACATACATACATATAGATATAAATTACTGGAGTTGGTAATAATCATAAAAATAGACACATTCGGCACTCTATGTGCCGAAAAAAAAAAAACAAAAAACAAAAAGACTCGATAAAAACAATTCACTTAACCAAGCTACATGACAATAACCATTCGTGCTTACGAGGTCTGTTCAAAGAGAAGGCAGTTTTTAATACTTTTTTAAGAATTGATTTTTGTATATAGGTGTAGCGTTATTTATCTGTATCTCGCGTTGTATAAGATCCGATCGGATTCCTCTAGCTGGCGTTAGAAAGATGACATTTCGTACTAAAAAAGCCGACAGTCTTGTGATGGATTGGTTCAATTTCGTTTGAGCGCGCGTCAAATATGGACATAAACAAAGAGAATATACACCATATTTTACAGCTTTTCTTCGATAAGGGCGAAAACGCAAGCCAGGCGTGTGTTTGTGTGTGTTTTGAAAAAAGCTTGAACTTATACACTTAAATACATAAAAATCTATTAAGTGTCTCTTTGACTGAACTCAAGTTAAATTGCGAAGTAGACATTGACGCTTTGTGTGAGCGTGTGTGTTCAAGTGGGCTCAAAAATATTAGTAGATATAAATCTGGCAGAGCTGCCACTACATGTCTAAAACGGAAGAGAGTAAAGAAAGGCGTAATGAGGGCATATGGTTAGCAATGTTGCCATATGTTTCAAAACGTATTTAATGGACCAAACATTTCACGAGTAAACTCCTGTCCGGATATCGATATCAAAACATTTACAAAGCTTAAAAGGAGACAATTTTTGAGAAGAGCTGCCACCTATTTAATATTCTTAGTTAAATAAAAACCAATATTACACTGAGTGAATCAATTTACAAGGAATTATGAAGACTTATAGTAGAAAATTCTACTGAGGAATGTCATTTCATTTTAAACTTTTAATACGAGCAATTAATTTTTCAAAAGCGTCCCGCTGGAGACAAATAATTTGTTATGGGCTTAATCCCTTATTTTAGCTACTCACAGTTATTTTTGAGTGCTGATATTGCAATACCTACCCGCAATTTAATAATAATTAAACATATTCAAAATATATTTAAAACATCATTCGCTTTGTCAGCATCGCCAAACGGAGTTCCTGTGAAAGTGTGGTTGTAACTACCCTGCAGAGAAAAATACTATTTGTTAACCGCTAAAATATTACTCAAAGTAATATTTGGGGAATGTTGCAGGAGTGACAGTCCTTTGCCGGATAAAAAATCCGGGTCGTTTCGGTATAAAGACCCGACTGTCGCGGGAACTGTTGGATTTTAATCGCCTCTTACGACGAGCATGCCTTACCGCGGGTAACTTCTTGAAACCCTAACCCGCAGGGGATATACTAAAAATTCGTTCAATACTATCGATCAACCAACGTATTCACCGGATTTCGGCCCACGCGACTTTTTTTTTTGTTTCCAAAACTCAAGTTAGCACTCCGTGGAACTCGTTTCGAAAGGATTGAGGAAAAAATTCGCAGAGGAAGTTAAGATCGACTGATTTCAACAGTTGCTGCAAACAAACTGGTTGACAGATCGTGCTGATTTCTGGCATAGTAATTAAGAACATTACTACCAACTTGACAACTTGAAAAATATTCAGCGCGAGCTGTTTAAATGACAATTCTCGGAACTTGATGGTGTTAATGTATATAGCAGTTAAAATACTGGTTAATTTATACCAGTTGATAACTAGTTTGCCTCAGCACAGTCTGCATCGTTTTAGCCAAAACTCATTACAATTGCTTTCGGTTTTTATCTACAAAATTCAACTACTCACCGACCCTATTATTTGTTTTTAATCTTTAGTTGTATATACCCACTTATGTATATTAGGTCAAGTAAGAAGTTCGTTCAGTTTTTATCTAAGAGATGGCGTTATTGTCCATAGCACTAGTGTTACGTGTCGCATCATGTCATACTATACGGTGCTGAAAACATGTTTTTTCGCGCTAAAAGTTTGTCCTTGACAGTTTTTCGATTGATTGACTCAGTACGTTGTGAGCGCTCGTCAAAGATGGACACCAGCAAAGAAAAAATTCGCTAAATTTTACAATTTTTCTTCGATCAAGGCGAAAAAATTAAATTAGTTTATAGGCCCGATACTGTAAACGAACGTGTAGCACAAAAGTGGTTTGCTAGATTCCGTTCCGGTAATTTCGCTGTCAAAGATACACCACGCGTCGGGGGACTGTCGTCGAAAATTGCGATAAAATCATGGAAATAGTGGAAACAGATCGTCGCGGGAGCACTAGGCACTAGAACAGTTATTGATTTAAATTTTTGTTATTTTGGTCTTTCAAATACCAGTAGAATTCTTGTTTATAACAAATTAGTATGATTTCATCTTCGAAATACTAGTATTTAACTAGAATTTTTGCATACATTTTTGTCTACCATTTCCCTGCCGACACTCACAAAAGAGTAATTTTCGTGCACAATTATCACAGCAATTCAATTACTGCTGCATCAAGATAAGGCCGCAGGGCTACGTATGTGTACGGTTCAGCATAACTGTACGTGTATTTGTTTTGTTCAACTTTTGGCAGGCGATATTAGCATTGACATTAATTTAATTAATGCATTCAGTCTCTCATTATACCCGCACTTATTTCCACAAATTGCAAGTCATTTAATTTCATTGTCATACCCATTTGACTGTGATTACAATTGTACTCAGCACAACAACAGCAAGCCAAAATACTGAAGCACACAGGTAAAGGTGGCCAAAACCGGCAAAACATAAACATAATCACTCAATTGGTTTGATTTCCAGTCGAAGGGATGATGGTTTTGGTTATTTCAAAAACTTTGGTGCTAATTTAAGCTATTTTCGGATATTAAGTTCAAGTCAAAAAGGTATTTTGACGCATTTGTTACATAAAAAAAAAATATATATATATATTGTAAAAGGTTGTATTTTGAACTCCCAGCAACAGCAGGGGTGAAGTCAAGCTTCTGAGTATGAAGATCCAGTCGCGGAGCTGTACTCAATTCCTACTCTCGCGTCCACGTGCAGTGTTTGTTCACCAGAGGTACGGATGTTAGCGGGCCTCTGTCTTGAAGCAAGCGGCTCGTTATATAAATGTGTAAAAAATTAAAATTTACTCACCTGGCGAGATTGTGCTCTCTCATCGGATGAGATATTCCCTCTCTGTTGACGACACCGCCGTCCAAAAGTGCGATAGACCGGACAAGGATGGAAGCGAGTAGATCCTTGTGATATTTACTACAGCGACCATATAAAGAAGCGCCAAATTTGGTGGCGGATATGTGGTGGAAGAGAGACTCCGTCGTTGTAGAGCCGTATAAGCTTTGAGGAGATACCAAATTCTGAAAAGCGGAGCAGAGTCAGCTCCAAGAAGAAGGCAGCTTAAAATCCGTGAAAAAGTAGCGTATGTCGATTCTCTTTTCACGGGTCTTTACCAAGATTTGGCGCGTGGTGAATATCTGGTCAATGGTTGACTTACCAGGTCTGAAGCCACACTGCTAAGGTCCAATCGGTTTGGTGACGGTAGGCTTTAGTCTTTCACACAATGCGCTTGATCTAACTATACTATATGAGATATTAAGAACACTTATCCCCAAATAATTGGTGCAGACTATGGGATCGCCAGAGAACATTTCGTCTTTCATCCGACCATATTTTGCAATGAAACTGGTCCCGTATTTGAATAAATCTGCCGGCAATATATCAGTCGCCGCTGCTTTGTTATTTTATAAGCGGCGATTTCTAAAAGAACTTTTTCATGATCAGGCAATGATGCTGTTTCATAGTAATTGTTATCTCCTTGTGTCCCGTTTTCACTGCCATTCGGCAGGTTGGAGAAGTTTGCTCTTCACAAATTCAGTATACTATGGGCATCAGTCACTAGATCAACTCTATGCGAAATTGACAGCCTGATTTCTTTCCACTAAGTCGCGAGAATCCTCGTCGTAATAGCTGTTTTTTGCGACCTTTCCGAAATTCAATAGTTTCGTTTGCAGCTGTAGGTAGAGAGTTTGAAATGCCATCCCACATCCCTCATCCGATTACAGAAATTGTGTGTTTGGAAAATATATTTGTATTGGCATTTTAAGATTAAATTCAAATATTTCCTAAAAACAGAAAGATTCATGTAATAACCTATTTAATAAAGTGTTCTTGTTACATACACACAAACTCGTGTGCGTAAGAATAAACAACTAATTAAGATTCCAAACATGTTTGAGGCAATAAATGCAGAGAAATTATATATATATACATATACCATACAGATTGCTTGTTAAACATAATTATTTGGAAAGGAAAAATGACTTTGCATTGTCGAAATTTTTGTTGCTGTAACAACGTGAGCTTTAACTTGCCTTGTCATTGCGTTCGATATTTCAACACACAGACGTGACGATATAACAGTGATTTCATTACAACGCGAACAAATGTGTGTCCTAAACGATGTGTAATGAAAAAAACAAATCCTGAGGTCCAGCGAACGTAAATTTCGTTACTTTTTTTTCTAAGTTAAATAAATGCCATGTCAGGTGTATGGCAAACTGTTGAACGAATAATGACAATCTTATGACCGGCCAATTGTTTACTTTTCTAATATTTTCTAGAGTATATGATGGAAATTTTATATATGTAGGTATGTATGGAGCAGTTATAGGCTCTGATACAATGATATGTTTTTTCACCGTAAAAGCAATTAAGGTCAGCAATTCGGAATGAGAGAGAGAAAATATTTTTTTATTTTTATTTTTATTTTGGTACTACTTTTATGGTTTTGTTTGACCATTTTAGTGGTGGCATTGAAGTATAGACAAACTAATTTCAACAGAACTTTGCTTTATCATAAAACTGGCGTATACATTTCCAATAAAATTAATTGATTGACCAATTTTTTTTCTCATCATACTCAAGTATAAAAGCTGATACGTATTCAAATGTAAAGAGTGTTTTTTAGACGAACAGCTTTCAATGAGGCAATAATTTTTTCGGAGTTTTCATTTTGATACCTATTAACCCACACGCGTTCCGAAAACGTTATTGCTGCTGTGGATTAAAGCATTGAAGAAGACCCGAATGAATTCATCCACTAAGGCGCGCAATCCGTCCATCCTTTTTATGGAAGATTTTGCAGAAGAATTTTTGTTTGTGTGCTTACAAAATTAAATTCGTGCTAAAATTGAAACCGAACGACCATCAAACGCATCGCACATTCAGTGAGTGGACCCAAAACGAGATAGCCACCGATCCTAACTTCGACAAGAAAAATTTCGTCAGTGATTAAGCTCACTTATGGTTGAATAAGTACATTAATAAACCAAATTGTCACATTTGGAGTGATAATAATCCTAAGGCGATTGTTGAGACGTTGAAACTTTCTGAAAAAGTCACTGTTTGGTGTGCTCTTTGAACCATATTTTTTCAAAAATGAGACCGACAATAATGTTACAGTTAATGTGAAACGTTATAGAGCCATGACTAATGATCATTTCGTTCGTTAATAGGAGCTTGTTGATGTGAACGACATTTGGTTCCACTAAGGCGGCGCTATATGCCATGCGGGCACCAAAACAATCAATTTTTTGAAGCAAACTTTTGGTGAGCGCATTATCTCGCGTAGTGGGCCTGTGGCGTGGCATCCACGATCGTGCCATTTTACACCGTTATACCATATTTTGTGGGGTAATGTGAAGTTCATTTCACTTCACTTGTCTACGCTGATAAGTTCGAGGTGATTCACATTTTGAAGAGAATTGCTGCAAAATGTGGTTAAAAATAGAGGCTTTCGGTTGAAATTTTCTTGGCCATACAATTGAATTAGGTGTATGCATTTTTATATTTTTTATATTTTTATAAATGTAAAACAAGTACTTTTTGTTCCTGCAGGGTAGTTCCTATGTAGTGAACAACTAGTAAATAGAATTTTTTCCACCTTGGTGCATGCATGTGTAAGAGTATGGAAGGTAAAAAATTCTGCTGCGAATGAATCATGGTGGTAGTACAATAATTTTATTTCATTTGAAAAAATCGTATTATTTACAATGTAAAAGTAGCTCATTAAAATGAAAATTAAAATATAAATAACGTTCTTTCCCTTTTTACGTGTGTGTTAACTTGGAATTATGTCAATGCATGATTTTTAAATAAAAATAAAAAAAAAAATTATTAATCAGAATGGTTTAATTGGAACGATGCCAATAATCTGAAATAAATATTAATAATTTTTCTTTTGAAGTCAAGTAGAATAAAAAATTCAAAATTTTGTAATATATTATTTTGTAATATATTATTTTCTAATATATTATTTTTAAATTTATTTAAAATTTCTTTTTTCATTTTTTTTTTCATTTTTTTTTTTAATTTATTTTTAATTCTTTTTTAGATTTTTTTTTTAATTTTTATTTAATTTTTTTTTTAGTTGACTTAATATTAGGAAAAATGGCAAATAATAGAGGGTCTCACTTCAATTTCATGCCTTTAGTTTAACCCTGATAATTAAATCTTCAAATTTTAAGGTGAATTATTTGAATGAAATCGAAATCGGTAGAGAACGTTATGTTGCTAGTCCGTTAGATTTTCGGACAAGGACAACAAACAACTTAGACGGTTTGCCAACATGAAAACAGACAAGGTAATAACGTGAATAAATAATTTTCTTAGGCGCCCTCCTCTCCAACTTGATTGTCTCAGACATTACGACTAATTACATTGATTAATTAAAACTTTTTTTCACATGTGAAAATTTATATAAAATTGTAAAAGTATTGAGGCCATGAAATAATAATATCTCAGAGAAAATATCAAAATCAATAATCTATTATTGCTTAACTTATAACAATTACTTCGAATTTTTATGAATATTTGGCTTTTGTCAGGGGCTTTCTAAATCTCTAACATTTATCTGGTTGCATTCCTGGACTCCATTTCTCTTGATGATGATTTGCCTTTATTGAAATGTACTGATCAGAGCCTCTGACCTTGTTCGATACTCACTGCATACATCCGTAAAAAGGACTTTTTTTGGAAATATATCGATCTCAAGTGTACTTTTCAGAAAAAAATATTATGATGATGAGGCATTTTGTCGGACCGCAATACAGAAGTTGGTCGAAAAAATAGAGTTTTTGGGATAAGTTAGTGATGTTAAGAATTTATCCAGGTTTATCCATTCCTCATCGTCCCTTGGAATTGGGCACTCCACACCGCATTATGCATAAAAACTTCGATTTAAAGGTTAATCAAGTTCAGTTAACACAAGAACTCAAGCCGTTCGATCATCAACAACGTCGCATCTTTGCTCCTCTTTGTGACCTGGAAATGCATGAAATTGATCCGGAATTTCATCGAAAAATCATCTTGACTGATGGTGTGCATTTCCACCACGATGGCTATGTCAATAAGCAAACCAGTCGCATCTGGGGCTCGGAAAATCCAAGATTTATTGTTGAAAAACCTTTCTATCCATAACATGTAAATGTTTATGAGGCCGATAGCCTCAGCTGTTAGTTGCCTTTAATGTAATGTAATTATTCACAATTATTTTTCATTCAAATAAATAAACAAAAATAAATGTTTATGGTACGGAGGAGTCGTTGAACATTACGATCTTTAAAGGGAAAAGTTTACGGACCGTATTATCCTTCAAAGAGGTGATCGCAATTAGCCAACGAGATCTTGTAATTTAACACATTGCGACTTCTTCCTTTGGAACCACGTGCACGATATGGTCAATGCCAACAAGCCAACGTCGATTCAAGACCTCAAAGGTGGAATTCGTGAAGCTATTGAGGGCATAGAGCAGCCACTTTGCGATTTGATGATGGAAAATATCATCAAAAGGATACTGTCCTTTAAACGCAGCCATGGCGGCCATTTGGTTGATATTGTTTGCCATTATTAATAGCTTGTCTTTCTCTTTATATTGAAATAAAAATCCGTTCATTTATCTGAAAAAATTCTCTTTTTCTTTGAATATCAAAATAACATCTCTTATTGGGAGATTATTGAGTTTAAGTTAAATTATAAAGGCTACCCTAAAAACTCTAGGGTAAACACCGCTCGTTATTATTCTTTTCTTTAGTTGTAAAAATAATTTAATTTGAGCTTCTTACGGAAATTTCTTTCTGGTGTGAATTACATTCCTTACCCACTCACCGAAGTGCTAATTAAAAGTATAAATAACACGCTAGCAGCTGATATTTGAATGAAAAAAATGGAAAAGAATGAAAGTGAAGAATAAAAAGAACCAGCGAAAGTAATTCAATTACAATTGCTCAAGGGCAACACAGACGCAGTAAGGAAGCTTTTGCTAAGCTTTTGTGTGTTATTAATGCGAATACCAGAAGTGGCTTTAAGTATCGATTTGTAATCCAAAAGACAGATAGCGAGTTCAATCATGCCTTTTCTTCTTAACTTTTTTTGGGTATTTATATATTTTTCTTAAATATTCCCCGTACCGCTCCTAGAGCGAAGTAAACAGGCTTAAAGTGGCAGAGAGATATTTAGGCTTTTGTAAATTAGTCAGAATAATTAAAAAAAAATTGTGATACAAGCAATACATATATATCAAAAAAGAGAAAAAAGAGATTGTATATATTATAAATATGTATAAATAAATTATCCCTTCAAATGGCTACCGAAGTGAGTATAAATCACTTAAGCTATTCGACAGTTTTTTTTTTTTTTGTATGCAAAGTAGGTTGGCGAGACAGCGAAAATAACGGCTGAAGTAAAAACACTGACAACAACAAAAGTTTTGACGGTAGAACATACCTGCTCTGGTAGTAGCAAAAGTGGACTGGCAAACACGATAATTGTTATTTATGAAGCAACGAGACATCGAGAGCTTGCAAAAGAGCCTCCCAGGCTCATACAGTATATACAGTACATATAACAGTAATTGCAGCTGTAAGTGACAACTCCCATATCAAGTTTATGAAATTATGGGCACAATAGACCAATGGTTGCGTCGAAAGACCGCCCACCTTATCTATGGAATTAATTAGATTTTGCGACACTCGCCACGCACTGTGCGCATTCGACTGGAAATTGATATTATCTTCTCTACACTCGTACATACTGTTACTTAATATACACTGCAGCGTAGCGACTACTGTGGTTAGCTTAATTCAATGGTCAAATTCAAATATCGATGAATAGACAAAATACCAACCTGACGAAGGCAAAATTCAGAGTATGAGACTTGGTGGACAGACGCTGTGCGCGCTTAAAATTCATTTATGCAAGACGCAGACAAGCACATATTTTTTTCGATTTTGCTCTTGGTATACACATTTTGCTTTGCTTTCTTTTCAACAGAGTTTCAAGCAAAAGTATAAAGAAGCGGACGCGCAACTGCCTGCGTATATCGAAATAGAAATAATTTTTTTTGTTTGTTTTTGTTTTTTTTTTTTTTTAATTGAGTTGAAATGTTTGGGCGTCAGTGTGATTTTCCATATGGAAAAAATATGAATTAATTTTTAAAAAGACTTAATACGATATCTTGTTATTTTAATTGGAAAAATTTTTTTGGTAAAGTTATTGAAATTTTTCATTGAAAAATTATAATAAGCTCTTCACGGAAAGCTTTCAAAATAATAATTCAAAATTAGACCACGACTCATCGAATATTCTTCTTCTTCCTTCTTTACTGCCGCAGTCATTGCTTACATCCAGTCTTTCTCAACCTGAGCTTTACAACAGTGTTGAGGTCTTCCTCCTTTCTCTGCTTCCACCAGCGGGTACTGCATCGAAAATTTGGAAAACATCTTATATGAAGATACAGAGTACTGAAGAACCGCCCCTAGTGTTTCGAAATAAGTTTTAAATAAAAATATTTGCTTAAACGTATATATCGAAAAGCAAGTGGTTTCCATTTCAAAAGAACTCGCAAAAGGTCCCTGGCCCAAACAATTCAACGAAAATTAGAAAAAAAATATTAATTAATTGAAAACCGCATATTTTGAGATAAACTCTGGCTGTTGTCATTTGCTAAACTCATAAGAGAATATATTTTTATTTAATTTGATAAAGTTTCGGAGCTTAGTGGAAAATATTATGCCACATTTTGCTATTGAATAAAAACTATATAAAACTATTTTACGTTTATGAGGGTGTAAATACCAAGTTTAAACATTTATTTTACTCAATAGCCACTTACTGAATCATTCCTCAGTCAGTGTCAGTCAGTCAGCTGTCTCCGCACATTTTTAAGTTGTTGAGTATACGCCCAGGCAGCCCACATTACGTTGTATCGTAAATATGCTAGGAAATCGCGAAAAAACATGCAATGACAATTTGTTTCTTATAAACACTGAAACGAATAAAATAGCACAACAAATTGTCTATAAATGCGGACAAAGATTAAGATATTCGATAATAAAAATTAGACCAAAATATCTCAAACTTACGGCGCGAAGTTGAAGCCAGTGAAATAAATAACAAAATTACTGATATTCTTACGAACTCACTCATGTATATATGTACAGAAAGCTGAGATTTGTTACAAAAACTGTTTATTCACTTTGATAATAACAACTTTTATGACATAGCTTGTTTTTTTTGTCGTTTGTAGGCGTGTTTTTTTTTTTTTTTTGTGAAGCGAGGGACAATCATTAAAAGGCAACAAAAAACAATACTTGGAAAATTTTATTGTGACAAAATATAAATAAGTATACACAAATTGAAAGGAAACAAAAGGAAAGGGCAAAATAAACCTTAAAACAACAGCAAAAAATAAAATAAATCTTAAAATACACAGTTTTAAAAAAAAATTTCTTACTGAAGACGACAAATTCAATTTCATTGTAAAGAGGGAAGTACAAAGTGTTTTGCTTATCTTAACCGGAAATACGTTTACTTAGCACACATACGTGTACAACAAATGCAAGTGCAAACACACGTGTGGGTGGCAAGTAAAGAAAATGAATGTCTCTAATGCTACTCTGGGTATCTATGACTTTATATGTATGTATGTGTTTGTTGTGCGGTTGCTTAAATCAGGGTTAATGTTGACATTTCCCATACATTTTTCATTTATTAAACCAACATTTGTCTTGTTAACGTTTAAATTCATTCACAGCAAATGTGGCAAATGTTCTTTATTGCCTTTGTCTCGCTAGAAGTCTCTTTGAAATGTGTCATGTACCCATATAACAGTGCATAAGAACTAAATCATCGGATATATTATAAACTTCAGGATTTGCTTTATTTTAAGGAAAATATATATGAATGTATATATGTTCGTAGGATTATAAGTAAGTATTTTTATTTGATTTTATTGTTGTGAAGCATTATTTTTGCATACTTCCATCAGCAGTACTGAATTATTATTGTTTATTTTAGCCAAATACATTTAGCATTAAATTCTTTGCAAATTAGTAAATTCCCGCATGCAATAAAATTTAAGTAAAATTAAAATTTATTTTTAAATAATTGTCATGATTCTGTGCAAGCTTTTAATTGATAATGTCATGCATGAGAAAAAAGAATACATATATAAAAAATTTAGTGTTCAAATATGTATGAATAAATATGTATATTTAAGCACCATAAACTTGTTGTGTAAAATTTATAATTTTTTTTATTGAAGTTTTATATTTTGGTATATTGGAACCTAATATTTAGCAACAAAAAATTTATTATTTAACTCTAAATAGAGAGATTGTCAGAATAATGAACGGAGCAGCCGATTATTTCATTAAAATTTATATATTTTATACATACTATGTAAATGTAAATCTTATTATCGTTTATACCAGATAATCACCATCCGCCAAAGCTTGGAAAATACCCCTTCGATTTTAAGGGGTTATATACAGTTATGATTTTCAAAAAATCGATTTTTTTTATTTTATTTTCTGTATCTACATACATTTAAGAATATACACAATAAATTTCAAATCGATCCGGCAAACATTTTCGAAGTTACACGCACATTTGTAAAGACGTTTCGGAGCGCTTGGAAGTATAAGTATAACTTTAAACGCGTTTTTCTCACAATGGTGTTTTCGATTTGCCTAAAATTTTAACACAAGCTTCTTGAATTAATTTTCAGTGATTAACGTAAGGTTTTATTTTTCCGATAAATACTTTTTTTTAATAAACAATTTAAAATCGAAATTTCGCTGAAAAATCAACTTTTTGCTTTGAGAAGGCGCCATTTTGACAAAAGTTTTTTTTGCTTATTCCTTCGTAATTAATCACTAGATTTAACATTACTTTAATGAAATCTGTTTGGGTTTTTAATTTCAGATGATCCAGTTCAGAGATAGAGTGGTCACTGCAAGACGTCTTTTTTCAGAGGACCCCCTGGAGATCAGCTGTAGCTCTTCTCCAGAGAAATATTTTTACTAGTTATAAGGATTAAAATATTGTTGAATAATACCACAATAAGTATGTAAACTTTTTGAATCAATAAATTCTAAAAACTTCTCAAAAAAAATTCTTAAAAATTCGCTTTTTTTGGCCCATTAACTGTATATAACCCCTTTAAGCCGCCTTTCTCAGCATGAATAGGAGCTGCTTATATGCCGCAATTTCTGAATTTTTTATCCACGAAAAACTTATACGGCTATGTAAACTGGCCTTAAGCAACACTAAAAGCTCCATCAGAATCGTGAAGAACCTCTCTGAGCCATTCGATACCAAACGAGGTTTCAAACAGAATGAGCAATGTTATATATTCGGATATAATCGCATAAGCGGTGTCTACACCAGTAAAATAAGTAAGTAAGATTGTTTGTAATGATCCGGTAATCTCCAAAAGTTACTGATGTTGAGATGCGAAGAAATCTTGCAATTAACCACCAATATGCGAATATGAGTGCCAACCAGCAAAATTATCGATATATTTTCATGGCTGTTACTAAAAATGGGAAACGGCAAAATGAAATTTGAACGGACTTCAGGACGGATAACATTACCCGATAACTTCTGACGTCAAAAGATGAATTGATTAACGGAGTATTTCCAAGTACTCAACTTAATTATAGGGACTATGGATGGCTGAGTGGGTGAGCTGTACTTGCTGCAACAGACTAAGATACCACACAAGGCAGACATTTATCCAACAGAATTTTGAAATCCTTTAGAAAATTAGAAAATCGTTGTGCCCATTATAATGCTGCGTAATATTAATTAGCCGAAACTCTCTAACGGTACACTGCTTGCAGTCAAAAAATTACAGTGGAACGTAAGAGAAGTGACAATTCCGACTGGACTTTTTAAAGGTGAAGACATCCTTATTGCTTGAATGCTTATCAACCCGTCTCATAATCCGGTTCATTTAAATGGGCTACAGTTCGATTATTCGACTAGCGTTTGCATTTATTATCAACAAAGCTCAAAATCAATCTATGGAACTACATGTGGGCTGCATATAGATATGGATTGGTTTGCAAAAGGCAAAAATGTTTTATGCTCACATATATTAAGTATACTCTATTTTGTTGCTGTTTTCATTTTAATTTTTAAGCATTCGCAAATTGTGAGTTTGTTTAGTAATACAAATTAATGCTCAATTAACGTTTAAATTCAAACAACATATTTCATACACAACATTGCTGAGGCCACGTGCACACAAACACATACAGACACATACCCAGACGTGTATTTGAAAAATGCTTCATAAAAAAAAAAAAATGTTCTTAGTGTTATCTACAAAGTGCAGAAGTACATAAATATATTTAAGCACGTGTCTTTTGACTTTTCCAACTTTTTTTGTATTCTTTCGGAAGAAATGCGTCGAAGGCAACCCATCATTTGCTTTTTGTTTTAGCAATTTAAGGGTTAAGTATATTTTTTGTATTCTTCTAATATCTGAATAAATTTTCCTATTTTAACATTTCGAATTTCTGTACTCTAAACTTGATTGTAATTTTCTTAATAAAAATTGTTTACCTTAAATTCTTTAAAATGAACTGTAAAGCAGCTGAGGAGTGTAAAATACCAAGAAATATAAAGAAATTAACATTTTATCAATCTTGCGAAATGTGTGAAATTTTTGTGATAAATTGTAATATTTAAAATTTTATTTCAGTAAAATAAGTAAGTAAGATTGTTTGTAATGATCCGGTAATCTCCAAAAGTTACTGATGTTGAGATGCGAAGAAATCTTGCAATTAACCACCAATATGCGAATATGAGTGCCAACCAGCAAAATTATCGATATATTTTCATGGCTGTTACTAAAAATGGGAAACGGCAAAATGAAATTTGAACGGACTTCAGGACGGATAACATTACCCGATAACTTCTGACGTCAAAAGATGAATTGATTAACGGAGTATTTCCAAGTACTCAACTTAATTATAGGGACTATGGATGGCTGAGTGGGTGAGCTGTACTTGCTGCAACAGACTAAGATACCACACAAGGCAGACATTTATCCAACAGAATTTTGAAATCCTTTAGAAAATTAGAAAATCGTTGTGCCCATTATAATGCTGCGTAATATTAATTAGCCGAAACTCTCTAACGGTACACTGCTTGCAGTCAAAAAATTACAGTGGAACGTAAGAGAAGTGACAATTCCGACTGGACTTTTTAAAGGTGAAGACATCCTTATTGCTTGAATGCTTATCAACCCGTCTCATAATCCGGTTCATTTAAATGGGCTACAGTTCGATTATTCGACTAGCGTTTGCATTTATTATCAACAAAGCTCAAAATCAATCTATGGAACTACATGTGGGCTGCATATAGATATGGATTGGTTTGCAAAAGGCAAAAATGTTTTATGCTCACATATATTAAGTATACTCTATTTTGTTGCTGTTTTCATTTTAATTTTTAAGCATTCGCAAATTGTGAGTTTGTTTAGTAATACAAATTAATGCTCAATTAACGTTTAAATTCAAACAACATATTTCATACACAACATTGCTGAGGCCACGTGCACACAAACACATACAGACACATACCCAGACGTGTATTTGAAAAATGCTTCATAAAAAAAAAAAAATGTTCTTAGTGTTATCTACAAAGTGCAGAAGTACATAAATATATTTAAGCACGTGTCTTTTGACTTTTCCAACTTTTTTTGTATTCTTTCGGAAGAAATGCGTCGAAGGCAACCCATCATTTGCTTTTTGTTTTAGCAATTTAAGGGTTAAGTATATTTTTTGTATTCTTCTAATATCTGAATAAATTTTCCTATTTTAACATTTCGAATTTCTGTACTCTAAACTTGATTGTAATTTTCTTAATAAAAATTGTTTACCTTAAATTCTTTAAAATGAACTGTAAAGCAGCTGAGGAGTGTAAAATACCAAGAAATATAAAGAAATTAACATTTTATCAATCTTGCGAAATGTGTGAAATTTTTGTGATAAATTGTAATATTTAAAATTTTATTTCATTCGTCGCAAGTAGGAGTGCAAATTCCATAATTTTTATTTATTTATTTTTATTTATTTAGTTAAAACAGAAACAACTATTAATAATTATTCCACTTACAAACTGGCTGCCAGGGCCTTCGGCTTATATTTAAACTAACGTTATTAAAGAACCAATATTAGAAATTTATTCTTTATTAAAACATAACAAAAACAGCTGAAATGGGAGGTCCTACTGTAGTATTTTTCAGACCTTATCCTACTGACTACTTATGTACCTTTTCGACAGATGCAAAATGATTGGGGGAGTGACTGATTCCGGCTTTTTGAAGAAATCGGAGAATGGCAAAATGCTTGGATCGAGGGGAGTGATAACTGAATTTTTAAAGATGTATTCGAAAATTATTTGAGAGCTGAAAAAAGGCAATCGCTCGAATACGAATCATAATTTAAATGATGTATTTTTGACTTTCTTCTATAATAACTTTTTTTGAACACTCACAAAAAAATGGGCCGAATTAATTTGTAAGTCCAATATTTGTTTCATAGCGGACCCATAGAACTTTATAAGAGTATTAAAGGAGTCGAATGAGACCTGTTAGAAAATGTTGAATATTACTCCAGATAAAATAAAAAGAAAGCTTTATTAATATAGAATTTGCCAAATAGTCTTGAACATCCATTTTTCACTTAGTATTGTACAATAATATTGAATGTCTCAAAAACTATTCGAAATGCTTAGACCGTAAATTTATTTAACTGACCATATTATATATGTACATATACATATACATTATAAATATATTTGAGAAATACTTCAAAAATTTGAAACACAAGTCTTTGTATACATATCTATAATAGTTTGAATACGCTTAAAAGCCTTCAGCTATCAAGATTTTCACAGCCAATTTACAAATCATAAAACGAATTCACCGCTGCTGCTTTGCCCTTTCCGCGAAACTCGCTTTGTTGATTTCGTTATTTTCATGTATTTTATGAGTTTACGATTATTTGCTGCTTCCCTTCTAAGCATAAATAGCTGATTATATTTGTATGTTTACAATTTTAATTTATTTTATTTATTTTTTTGCTCATTTCAATTAACAAAAATACAACTTTATTATTTTATATGGAAATTTGCAAAAAAAAAATCACCAATATACCGTTGAGCGCTGCTATCTAAATGTGAAAAGTTTTAAGCGCTAACTTTTTTGGGTGAAACCACAATAACTATGCGAACACATTGTTTTATACTGTTGCTGTAATAAATTTGTATGATAAATGTGGGTTATTTGCGTGTTAGTTATCAATTAGACCCCAAATTACATGTGTATATTTCGGTAAATTTATGTGGTTTAAACTCAATTTTTATCTCTGTTATTTTAAACATTTTCAATTAAGTGGAATTTTGTGATTTTACGGAAATTTTTTGTAATTTTTTTTTTTTTGAATTTTGTGTAATTGATTATGTGTTTTTTATTAAAATGTTAACAATAGAACAATCCAATATGTTTCTATTGGCTAGAAAGGACTTAAATAGATTAAATATATTATAATCCTCAGAACCTTCATAGACAAAATCTTCGCATCTTTTCCTCTATTCACATTCTCAGATTTGAAGTGCAAAACTTTTGTCAATTCTATTCAAAATTCATTTTTTATTCAAATATGGTTATAAATAAATATTTCTGGAATTTGAGTAATGTGCAACTTGCACAGCGAGATTACAAATAATTGTAGAAAAGTAAAAAGAAGCACTAGAAAGAGCGCGTAAATATCTACCATATAGGTATGACCAGTTGCTCTGCCTACTTGGCGTAACTTTGTAGAAGTAGTGGAAATAAAACTTAAAAAAAAAAATAAAAACTCTGAGTGAGCCAAATTTATGGCTGGTTATGGTAAATTACTAAGTGTCTACCCACTGAAGAAGGCGAGAAAAAAACAAGTTACCTGTCTGATATAAGTAAAACCAACACATAACATATATCCTAACATATACCTTGGTAGTTTTAATACAACTTTACTGCGATTATGAATTTGGCAGAAAAAATTTAAGTCATTAGTTTTAATTTTTCTTGGCGCTATACTGGACTTAGCGATTTTTTGGGTTAAGTAACAAGTCGTCCATTATTTTTGGATTAAATTGAAGGCTTTATTTACCATAATCAGAATTATACGATTTAATTTGCACCGTTTAGCTCGTTAATCTTTTACCATTTTGAAGGTCATTATCTTTCTTGCCAAATAAGGTCAACTCTTCAGTAACCCCATCATTCGCCACAGACAGGAACAATTGGTCATCACTTGGTGCGACGAAATTTGCAGTCAAGCTTTCGGTACTTCTAGCGAATCGATGCGTGTGTGATCTGGCATTGCCCTGATGAAACATGATTCCCCTCCTGTCAATCAAAGCAGCTCATAGTGAATGATTTCTGTCAATCCCACCAAACACACAACAAAACCTTCCTGGTTGTCTATGCTGGTTGGAAACCATTTGTGCCGACTCAGTGCCCTTCGACCACGACCGTTTTCATATGACGTTGCTGTGATGCACTTTTTATCACCAGCCACTTCAGATATTGCTTCATTTTAATACGATTCAGTAGTGATTCACAGAACGTAATTTG
The DNA here is from genome assembly GCA_037013455.1 of Ceratitis rosa. Classification (NCBI taxonomy): domain Eukaryota; kingdom Metazoa; phylum Arthropoda; class Insecta; order Diptera; family Tephritidae; genus Ceratitis; species Ceratitis rosa. The sequence goes on from JAWMAG010000006.1 coordinate 18,300,883, forward strand.
GTCCATGAAGTTTTTCCTTGTTAACTCATGTGGCACCCATACATTGAGCTTCTTTGTGTATCCAGCCTTTTTCAAGTGGTGGCAAACTGCTTGTTGGGCAATCGAAAAAGTGCTCGCGTGATGATCACAATCGAAGATTTTCACTACGTTATTGACATTTTCGACAATTGGCCTTCGATTCTCCAGAGCATCCTTACATAAAAATTACCGGTATTAGGATCATAAACACCAACCACATTGCAGCTGCTTGGTTACGTGGGGAATCAGACCGACATTAAATAAGTCGAGTGGCTTGGCAAAGTTCAGCTAAGTATACCCCCTTAACCTTTAATACAAATTTATTCATTTGAGTGTGCGACTTCACCGCAATTTGAACTCTTTATTGCTTTACCGGCTCAATTATATTATCCTTAGTACGTACGAGTTCTTCGCTACCTTAACAAATTTGCATGAAACTTCATGAAATTGCAAGGCACTTGACATAATCTATGCTCATTTCGTGATTTTGTGCATCAGCAACACGTTTATATACCATAAGACCAAAAATCCTTAGCCATAAAGCCAAAATACCCAGTTCTAGAGTTCTAAACGAATTGCCAGCACAGCAACGCAAGGGAGAGCAGCAAATAATTGCAGTTAGCTTGAACTGCAAAAGTTTGAAATGCCATTGAGCAATGAGTCTATGATGAAACGTAGGCGGATAGGTAAAGTAGCTTTAATACTCACTCGCCGGGTTAGTAGATATGAATGGAAATCACCTGAGTACTTACATGCTTTCGCCTGTTAAATTCACTTTTTTGTGAAAGTCAAAATTGTATTAAGTCCACTGTAGAAAAGTTTGTTTATACTAGCTGACTCAAAGTACTGCTCACTTGAGGATTTCGTTAAATAACTTAAAAAAAATTTAAATCGATTCTTTTTAAATGGATTTTTCCTTTTTCCACTGTCATGTCATGTTTTCTCTTCATGTGCCTTTCTGAAATTTAAGTTGGCCTCCTGAACGTGACCTACTCCTTTCCTTTTTGTTAAAGGATTTATTTTTAGTGCTTTTAACTGGTTTGCACATTCCAGACATTTATTTATTTCAAAGACTGCTTCTTCGTATTTGTTTTTATTGCTAAACTTCAAGGCTTTCAAGTTTAAAATAAGATTTCTAACATATTTTTTTGTTCAGAAATTTCGTTTAAGTTTTCGCTGCGCAATATATGTTTGTGAGCTAGGTCGTTTTTCAAGCTTTAGAGAGTTTATGCGCTTTTTTACTTTTTGATTTTCTATCATTCTACTAAAATTTACAACCTTTCTGTGTACATATGCATCTAAAACACCTTTGAAAAGCGTAAGATTTAGAGCGAAAGCAAACAAATGTGCTTTTTTTAAGTAAAAGCTTGACTTATGTAGGTGGAGAACCACAAAAGGAAGCTGCTTTATTCAACTGAAAAGGGGGAAATTTTCTAATAATTTTTTTGCAGCTTCCTAGCATATGTACTAGGTAAGTGTGACGTGATATTCTAGTTTGACCAAAAGCAACTGAAGTTTATTTGTTTTGCTTTTTCTTTCTTAAAGCTAAGAAATGTTTTCTAGGATTCCAAAGGTTTCTAAAATTGAAGACAAATGAAATTGGAATTAGAAAAAAATATTTAAAATTGAAAATTGTTACTTTGTGGTTCTTGCCTTGTTCAGATGTGTTAAATTAAATAATTTATTGAAGACGCTGGTTAAGTGGCACCTAGAATATTTCTCTTACTTGAGGACTGAAAAATTTTAACTATAAGTTTTTTTTAAATCGATATTTTATTGTTTGTTTTTACAAAGATTAACTTATATATTTTAAGACTTGGCTACCCTAGCGCTTAAATCCGGCAATTGACAACTTTATCGTAAAGTTTTAGATGTTTGATGCATATGTACTCAGAACGTTTTGACATACGAGTACTATTTGGGTTGTTAACAATAACTTCTTAAAAATTAATCTCGGCAAAAAAATGGAATTATATTTTAAATTAAAATTAAATTTCGACATTAATTAACTCAGCAACAGTGCTTCGTTGAACTTAGTTTAATTTTCGGCGATAAACCTCCAGCAAAGACCGGTGTTTACGGACCGATGGTATGGTGAATTCTATCGAGGTCGTAGATCACTTCAAGACGTATTTCGTGAGGGTCGTATAAAGCAATTGTTGTTCGGAAAACTACTGCAAATTAATATTGCCCGATTGCCATGTGACCTACGTGTATTGTGAGATTGTACGAACATTTGACTGTAAAAAACGAGTTTTTTACTTTGGATCCCACACAATTTTTTCAAAAAAGGGCTAGCTTATATTGGTTAAAGGAAATGTTAAATATAATACTATAGCTGAACTTCGTAACACATATCGTGACAGCTGAACATAAAGAAAAAGGGAAAATGCCAAAACTTTAGCGCTCTTATTTAGGGATAGCTCGTATTGCTACTCATTGGCTTTAGGAAACGCAACAATTTAGGTATGTCTGTAAAGGCATAGAACTTACTTGAAGCAGTATCAAAAGAAAAAGTAAAAATCTTCATACAATGCCAAGCTTTAGGATAAAGTTGTCAGTTGGTAAACCCCAGTGCTAAGGTTGCCAAATTTCAAAATATATAAAACAACCCAAATACTATTTTCACTACCTTACCTTTTCTTTTTGTACTCCTTAATTGCTTTTCCATTCTCCTTTCCATTTTATATTCTTTCGTGAAAGCATACATTTCATCTGTCTGGTTTTATCTTCTTGGCAGTCCCACGTTTGTAGTTCAACCACGTTATTTACAGATTGGAATAAAGTTGAAGTGCAGTCGATTTCTGTGTGACCTGCCAAGACGGCGTCTGAATATTTCAATATTTGAATATGAATCTGAATCCAAGAGAGATGACCGCTTAAGCGAGTGGGTAGCTATTTTAGAATTAAGAAAAAAAATGTAATTAATTTCATTCACCAATTTATTATGAATAGAAATTTGGAATACGAATTTTAAAGTGAAAAACTCACAAATCTTAGGCCCCAACTAAGTAGCCGAGAGCTTAGTATTGCATACTGCCATTCAAGGTTCGGGTTAAATAATTTTGCCCTTTGATGTTAAGTTTCTTCGCAAAGGCTGAGCACGAATATTTAATTTTTTTTTACTCCGCTTGTAAGCAGTACGCGTTCGTCCAACAGATGTTTTCATTAGATTTGTTATGAAGTAACAATCTCTTTGTCTTGTATTTGTTAAAATGAAACTCGTGTCTACGCAGCAGAGCGTTTTTGTTCAATATTATAAAAGATTTCTCATAAAATTAGCGCCCAAACCGTGGTGCTTGAAAAAAGGTCCGCTCAAGTGAGGTGTGCGTTAGGAGAAATTTCTTTGTATTGGATAACTGTTGCGGCTACAAATAGAGTTTAAATGGGAAAAGTTTGTAGAGGAAATTAGGATTTAAATGCTGTTTTAACTTAACTTATTCTAGTTTTATTACTAAATAAAAACATTTCAACGTAAAAGTAATTCATAATAACCATTACAAATATTTATTTTATTTTATTTTAAAAAAGAAAAATAATTATACAATATTTATCTTACTTATGAATTAAAGCACTGGCTGCTATGGCTTTCGGCTTTCCATTACAAATACAAATTGTAAAAATGCTTATGAAAAAAATGTTGGTAAAAACAGTTCGCATACTGTCAGAACTTGATTTATTTGCAACACTCTGTATTCAGCCTATATTTTATCGTTTATATTATATTATGTTCATCATACGGCTGAGCGCACTCTTGAGGTAATTTCAACAATGTCTTATATCACTTTATCGTTTATTAAATATCAAATACCGAAAGAGCTTTCGACACCGAGTGACTTGCATTTAATAGAGCTAACGGTAGTGCATCAAAAACATTTCTGTCCGCATATATGATTAGCTCGAGCACCGCTCGCTATAAAATAACGCGACAAGGATATTAAAAAACAATTCTGCTACTTACCCACAAGCCACAAATCTCCCCAACTCTCTCAGCTTAGTTTTCTTCCAATCGGTTTACATAATTCTGGCGTTGGCGTCAAAAACATCTCCAATTATTCGAATCAATTAAAGTCATGCACAGAACAGCAAGCGACCGCCGTTGTTGTGCCTTTCGCTAGAGCGTGTTGCGGTTTTCACTCATTCTTCTGTTGCTTTTTACTCCTTGTGTATGCGTCGTCAAATATGTGCTGCCTTCGATGTAAGGAGGATAGCTTCTCTATCCATTCGTATGTTCAAGTGTTTGTGGCTTGAATATATTACATTCCGAAAGACCTAATATTACAGACAGGCTCAAACTCTTTTATTTATTTAAGTTGTCTGCGACCATAGCCTACTAATTCTATACATTTGGAAAACTCAATTTAATTTATTCTCCTTTCTGGAATTATTTTAAACCAACTTGAGATTTGATGAAGAACTAGTTAGCAAGAAAACAAATTTCAAGTTGTATATTTTTGGCCTGAGTTCTATACGAATCCCTTCCTAGCAGGGCCTTATTAATTTGTCCTTAGGTTTATATAGTTACTTAACCGTTTATCTAAAATTTAATATTTTTGTAGAGAATTTCGTATTAAATGAATTCAAAAGTGCTTTCTTATGAAAGCAATTTGTTTTTAGTTGAAATACTCATGCGCTAAGCTGAATAAATGTGTTGTACAGGTCACTAAACACAACGCAAAGCGCGGCTATCATTGTAATTTAAATACTTATCTAACCTTAATGTGAATTTCAGCAACTAAAAACTATGCTGCATATATTTGCATTGCGGTTTTTCACAGCTATATGTTGGTCACATACACGAGCGTTTAAATTTAGAAAGGATAACAAAAATTTTCAAGTGAAATCAACTGAAAAAAATGTTAAAAACGTATAATAATAATAATAAATAATAAATAATAAATAATAAATAATAAATAATAAATAATAAATAATAAATAATAAATAATAAATAATAAATAATAAATAATAAATAATAAATAATAAATAATAAATAATAAATAATAAATAATAAATAATAAATAATAAATAATAAATAATAAATAATAAATAATAAATAATAAATAATAAATAATAAATAATAAATAATAAATAATAAATAATACATAATAAATAATAATTAATAAATAATAAATAATAAATAATAAATAATAAATAATAAATAATAAATAATAAATAACAAATAACAAATAATAAATAATAAATAATAAATAATAAATAATAAATAATAAATAATAAATAACAAATAATAAATAATAAATAATAAATAATAAATAATAAATAATAAATAATAAATAATAAATAATAAATAATAAATAATAAATAATAAATAATAAATAATAAATAATAAATAATAAATAATAAATAATAAATAATAAATAATAAATAATAAATAATAAATAATAAATAATAAATAATAAATAATAAATAATAAATAATAAATAATAAATAATAAATAATAAATAATAAATAATAAATAATAAATAATAAATAATAAATAATAAATAATAAATAATAAATAATAAATAATAAATAATAAATAATAAATAATAAATAATAAATAATAAATAATAAATAATAAATAATAAATAATAAATAATAAATAATAAATAATAAATAATAAATAATAAATAATAAATAATAAATAATAAATAATAAATAATAAATAACAAAATAAAGCCCATTGCATTTAATACAAATTGTTGATATATTCATCAATGCTAATAATTTTATTAAATTATTTTAACATCTAAATAAACAGTGAAGTACAGGCCGCAAAAACAATCAAAAAATGTTTTTTTTTGTATGAATACATTTCATTTTTATTTTAATTTTAATATTTTACTCAAATTGTAGTATTTTAAATTTATTATATTTAATTTTTTTGAAATCAATCTTTTTTTTTGTTTTTTTTTTTGTTTTTGCTGAAGCGATTTTTCGGATTCATGTCATAATCTATTTATGTATTACATAATATTTAATCATATAAAAAATTACTTAAAAAAAGTTATATAATTTTTAAAATTAGTACCAATATGAAAATATTTAATTAACTTCAAGGCGAATTTATAGAAAGTGGAGTTGTCACATCATATGATTGCTTGTTTCACCAAATTACGCAAACAAAATACATAGGCTTTTTGTTTTTATATTCTTGCTACCACATTGTGTGAATTTTCCTTGATTAAGTTAAGGAAAATAATTTTTATAATTAAAGAACAAATTCATACTTTATGTGCCCTAGTCACAGGGAGGTCATTTTTATTTTTGTGTATATGTATGGTATGTGTGTGTGTGATTATTAATTGCAGGTGACTGTAATTCAAAAATGCCAAAATTTACATGAAACATACATAGCTCATATAACAGCTGCATTTAATTTATTTTAAGCACACATACAAACATATGTATATTTTATGTACTTTGTGCGCCTACAGTTGTTCAAGAGTTTTCTAATTCAAATGATATATCGCCTCCAAAGTGGGGAACAAAATAAAAATCATATTTAATAGCATAATTTAATTTAAAGGCTTCATAGCTATCTGACATTAAACGTACTTCGTCTTCTTCTCGTGAAAAAAAAAATCTACCATTTTTATATAAAAAGTATGTGGAGAATTTTAATATTTGTTATATGTTTAAACATTCAAAAATCACTTATTATATTCTATTTTCCAACCCCTGATAGTGGACTTCATCGAATGTTTGCCTTTCGTTATTGTTGTATTACAACTTTAGTAAATTGTAAGAAAGTATAAGAGAGGGAAGAGATTATCCAACCAAAATTTATAATAAATTCAAGAGGATGAGGAACTGGCAAATCAGTCTCCCATTTATAGAGATGTTTTGTAAGCAGACAGAATATTTTTTTAATAATTGTTGTGTTTTTAGAGCTGTGAAAACTCATTATAAAAATTTTATAATTACGTCGCTTAGGTCGACTAAATTTCAACCTAACCGCTATAGATATTAATTTGCTAAATAGCTTGCTCGATCTCGGATTCCTGATCTCGTGATGATACATACCATATGTTGGTTCTGTGAAGAAGATTCCTCTTACCTTTCCAGATACTCAAACCACTTGGTGTATTTTACGAAGTTCACGAGATTAATGATGCAATCGAAGAATAAGTTTCCGAGAAATCGATAATGGACCGCCCTTAAGGGGTTAGGGGTAGTCAGGATTTTCAAAAAAAAAATTTTTTTTTTTGCATTTTCGTTAAGTATAATATCTTAAAAATAATCTCTGAAAATTTCAAGTTAATCCGATAATTCGTTTTTAAGTTATTCGACAAATAACAAAGAGAGCTCGGGCCTTTCAAAGCGCTAGTGTGAAACTTTAAACGCGTTTTTCTCAAAACTATGTTTTTTGAACTGGTGACAACTGTAACTCGAAAACCGCTCAGTTGATTTTAATGAAATTTATGCAGCTTTTAGAATACATAATAAACTCGGGCCTGATCGAAGGATTTTTATTTTTTTTGAAAAATTTCGATTTTTTGAGACCAATTAACTGTTGATTTTTTCCCAAAAATCTAGACAAAAATTTCCTGAGACCGCCATTTTGTTAATTTTTGAAAAAAAAAATCTTTGGATCAGGCCCAGGATTATTTATTTATAAAACTAATTTTTTTCATCCGATTGATTTCAGATGAGTCTCCAAGGACCGCAAGTACCTTGTTTTGGAACTGGGTTAATACAGACAGCTGTAACTTCGGAAATAATTTTTTTTTTTTTGAAATTTTCGTGACTTCAAGTCAAAACATTGTTTAATAATACCATATCACTACTTTTGTAAAATAAAATTATTTAATAGCAAAAAAAAATACTGAAAATTCTAATTTTTTCGTGCCTCTGACTACCCCTAACCCCTTAAGACTGGGCAGTGGTAGAAAAGTTGCCTGAGAAACAGCCCAGCGTCCGGTTAATACGCCAGTTGTTATGCTTATGGTGATCCTGCTTAAAAGGAGTAAAGACTTTACTTCGATCTGCTTTCGCCCCTTCTGGTGAAGAAAAGTCTTAACAAATACTTAGCCGAGGAAATAATTGCTGTTCCATCAAGGAAAAAATTCATAAATTTGTCCATCCAGCATATTCTCCACGTTTAGCGCCTGACTTGATTCCATTCTGAAGAAATGGCTGGGAAGTAAAAGTTTCGCGTCGAATGAAGGGAACTGAAGAATTTATTATTTTGAAGGAATAAAAATATTAGAAAAAGGCTGGACTTTACTGGGCATGTACTGAGCTAAAAGGATACTATTTGTCGAAAAAATATATTTTGTAAAAAAAAAAGACTTATCATATCTACGTAGTATTTAAAAATATACACATTTTTTATGAATCTAATTGAATTTTCTTTTGTATTTTTCCAGAAATTTCAGTTCAAAAAAACACGAATACATCGGTAGGCAGTGATGGAATATATTTCGCCGATCATACAAATGCTTCTCTCGGCAATTCATCAGCCGTTCGGGGCGATCTAGAATAGACTGTAATACCCTTGTGAAATAAATCAAAATGCGCACCACAAATTGGATAAGAAGCTCGCTCGAAATTCATTTAAACTTAAACAAGGAAAATAGAAGGAAATTTTAAAAATAAATTTTAAATCGATTAAAGAGCTAATTTCCACCAAATTTTATTTTTCTCTGATATCCGCATTGTAATATATTTAAAATGAATTTAATTGTGTTTATATTTAATTAAAAAAGAATAAACATAATACAGTAAATAATAAGTAATAAAGTAACATTCTATTTGATGGAATCAACGAAAAAAGATACTCGTAGTTCAGAGCAAGCAACTCATAAATCTGTCAATTTTTTTATGAGATTCGTTCGTATCGTTTACTTTCGTCCCACAAATTGGGGGATGAGCTCGGCCGAAAATCGCTTCAGCAGTTAAAAAGCCTAAATTTTGTATAAAGATATACTTTTGTTTCGTTAGAAAAATTAAACTTTGCATCCCAAATGTTTGCGACTTATCCTGCCTTGAAGCCGCTGGGGGTATAACAATTTAACCTGTTAGTGGAAATTTTGCTTAAATCATAAATTTATATTTAATTATACACAAAATAGATGAGCAAAAACAAATAAAAAAATTTGCACTTCTCCTATAAATTTTTCATATTACAAAGCTTTTCACTCAGTTAACAAACTTTACTTGCCCACATGGATTATCTAATACTTTAAAATTCACATTATTATTTTAATCCGCGTACTCGAGAATGCTTGCACGGGTGAATAAGTGGTGTCTACTGTGGTATTTAGCTTAGTAAATTTGATTATATTGAAGTATATTATTTGCAAACAGACAAAATTATATGTATAATAATATTTCATGCTAACAATTAAATTTGAAACTAAATAATTTCTGCTTATTTTATTCATACCGCTTTCAAGTGCATACTTGTAGAAAAATGTGTTTTAAATATTCACAATAATGCCATTGGAAATAAGTGCAGCAAATGTGCTCAATTTATTAAGAACCAGCGTTGATTTGAATAATTTATTCTTTTTTCGAAACTTTCGAATCGAATTTTTTACTCTCTCGCCGCTACGCTTGAAGGTTGATGATATGGTGGCGCCTGATCATGGCAACGACTGGTCAAATGTTTGTTGGTGTAGTTGTGAATATATTTTATATATTTATATTTTATAAACTATTTTTTAACAGTATTTGCGGCTGCAAGGGATTGCTAGCTTAATCATCATTTTTATACATATTTTTTTTGTTATATTTTTTTTCTATCGGGAATTCATTTATTTATTGCTAAAAAATTTTATATTCAGCTATAAAATTTTAATAGTGAAATTATATATTTAAAATTTTAGTTTTTAGTTATAATCTGTTTTTCAAGAAAAAAAATTTTTTTTTTAATTTTTTGTCCTTTTTGTAGGCTCACTTCACTTCACAGAGTTCAAGTAATTTCTTTTCCTTGCAACAACTACATGCATATATGTGCCTTTGTAGCTATGTTTATGTGAAAGTATGTCAACAGACTTCTCTGCGTGACTCTTTTAATTACTCGTATACACTGTATTTATGGCTGTCTGTTGGTTGGCTCTCATGTAGGAGTGTAGTCATTGATATGTTTTTGGCTGGACTGCCTGTCGGCTTTAAAGGTAAACTAGTCAGTGGCTTTAATTGGAGGCGTGATGATTGCAAAGGTTTTCGGTGGTTATTAAGAGTTGGCGATCTATACGTTTATGGTTTGAGCATAAAAATAAAAATGCTCACCTAAAGTTGATCTGTAAGCTATAAAAGTGTATAAATTATATAAATATATATAAATTAACCGATTCACTGCATCCACAAAACCATCGACCATCTCATTCGAAAGAAATGAAATGCGCTTCTCATGCACGAAAGCAGACCAATGGTAATTCTTTTCCTACTCTCAATAAGTTTTTAGTTCCATTAATGTCATTTTAAGTCCCAATAAATGTAAAACAGTCGAGATCCATAAAAAACATAGTTTTTAATCAATAAGAATCTAATGCCCCTGGTTAGCTTTAAATTTTAATTCAAGTAAAGACGGAGATGAAAAAAAATGTGCACCCCAACAAGAAAGGTTACCGAACTTCTTCTTCTTTATTGGCGTTGGCTTCGCTTACGCGTTTATAGCCGAATCAATTACAGCGCGCCATTCATACCTACTTTTCGCTGTCTGGCGCCAATTGGAAATACCAAGTGAATCCAGGTCATTTTCCATTTGATCTTTCCAATAGAGTGGAGGCCTTCCTCTTCCTCTGCTTCCACCAGCGGATACTGCATCGCATACTTTCAAAGCAAAAAGTGCTTACATTCATTCAGACGACATGACCTAGCCTGCGTAGCCGCTGTCTCTTCATTTCCTGAATTATGTCTATTGTTGTTGGTTCTAATACTGGTTCCAAGATAGACATAGTTATCTTCGACTTCAAAGTTATGACTGTCGACAGTGACGTGGGAGTGATGTCGCCACTGCGATGACTATTTGTTTGATGGCAGGATATATTTCGTCTTGCCCTACTACCAGAACCATTTTCTTCGCTTCTTTATCAAGTCTGTAGAAAAAAGAACACACGGCGCGGTTGCTAATGCCAATAATGTTAATATCATTGGCGTACACCAGCAGCTGTACGCTCTTATAGAAGATTGTACCTTCTCTATTCAGCTCTGCAGCTCATATTATTTTCTCCAGCTTTAAATTGAAAAAGTCACACGATAAGGAATCGCCCTGTCTGAAGCTTCGTTTGGTATCGAACGGCTTGGAGAGGTCCTTCCCGATCCTGACGGAGCTTTTAGTGTTGCTTAACGTCAGTTTACATAGTCGTAAAAGTTTTACGGGGATACCAAATTCAGAAATTGCGGCATATAAGCAGCTCCTATTATGGTTGACTTACCAGGTCTAAAGCCACACTGATAAGGTCCAATCAGTTTGTTGACGGTGGGCTTTAGTCTTTCACACAATACGCTTGATAGGAACTTATATGCGATATTAAGAAGGCTTATTTCACGTTAATTGGCGCATACTGTGGGATCGCCTTTTTTTGGGATTTGGGCCGAGCACACTTAAGTTCCAATCGTCGGGCATGCTTTCATCCGGCCATTTTTTACAAAGAAGCTGATGCATGTACCTTATCAGCTCTTCCCCGCTTTTTTCCATCGTCATCAATTGGAGTTTCGGGTTCACCATCTTCGGGTGTTTCCTCTTCACTACCATTCAGCAGGCTGGATAAGTATTCCCTCCATAACCTTCTGTAAGTCGACGTATCTTTTCGTAGAATTTTCGAGCGTTACACTTGTCGGCAAGCTTCTCAAGCTCTTCATAGTCACGCATCTCGGCATTTTTATTTTTTGTCTGCAAATGCGTCTTACTACCCTCTTCAGAACTCGGTATCTATCCCACCCTGCATGTGTTGTGGTCGATCGCAAGGTTGCGAGATAGGCAGTCTGTTTTCTATCCACCGCGACACGGCAGTCCTCATCATACCAGCTGTTTTTGCGACATTTCCGAAATCCAATTGCTTCGTTTGCAACTGTATATAGGGAGTTTGAAATGCCGTCCCATAGTTCCCTTATACCGGGTTGCTGATGAGTGCTCTCAGACAGCAGGTGCGGAAGTCGAGTAGAAAACCGCTCGGCAGTCTGCTGTGATTGCAGCTTTTCAACGTCGAACCTTCCTTGTGTTTGTTGATACACAGAGGCGGGTGCGTATCTTCGCTGCGACAAGATAGTATCAGGTGTACAACTTTGCTTCCGCCGTTTTCCGATAGGTGGCTGTACCGGAGTGTGGCCTTTAAAGTGAGTGTGGACAGTGCCTAACGAATTGTCATCGCCGTTTCAGTGACAGTTGTTCTTGTTTTCGTATTATTCACGCTCGAAAATGTCCGTTTATGTGCCCAATTCTCGCCATTTGCGGGAAGTTTTACTTTTCTGTTACAATTCGAAAAAAAAGCAGAAGCGCATCGAATGCTCTGAGAAACTTACGGTGATGCTGCTCTGAGTGAAAGAACGTTTCGGGAGTGGTTTCAACGTTTTAAAAATGGTGATTTCGATGTCGAAGACAAACATGGTGGTGAAAGAGAAAGAACCTTCAAAGATGAACAACTAGAAGCATTGCTTGATGAAGATTCGTGCCAAATCCAAGAACTGCTTGCCGAATCATTGGGAGTGAGTCAGCAAGCCATTTCAAAACGTCTCAAGGCCCTGGGCATGATTCAGAAGGAAGGAAACTGGGTGCCGTACGAGTTGAAACCGAGGGACATCGAGCGCCGTCTATGTTTATGTGAGCAACTGCTTCAAAGACAAAATCGTAAGGGGTTTTACATCGAATCGTAACCGCTGAAGTGGGTTCGATACGATAATCCTAAACGCAGAAAATCATGGGGAAAGCCCGGGCATGCTTCTTCGTCGAAGGCAAAACCGAATATTCACGGCGCCAGGGTTATGATTAGTATTTGGTGGGATCAGTTCGGTGTGATTTACTACGAGCTCTTAAAACCGGGTGAAACCATCACAGGAGATCGCTACCGAACGCAACTGATGCGCCTTAGTAGCGCGCTAAAAGAAAAGCGGCCACAATATCAAGAGCGACATGACAAAGTCATCCTCCAACACGACAATGCTCGGCCTCACGTCGCAAAAGTGGTCAAAAAGTACCTGGAAACGCTGAAATGGGAAGTCTTGCCCCACCCGCCGTATTCCCCAGATGTCGCTTCTTCTGACTTCCACCTATTCCGTTCGATGGCACACGGCCTGGCATATTAAAATTTTCAATCCTTCGAAGAATTGGAAAAATGGATTGCTTCATGGATAGCGTCAAAAGAGGACTCCTTTTTTCTAGCCGGGATCCGAAAATTGCCGGAAAGATGGGAGAAAGTTGTCGCTAGCGAAGGACAATACTTTGAATAATATATCTGTTAACACTTTTTCGCAATAAAGCTTTTAATTTTGGAAAAACCGGCGGAAGCAAAGTTGTACACCTGATACAATTCAATAAAGGGAGCTCCTTATATAGCAGGAGGTTAAAACGTACTATTAATCCTTTCTACATCTTCGCATTTTGAATTTGTGGCCCTAGAACAGCTTAAGTCACAGCAGGCAACCTATGATGCTCCGTCATTAATTCAATTTTATTGTGAGTTTGGTGGCATTGGCAATTAATCGTTCACTGCTTCCCTACAGTCAAACACCTAATTTGGACTTTTACTGACAGTATTTGCACAGTCTGGAAGAAACAATCGCCCACAAGCGCCCAGCCTCCCGTCCAACAAGACGGGAATTGTGTTTCATCAGGGCAACGCTAGACCACACACATTGATAGCGACTCGCCAAAGGCTCCGAGACCCTTATATTCCGGATTTAGCACCAAGCAATTACCATCTGCATATTCTATTAAGTATATTTGCCACACATTTAATGCATAATTGAATAACTTTTTCCTAAACGTAATACCTACCTATCATTCGTTAGTAATTTTAGTAAAGTCGATACACCCACAGCCCAATGTACTCATCAGAATATGAAGAAATTTGCGGCATAGAAAAATTTTTATTATTAATGTATTTTCCAAAAAAAAAAAAAAATTTGCCTTAGAAGCCATAAAATTGCTTCAATTTTTAGATGTAAGAAAAAAAATCAAATAAAATAACGTAAAAATAAATGAATAAACTTAGATAACTTTGAGCTTTTTGTTTCGTTTTATTCAGCAAATTTTTAGACTGTTTAAAAATAGCTTAAAGAACGTGGTGAATGGAAAAAAGGAGAATAAACTACACTCCTATCACCTATATCAGCATTAAATTGTTGCGTAACCCTTCATGTCATCCCACCCACGCTCACCTTCCTACCTTTCATAGACTTTGTCATAAAAGCCCCAACCTCAGTTTCGATGCTTGCCAAAGTCATTTGCGACTGTGTTTCAGATTCAATAATAATATTGCGTTGGCGTGGCACAAACAATAAAATCACAGCGATACAGTAACTAGATAAAGCGAAATTTGGTTAGCAGCTGCAGGCAAAATCTTGAAACAAGTGGGCTGTTGCTTATGCAGAAATGTAATTCATGTTTGGTCCCTTTTTGCGTTCCGTTTTCGATTCGATTGATGTCTTTGCGTTCCCCTGTTTACATTGGTGTCAAGTTGAAAGCATCAGGTGGCCGTGGGCGTATGAGCAACAGATATAAGAGAGTGCGAAGCCATGATTACAGTGAGCACCAAAAGTTTTAACTTAAAAATTTCAATTATTTATAAGAACATAAAATAGAAGTAATTAAAAAAAAGTTTAGTAAGAATTTAGACAACTTTCAATTGCTACGGCTACGCTGAAATCGAATATAGATTCCTCTTACCTATATCTTCACTTACCGTGACTATGAGCCTTTGGAGTTGAAGCGTTTTTGTTTTTAGTTAAGAGGTCAGTTCATAATGTGCTTACCTCTCTCTTTATACTCTCTGCAAGGTCAATTGTTATTGCCATCTTCACTATACTGTAGCTTCATATTAACTTAAATTTTAGGTTAGGTTGAAGTGGTTATGGATGTGTAAACACGAACACAAAGCTTCGCTATCCATCCAATTCGATTACTTTATAAATTTCACTGATTAATTTATCTTGATGTATTCTATCTTTTATACAACATTGGTGAAAGTAGCTCTGCTCTAGGCAGGGCTGTCACATAGCAGATGAGAGTCAGTTTCTTGCTCTTTATCGTTCTTGGAGCTTTTACAGCATATTCTGAATGGAACTCCCAGCCTTGCCGTTAGTCGTTCTATCAAGCAGTGACTACAGTAACCTTAGAGATGTCCTTTCTAATGAGGGCATATGTTTCGCGTGATCTCTTTCGGTACCGGCCCAAAAGACCATCATGAGAAATAATGTGTTCTATTTTGAATCTCCTGTGGATAATTATGGCTAGAATTTTGCCTTGGTTCCATGGCTTAGGTCAATCCTATTTAATGTTGGCGGATAATGTAGATATTATTTTTCTGTTCTTCTCTTCTTTGGTGCCAGAGGGATATACCAATTGGAACCTGATCGTACCAGTGGATTGGAGGTATTTCCCCTCCTCTGCTTTCACCGGCAAGTACATCGAATACTTTCAACTCTGGAGGGCTGGCCAGCGCGACATCTGATGTAGTTATTGCAGTAGCGGTTCTCCAACCCCGCTTAGGAATAGGCTGGTTAGTATAAATCATCGAGGGTACAGAAGACGAGTTGTTTGCACGCGTTCGGACTAGAAGAAGAGGGGGGTTAGCTGAGTTAGTTTCAGGTGGCATGCAAAAAGGTAGTTAGTGTGGTACGGGAACATACATAGGAATTTATCCTGCTGAATACTGTACCGCGGGACTCTCGAAGCAGAGAGATGGTGTTCTGACTCCGGAAACGCCATTCACAACAAGAGAGTTCATGAAGGTGTTAACTGTCTCTTGTTGAATGACGTAAATTGTTTGTCTGTCTCCTTTCGGTGGGATCCCAGAGGAATTTGCTTGCACAACAAAGCATTATGCTGCTTAACTCGTAGCATAGATGTTTCCCTAGGCAAGTGATGCTCTGGCGACATCAGAAGGTTTCCTGCCACCGTCCACGGTGTTTTGGCATCCTAGTAACTTCTTCAACTTGCTTCTCGCTAGTATTCGGTGCTCAAATCGGTGCAGCGTAGCCTCTATCTCTTCATCCAATATCTTCGTATAAATTGCACAGCTCATCATCCAATCAACTGCCGGAGGCGCCCTTGCCAATACGCACGGGACAATGAATCGTATGCACAACTTTTCATTCGTAGGCTTTCAAGGCCAACTTATGAGATGTTGACATCGTCCATGCTCACGCACAATATAGCAGTACGGGAATGATGAGTGACTTATAGAATTTGGTTTTCTTTCGCCGAGAGAGGACTTTACTTTTCAATTTCCTACTCAGTTCGAAGTAGCACCTATTGGTAAGAGTGATTCTGCGCTGGATTTCTAGACTGCCATTATTGTTGGTGTTAATACTGGTTCTAAGATTAATGAAGTAATCTACGATTTCAAAGTTAAGACTGCCAACAGCCGACTGTTTGTTTAATGACAGGAGGTATTTCATCTTGAGCGGTTTCACTACTATACCCATTCGCTTCGCTTCTTTGTCTAGCTTGAAGAAGGCAGAACTAACGGCGCGGTTATTAAGGGCTGTGACATCAATTACATATTACTTTAGGGCTCAAAAATTATTTGAATTTTCGAGATAAAACAGAATCTTAGCAGAGTTGTCAGATAAGCGAATTTAAGGCAATAGCCTGATTTAGAGGCTTCCGGCATTTAGAAGAATTTTTTCCTTAAATCTATTCTAAAACTATCTAAAAATAAATCTTCCAACCTTCAGTGAGTATTCCATTCATACATATGAGCTAGTTTTAAGCCTGTAAATGTTTAACGTTCACATAAACATACACACACATGTATAAATATTTTTTTTAAATATCATTGGTACTTCCGCAAACAGTTGCATTTATTCACTTGCATTTTGCATGCAGAGGCAGTAAGAATATATGCTCCAGCAAATACTTGTGGTTCTATAGAAAATTTCATATCTTGCTGTCACATGTGTGTATGTACATATTTACATATACCTATTTAAATTGCAATCTCTTTCCGACAACTAGGTGTGTTAGCTTGTAAGAAAGACATTTTACGACTATAATTTAAAATCAGAAAACTTATGAAAATCAGCATGTTCTTTTGCATAAATATGTAGAAATAGAAATGTATGTATATATGCACACATTTCTGATTGGAATATTGCATGCTGAGTACACTTCAGGTGAGTCTTTTTCTTGTGTGCGCTTCCCTACTCTTTACCTTTAAAAAAATGTAAATTTTCGCTGTAACACAAACGCGGTTTCACGATTGTCATATGCAGTTTCGAAAATGGCGCAGTCTGTAAGTAAGTATCACATTACATTACATGTGCAAGTTATGGCAGTTTGCGTGTGTGAAAATATCAAACTTCAGAGAAACTATTACCGAATCTGTTTCCAGGTAATGTCGATTAGAATTTTAGAGCTTAGTTTATTTAACCCAATTATTGAAAAATAGTAATTGAACAAAAAAAAAAACAAAACAAATAGAGAAAAATTCGGTTCGCATTTGCTACCAAGAAAATTGGATTGGAAAAATTCAATTCTTCTTTTATATCTAGTTTTTTCATACAAATAAATTTGTTTCCTGGTTTCTATCTATGTCTACTCAGAGCCGATTATAAAACGCCCCAAACGAGGCAAGCGAGCTCGACACAACCCAACTGTCACCAAAGCTGAGTTCAACGCAATCTACAAGAAAGCCTTTTTTATAAGGTTAGAATTTTAATCTGAAAAAGACCAATGACTAAGATACCTATTTTTTTTTATTTTTCAAATTTCTTCGCCGCATTAGATCGATTATACTCAACACTTTGTTTTAGTTAATTTTTACGATCGAAAAGAACTTTTTCACTCACACATATCGTCCATGTTTTCCTAAAGGCAATTATTATAATGCCCACTTTTCACCAAGTGAAATTTTTGGTATAGAATAATATCTTCAGTTTGACTGTTTGATGGCTTTCAGCAATTTTTAGATTTTTTTTTTAAATTTTCATAAATTTGAGTAGTTTGCATAAAACTGAAACAACGTTTCGAATAAAGTATAAGATGAATACTTATTTGGAAAGTTTTAACTAGCATAAAGTATAGAATAGAAAGTATGAGGAGTGTTTTTGTTTTTGCAATGATATCTTCAATTGAATGTATCACAATATGAGTCTTACTAATGATGAATTATATATTTATATCGTGTTGAAACTACACTACTGAAAAGCACGTGTACAAGTATGTTACGTATACGCCGTGTGAACCACCAAATAAATTACGTGTATGTATAATATAACGATTAAAAAATAAAAATATTATATGTGATAGGGAGCACCATAACCTTTCTAAGATATATAGTTTTCAAGGAGGCAATACTTTTACCGAAGTTGGTCTTTTTGACAGCTGTTACTTGATTTATATTCATTTTGATTTGTCATTTCATAATGTACACACTTTCTCCAGAACAACTTGCGCGTTCGAAAATTGCACTTGGGCCCATCCACTTTATGAAAAATTTTGCGAAGGATCTTGGTTTGTTTAAATTACATGCGCCTTAGTTCTTCCTGAAAACCACATATCCAAATAAAAACACTCTTTTTGTTATTCGCATTAAAAATTCAGCGCTAAAAATTGTTCCCAGTTCTCCCATTGGCTGATGATATTCGGTCAGTGATCAAGACATATTTTATTATTGCAATATTCTCCATTTATTTCTTATAAATAAACTATGAACACTTCTATTTTTTATTGTATTATTAATATTATTATTTTGTTTTGCTCTAACTTCGCCTGCCGTTGTATCACGTATCCTAGTCAAGTTCAAAAGATTTTTTTATTATAAATTGTGCTAACATTTGTTTCTTAGGGTCATATGTACATATATGGCAATCTTGAGGACATATAAAGATGTGTAACATAACATACAGCAGCAAGAATGGTCTGTCGCTAGGCATCTGCAATACCGTTGATTTTAATGCAGCGCCATCACTTTTCTTGCCAATGACATTCGAGAAATGACAGTGAAAGAGACAAATATTAAATTATATGTATTTATTATGGTCATGCATACATACATACGAGTACATATGACACGTGCTTTCATATGTATTATTAATAACATATGAAATGATAATAACATTGAGGGTTACACATATGCCCATACATATAGATATACATACATTTATATCAGTATACAATATATAAAACAACCAACATTAAAAATGGGTTTGCTTGTAAAATTAAATTTAATGACAATCGCTAACATTTTATAAACATTAAAAACTCATTAAATAAAATAACAATAATTGTACTTGCGGAATTGTATACAGTTGTTATCTTTTCATATAAATACATATATCTTCAATAAATATATAAAAATCTTCTATGAAATGATCTACTGAGATTTCCAATAACACTATTTTGAATTTTGAATTGTGAATTTTGAATTTTGAATTTTGAATTTTGAATTTTGAATTTTGAATTTTGAATTTTGAATTTTGAATTTTGAATTTTGAATTTTGAATTTTGAATTTTGAATTTTGAATTTTGAATTTTGAATTTTGAATTTTGAATTTTGAATTTTGAATTTTGAATTTTGAATTTTGAATTTTGAATTTTGAATTTTGAATTTTGAATTTTGAATTTTGAATTTTGAATTTTGAATTTTGAATTTTGAATTTTGAATTTTGAATTTTGAATTTTGAATTTTGAATTTTGAGTTTTGAATTTTGAATTTTGAATTTTGAATTTTGAATTTTGAATTTTGAATTTTGAATTTTGAATTTTGAATTTTGAATTTTGAATTTTGAATTTTGAATTTTGAATTTTGAATTTTGAATTTTGAATTTTGAATTTTGAATTTTGAATTTTGAATTTTGAATTTTGAATTTTGAATTGTGAATTTTGAATTTTGAATTTTGAATTTTGAATTTTGAATTTTGAATTTTGAATTTTGAATTTTGAATTTTGAATTTTGAATTTTGAATTTTGAATTTTGAATTTTGAATTTTGAATTTTGAATTTTGAATTTTGAATTTTGAATTTTGAATTTTGAATTTTGAATTTTGAATTTTGAATTTTGAATTTTGAATTTTGAATTTTGAATTTTGAATTTTGAGTTTTGAATTTTGAATTTTGAATTTTGAATTTTGAATTTTGAATTTTGAATTTTGAATTTTGAATTTTGAATTTTGAATTTTGAATTTTGAATTTTGAATTTTGAATTTTGAATTTTGAATTTTGAATTTTGAATTTTGAATTTTGAATTTTGAATTTTTTGTTGTTCTAATAAGTTAGTGAGAATTTTTTGCAATAACATCTTTGTGTTCTACTTTACTTACATATTGTCAAATTTTTACCAGGAAATTGTTACAAACCCATTTTGGTACATAAAAATAATGAGTAAATGACAAAATTTCCACTTCAGCAAATCTTTTGGGTTTAATCTTATTTCGAAAACGTGCTCTGACTATATAAATTTAAACTTACAAACAGAACTGCTTTAATTACTTAGTATTTATGATATTCACATTTTTGTGCAATTAATGTGGTCAGTTAATTTCCGAAAATTTCACAAAAGAGCAATTCAAAAGTCTCACTAATTACTGCAGAGTTTCACAGCTAGACTAATACTGGCGATGATACAGATGTAAATGTAACGCTTAAGCTTCCAGCAGTGGATTATAACACAATTAAAAGTAATAGGACGTGGAGGAATAAATGTAGTAGAAAAGAAAATAAGGCAAAATGAAAGAATGTGTCTGTGTTTTGTTTTATTTATAAAAAAACACTTTAGTGTATTTTGGGGACTCCATCAAACATTAAAATTATACACTTAAATGTTATAAAAATTTTTTTTTATTCTTAAGAGATTGTAGCTGGATTTAGCAAATTTTGTATTTTGAAGTGACCATCGAATTATTAATGCTTTTTTCGTGTTATTTTTCTATAAAGTGCTGTCGCTTTTGCTTCCACTTATGCATGTATAGGCTCTGTGGTTATCAAATTGTGCTGAGGCAAAAATAATTGCTGCTTTTGAAAATTACAGTATCAGATGTAATAGAAATGCTTGTGGGAAGTGCAAATACATATTTTAAGCTCTTTTACATCACTCATTTTTGTTAGCGTCGCATTTTTCTGAAGGCAGCGGCCTTATAGCACATTTTTTCATGCAAACTATAGTCGATCCTAAAATGGATTATAATATGGATGACATTCTTCAACTCTGGCTAAACACATATCAGCTACGCAGCCCATGTAAGATTTTCTGGTAAGAACTTCTATAATTGGCATTGAAATTTTAGCCTGTAAGTGCTAGTTTCGCAGTTTCTTTACATATAATTTATCCACGTGTCAATTATTATAAAAGCTTGGTTGGTCATAAAACAAATATTTGCGAAAATTAAAATTAATATTTGATGTTTAGCACAAAATGCATTTGAAGTGATTTAAAATTTATTACATCCATCGAAATTGATTTAAAGTACTTTTCTTTAACTCAAAGTGAACATTTTTTACTTTGGCCAACCAACATACTGATAACTATATTTTAAATTCTTTATTAAGGGAGAGAGTTCTAAACAAAATGTGTGTATTTGCATATAGAGTATGACTGGGTGTAGGAACCTATTTTATTGGTGCATTGCATACACTCAGAATTCAGTAAGGCGATTAAATTTATGCGCAATTTTTTTTTCAAACCAACGACTATCGACCACTGTCTACGCCATATATTCATTAATTCGGGAAAGTTCCTATGCACATTTTTACGGCAATGGAATTTTTTGTAAAATTTGGTTTTCAAAATTTTCCTTAACTGTGAAGTAAATAGTAATTAATTCTAACTTTGTATAATCAAAAGAGTGTAACTTAACGGTTAATCCACAGTTTAAGGCGATGAGGCGATTAAAATAAAAAAGATAGATACATATACATGTGCGTATAGGAGTTTGAGAATTTGGATTGCTAAGGTAAGAAGATTTATGCTTAAACTCGAGAAAAAAAAACAATTGCTTTGTTGATAAATATGCAAATTGCCACCTACGCACGATCTATGCTTATATTCAAATCAAAGTTATTTTCATTTCTAGCAAATTGTACATAGTTCCTGCTTTATTTTCAGGAAACAAAAAATTCCATTTACGCATTTTATCCAAAAATTTAGCAGAAACGTACAATATATATGAATATTTTTTCAAACAGATATAAGACAGACGTAGATGGGAGTTTAGTATTTGCTGTAACCTATGTTGACTTATCTTCTGATCATTCCTAAATAATCATTAAATTGAACGAACAAGCAATTGAAAGTGAGCATGCTTTTCGATTAACTGCATCAAGAACTAACTGGTTTAAATATAAAAAATTCATTAGCAGTCACATACAGACCAATCCGCAAATAGAGAGAGAGAGAGAAACTGATGTTGAAAACGAGTTTCTTGTATTTAATAGTATACTAGCAACAGCAGCAACTATAGCCACACCAGCGCAGAGAACAAAAGCAAAAATATTGAAAACTAATAGCAGAATAGAATTATTGGTCCGTAATAAGTGATGTTTGCGTCGCAAATGGCAAGCCTACCGATCTCCCGTCTTAAGGTGGCAGAAAACAAACTAAAAAAGGCATTAAGATACGACGAAGAAAGAAGTATTAAAAATCCTTATAACGTCTTTGTCTCCCAATGTTTCTACTAAAAAATCTCTATGGACAGCTGGCAAAAACCTTAAGCCGCCACTAAGCACTGAATTACCGTTGAGACTGCGTAACGGTTCATGGGCGGTTCAAGAATGGAAGAAGAAAAGACGTCTTGTTTTGCAGAGCACCTTAGCACAGTATTTCAATCAAATACTGCTACAAATAGTGCACCTTTGACACCGAATCATACTGCTCCTAGAAGCACTATGACTTGCGGAGCATCTGTGTCTGAACTAAAAGGTATTATTATCGCCTTAAATCCAAATTAAATCCGCCATATCTCACCAAAAAAGCTAAAAGAATTGCCAAACATTGCTCTTGTTTTTCTTGCAAAGCTTTTCAGTGTCATTTTAATGCTAGGATATTATCCACAAATCTGGAAAAAGTGGATAAAGTAGATAATTATGATAGCTAAACCAGATAAAGACCCAACCCTACCGTCATCATATAAACCAATCAGCCTGTTGCCTTGCCTATCAAAACTTTTCGAAAAAGTGCTGCTCTCAAAAATTACTCCTTTTCTCCATCAAAATGAAATTATTCCTATACATCAATTTAGTTTTCGGGAAAAACTTGAAATCGCAGCAAAATCATCCGAACCCTTTGGCTAACACCTTCGTCCATGCAACAAGTCAAATCCACCTACGGAGAAGAGACAAAGCAACCTTCTAAAGAGTAACGTCAAGCCAGCAGCCCATTCCTACTAATGGGCTCTATGTTTTAGTTGAATTTATGATTTTATTACTTAGTGTTAAGCTTCAGATGTCGCAGCAGATTCAATAAATAAATATTAATGTTAAAAAAAGATATAAGACAGAAAGTAAGAAAGAAGCTTTCTATGCTGAAATAATTAATTTCGGTACAAATCATTAAGCTGAACAATGAAAAAGTTGAAAAACATGGAACAGGCTTCTTCTTGCAAAAACTAATATGATATGAATATTTTCATTCAAGACCTCAATCGAAGAAAAGCTACTCAAATTTGTTACTTAACATAGAAATTAATTAATTAATTTGTTGGTAAGTTTTCAATTCAGTCAGATATTGAAGTTAGTTTAACTTGGATTGGCGCCACTAGTAATACAAAATAACTGAACTCCAGCCCACTGCTTACTTATCGAATAAAAACAAATTGAAAGTTTTTGTTATTCAGTTTTTTTTTTTGAGGTTGGGAACTTTGTAATTTGTTTTCATTTAGGTCATTCACATCAAAAAAGAGCCATTTAAGTTTTTACGCCAATTTACCACTAAAATTTTTTATTATTTACAACTACAAATCATAAAATAATAAAAAAGCTGCTTACATAAAACACTGTGTATTTATTTACTTCATACTTTAGTGTGAGAACACTCTCACTGAAAAAAATGCCTCAAATACCTAAAATGTTTAATTGCGATAATTAAGAGCAGCATCACTCCCATAAATTTGTCTTTTCGTCTAGACCGAAAGGCTTATTAGCAGCTTAAGAGTATTTAATGTCAATAACTCACAGCCAACAAATTTTGGCCGAGTATTTAATGCATTAATTTTATAAAAAGTATGCAAATAAATATAATCATACATATGCTTAAACATATGTACATATGTATGTAGGTATGTAAATCTGCATGTGAGCAGGCTTTCATGGAACATTTTATAAAACCAACAAATTTCTTATTACGATAGTCATGTTTGAAGGCTTGAGTGACTTCACTTAGTTTAACCTCACATGTCTAAAGGTATACATATGAGGGAATTAACAAAAGTTCGGTCAGTTGGTGACTTTCAATTTGTTTTTGTTAAATCTAAAAATATTACTATCTTTGCAATTGCTTTCAAATTTGATAATGTTCCAGTACGATCCAGAAACCGAACCGCAGTCCATTGTATGGAGCCCAACAAGAGCAAACCCATCCGTAAAATCTAAGCAACAAAAATTAGTAGCAAAAGTAATGTTGTCATTTTACTTCACCCGATCTAAACTCCCAGCTGCTATTCTACTCGAAAAGGTTCAACATGGTATACCGAAGGAACTAAAAGTTTCCAAAAGTTTGTTGGAAAACAGGCAGAGAGAGGATTTGCGGCGCTACTTTTTACATCATGACAACGCGCCATTCCACACTGCTGAATTAACGAGTAATTTTATTAAACGAATAAATACAAAAAAAACTTACCGAACTTTTGTTGATCTCCTCGTACATATTTACAACCACATATTTGTACGCTTAATTTAATTACAATTACGTACAAAATAAGCCTGCACGGACAATTAAAGTTGACATTACCAGTACACTAAGTAATTTGTATGCGTGTGACTTTGAATATTTCAGTTAGCCATAGTAATTTGATACTGTGGAATTCTACAAGCAGATAAATATTCACACACATACTCATATGCATATACCTCATTTTATTACTAGCTCAAGAGAAGAAAATTGAAAAACTAACAGTGGTAAGTTGGAAGCCTTTATTTTATGTCAGAAATACACTTGAAAGGGTTGGCATTCCCAGCCGAGAACCTTCTTTGGACAATATGTTGTAATTATAGAAATGTTACTCATACGCCCCTGGCATTCATATTTATTTATAAGTGTCGCCGTGCTGGAGATAATTTGAAGATTTATGATTTTTAATGTTCTCTGTAAAATGGATGAAGTTTTTCTTTGAACAATGTATATACATACATATATTTTTATTCCCTTAAAGTTCACAAAATTGTCTAAAAATATGTATATTACATAATTAATTATAATTATAACTTTTAGAAAGCTCATTATTACCACTTCCTTTCTTTATGCTGCTATTAAAAATGTATACTCCCTTAACAACATCATCTATTGTTACTCTCAATTTTACCTCCCAAACCGAGATTGTCACTTTTAGTGCTGTTAAATTCCATTTAACGTTGCTGTTAAAAATATAGCGATTATTAGTCAAATTCTTATATATATATTTTTATATATATATGCATGAGTAGTTGGGTGGTTGGGTATAAAGTAGTCATTTGAGGCTGGCGACAATGACAGCCAAAAGCTGTGCACTGTCAGCAGTTGCGTATGATAAATGATGACGACGATACGCGTATCCATAATGAATGATGGGTTTTGTAGGAGAATGATGATGATTATGCCGATGCGCCTATCGATGTCGGCGTATTCGCCAGGGTGCCGTGGAATGTGTTGCTTAAGACGGCGCGCTGTGCATATCAAAAGTCATTTAATCATTTAATGTTGCGTTCATTGCACTCTCTGTGTATTCAAGAGTACTTGAATAATACTTAAACGGTACCTTTTTAGCTTCAGAACATTTTGCTGAAACCCATCGATGCGTTATCGAGATTAATGAAAGGTTTAAACATCTATACATACATTTAGAATTTTTGATACCGATTTTCGACACCAGCTTGCCTTGTGCTATCCAATTGCTGGAAAGACTACACTTGTTCACATATCTGAGCTGCTATTTCTCCTTCCTTACAAGCATTATATATACTTACACTTGTCTTGAAGCTTTTTGTTTGGTATTAAAACTCATCGTAAGCTTATTCCAAAATCAACCGTAAGTTTTTTTTTTGGTATAATGGTTTCCCTTCAATTATTATAAAATTCTCGGAGCAGCAAATGTGACAAGTGTGGTTAATACCTATCCACCAAGTGAGAAATGGATCTTGTTGCTGAGGAAAATGTTGGTCGCCGTCCCCTGCTTGTTGTGCAAGCACCCAATCGACGTATGTATGGCGTAGAGAATGATCAGCTGACTTCAGTTGTTGTCTGAACTGGACTTTATTTTAATGTAGGTGTAAGTCCAAGTGCAAACTGCCCAACAATATGCTGTAGGAGAGTCCCAGCTATTAAGAACTTTGGTAAATAGACACATTCAGGTCTTTAGCTGTATTTTAGTAGCGATATTTGTAGTGGAATGAACAAAAACATGATGCTCAGGCCTCACAATATCAGCAACCCATCCAATCTTTTAAAATTTCTTAAAATTTTTTATTTAATTGGACAATTATGTGCACCAGAATCTTCTCTTGAAGCGCAAAACTCAACTCTTCAACTCCTCATTTACCATATTGAAAAAAAACTAAAAACCTATTTCTTTGAAAAAACATTCGTACAACTTTAATGAAAGTTGATTAAAAGATGAATTATAATTTTTGTTTGAAGAGAGCGCAGACCATTTTTTGCCTACGGATTATATATTGGTACAGAAAAGGGCAACTTTACGAGCCATTTTTCGACTTCTTCAAAATTAGCGAAGCACTGCTCTTCATAGGAGTGTCCCATCGATGCGAAAAGGTGATAGTCGGTCGGGGCGAGGTCTGGAGAGTACGGCGGGTGCCATAATATTTCCCAATTAAGTGTTTTTAATTTCTCTTTCACCAGTTTAGCGGTATGAGACGGCGCGTTGTCATGTTGCAAGATAACTTTGCCGTGTCTTCGGGCCCATTCCGACCGTTTTTCGATCAACGCATGATTCAAATTGATCATTTGTTGTTG
This sequence comes from Ceratitis rosa, assembly GCA_037013455.1. Classification (NCBI taxonomy): domain Eukaryota; kingdom Metazoa; phylum Arthropoda; class Insecta; order Diptera; family Tephritidae; genus Ceratitis; species Ceratitis rosa. Next base: position 18,328,164 of record JAWMAG010000006.1, read on the forward strand.
GTAGCGATCCGTGTTCACCGTTTCACCAGGTTTTAACAACTCGTAGTACACCACACCACACTGGTCCCATCAAACACAGAGCATTGTCTTACGGCCAAAGCGATTTGGCCTTGCAGTCGATGGGCCAGCTTCACCAGGGGAAAGCCATGATTTTTTTTCGTTTCGGGTTCTCCATTTTTCGTCCCCCGTGACAATTCGATGCAGAAAAGATTTCCTTTAGAATCGTTGAAGCAGCATTTCACAAACGGTTTTTCGATTTTCCATTTTGTCTATCGTTCTATCGTTCAGCTGGTGTGGCACCCATTTTCAATACTTCTCGATCTTTCCCATGGCTTTTAAACGTTGGCAAATTGCACCTCGAGTCACATGTAGTGTTTCTCCCATAAGTTTCTACCAGCAACCGGTGAGCTTAAGCTGCTTTTTTCTTTTGATGAAATAAGAAAAGCAACGAATGCCGCAAATGCGATTTACTTGGAACGAAACTCGACATATTCACTGAGGTAAACAAATATGACGCTATTATTTTGGCGGAATGTGACTTGCGTATTTTTGTAGGTTAATGTCAATAGAAAAAAATTACATACATGCCAAATCATAGAAATTTATACATATTGCTAGCGACATCTACTAGTAAAACCGGCACACTTCAACAAACACACCTGGTACAGCATGGAGCACTGAGCACCTACAAGGAAAAGGAAATGTGGCAGAAGATTCTACCGAAAGGCTGTTTCATCCATCATCGTAAGCCAGTAACAGTTTTTGTTCAAGTATGGCTTGCAGTAGTCAAGACGAAAGCTGTTTGGAGGAGGAAATTGAGCCAGTACTCAGTACTCACAGCTCTTAGCATCCCATGGGCAGACATATCCGGTTATATTAGGTCAAGTAAAAAGTTCGTTTATCTAAGAGATGGCATTATTGTCCATAGTACAAGTGTTACGTGACGCATCATGTCATACTATACGGCGCTGAAAACATGTTTATTCGCGCTAAAAGTTTGTCTTTGACAGTTTTTCGATTGATTGACTCAGTATGTTGTGAGCGCTCGTCAAAGATGACACCAGCAAATAGAAAATTCACTATATTTTACAATTTTTTCTTCGATGAAGGCAAAAAGCAGCAAAAGCGGCTGAAAAAATTAATTTAGTTTATGGGTTCGATACTGTAAACGAACGTGTAGCACAAAAGTGATTTGCTAGGTTCCGTTCCGGGAATTTCGATGTCAGAGATGCACCACGCGTCGGGAGGCCTGTCGTCTAAAATTGCGATAAAATCATGGAAATAGTGGAAACAGACCGTCACGTGAGCACTTATTTAATTGGTGAGGAATTAAAGATAAGCCAGAAAACCGTTTGGAACTATTTGAATAAAAAAAAACCGAACAAACTTTTTACTTTACCTAATATTTGAATTAGCAAACTTTGATTTTTAAGCTAACGATATCAATATTGATTTTTGTTGTTTTCTTCTCTTCCGACTTGTTTTGAATTATTAATTCAATTTGACAAAAGGGAATTCTATGAACTTGTCATGGTTTTGACAATTGTTACACTGAAAACAAAAACAAAATACACGGTAATTGTTGTTTTGTTCTCCTGCTCTCACCTTTAAGAATTCGCCTTAAAAAAAACCAATAAATCAAATAAAATATTAAATTTGTAGACAAATTGACATTAAGTGGCTCAATCAATAATTTATTTCCGACGCCAATGTCACAGAGTGACAGGGAAATATGCACGAATGTGTAAAAGAAAACATGCAAAAATAATATATCTTTATGTACTTGTCAACATTAAAGAAACAAAGAAGCAAACAAATAATTCAAAAAATATTTCTATTCACAGCAACATGCTGAATTTAAAGAAAAGCATACATACGTGTACATATATACAGTGACTTTTACAAACATTCATAAAAAGTATTTTTTTCGGTAATCTAATTTTATTCTTTTTTTGTAATATAATATAAAAAATGTTAATATTCAAAAAACTCAAAATAGCTCCTCCATTACTTTATATGAAATGAAAATTTGTATTTTATAACATTTGGGGTTTTTAGTGCTACATTTTTAGTGAACACTTTTGTAACTAGTGTGACCGGTACACAAACACACATTATATTTTCTTATTTTCAGTATTTAATATGCCCGTCTTTCGCCTTAATCATCAGTTGCAGCCAATTAACTATTTATTAAGTTATCTAAGATTTGAGGGCTTATATTGGAGCACTCCTCGTTAATTCCATAAATTCTCTATCGAGTTGAGATTAGATGGATAATTAAAAAATAATAATAATAATAATTTTCTGCCCTCATAATTCTATTGATTCGTCGCAAAACACCTAACATCCCCAGATCATTAAGGTGCCGACAACAAACGTCATGGTCTCTTGAATATTTCGATATGTGATGTTATCTTTTGGAGCCATCTGAGCCTACACGTTTGATTTTCGACTCGTTACCAAATTCCATTGAGAAATGTCCCAATTAATATGATCTCTAGCGAAGAGGTTTTCGTATCTTAATTTTAGTTTTCATACCCACTTCTGGCTCGACACGTTAAGATTAAGTACAACGGACATCTCTTTATGGGCTTGCACGGCATTGTCTACAGCTCCTGACACAACTAATATCTTGACCATTCTCCTAGTACATGAGCTCAACTTGCTTGGACGTCCACCTTTTCGCCTAATTAGTAGAGTATCACATTTTTTTAAGATTTTGGAGATAAACCCCATTGAAACTCTACATTTCTTCAACTGCATTACGTGTTATAGCCCAGATCACTTTTGGCATTTTTTTTATCTGGATTAAATGCCTCAAATGAATGCAGATTTTATTAATTTTACACAAAACTTACCTTAATTAGCGAAAATAATTCCTATTGTCAAAGAAAATTATTAATCTTGCCACCATTGACCCAATATCGAAATGAATATTTCAGTTACAAAAGTGTTCATAAAAATTTGCAGGTCTCGTTATAAAGTCTGATGAAACAACAAAAACAATGTATATATAAAATACTTAAAGATTATAATTGAATATGTGGCCAGTTCGTTTTTTATGAACAATTTTCTAAGTCACTGTATATAAATGTATGTGTAAATGCCGAAATATAAACACGTATGTTTGTAAGTGCAAAACAGTTATTTTCGTCTGCATAACAATACAGTTATTTGCATTTAGAAACCATGTATTCTACTTTAAGATAGTTTTGAATATTATTATTAATTCAAGTAGCATATTTTTCGTTTGTTCACGCCCACATTTCAGCATGGTAGGCATATTCACGCCCAAAGAGCAGACTGTCACTTCGGGAAAGAAACAAAATGAAAAAAAAAATAAAAATTAATAAAATATAAAGCTATGTTTATTATACATGCAAGTAAGTGGAAATTCAAAATTTACACCATAGTCTCTGCCACTAAGTACTGTCGAATATGGTAAAGGCTTAAATTTTCTTTTGAAACAAAAATCGATTAAAGTATTTTTTTTTCATTCAGTTAGCAAAACTGAGGCGAGCAAGATTAGTAAATTAAATAATTTTAATTAAAAAAAATTTAATTAATTTTCTACCATTATATTGTCTCCTACATTTAATACAGAACAATAGTCTGTTATTGCAAATCGAAATAAATTAGCTCGAAAAAAACTTCCTATTCCCTTTATTTTTGGAAATTTTTATTATCTTGGTGAAAAAATATTTAATGATTTATAAGTATAAATTCACTACTGGCTGTGCTCTACGAGCAGAGTTAATAATTGGTCCATCCGTCTTCAAAAAATTAAAACGGTCTTGCAGTCAATTGGGAATGCTATAGAGCCGTAAGTAATGCCTTTTTTGTGCCTGAATATGGTTGTTGATGCGGACGACTTTTGGTTTCAGCAAGACGGCGCTATATGCCATACAACCAACGAAACAAACAATTTGTTGAGGGAAAACTTTAGTGAGCGCATTATCTTGGGTCATGGGTCTGTGCCGAAGCCATCAAGTTCGTGCAATTTAACACCGCTGGACTCAGTTTTGTGAGGTTATTTGATGTTGCATATTTACGCATACAAACTCGAGACGACTGTCTTCTTGGAAGAGAATGTTTGGCGCGTTATTGCTGAACTACGGACCCAACTGCTGCTAAAAGTGGTCGAAAATTAAGTCTCAGGGATTGAATTTATTCGAGCAAGCCACCGAAGTCATTTGTAAATCAGAATTGCGTACCTTTATCCTTATACTAAAGCAAAATTCCTGGCCGAAACTATAGATTACATGCGTTTTATCTATTCTTAAAAAACACAGCGTGTCTAAAAAAACACCCCTTAATAAATGAGTTTAATATGGTAATGTGCAAAATAATTGAAAATTGACACAATTGTTTGTGTAAATATTGAAATTAAAAGACGTATTGCTTTTCAAATATTTAATTAGAATAAAATGTAAATGAAACAAAATTTAAGTTTTATTGAATTAAATTTAATTACAAATTCAAATATAATTTCCAATTAAGAGCTAAATCAATACACATACCATACCTAATTGAGCAGAAGAAAAATAAATAAACAAAGAAATATGTAAAAAGATTAAGCTAATAATATTGTAATAATTTAAATAGCCTGAAATATGATTTATATTTAGGAATTTGTATGAAATATTTCTTGCAATATTTTGCAATGTATTTTGATCGCACAATATCGAATATACGAGTAGATTAACAAAAGTTCGGTAAGTTGACCACAAAAAAAAGAAATTATTTTTGTAATTATTCGTAACCTTTGTGCTTTTCTATCTTCTCTAAATAATCGCCATGGATTTCAATGCATTTCTTAAGCCTATAGAACCACTTCTGAAAACAGTCTTCAAAATTTTGCTATTTAAACATTCAGCATTAAGCGCATTAATTATCTCCTCGTTGCTTTAAAGACCTTTTCTCTTAAATTTTTTTTCAATTTTTGGAAATAATCAGAAATCACAAGGTGCTATAGCCGGAAAATATGGTCCTGGACGTATTCCTTCGAACCCGGAGATCACAATAAAACTACTCGTTATTTCAGCAGTGTGGAATGGCGCGTTGCCATTATGTAAAAAGTAGCGCAGCAAATCCTCTTTCTTCCAGTTTTTCAACAAATTTTTGAAAACTTTTGGTAAGCACTCAAAATACATTCGAGCCTCTTTCTTCGTGTATCCCAGATGACTTCTTAATATTCGAGATAAAGCCATGGCATTCAAACCGAATTCATTAGCAATCATTTCTTGTGTCAAGTTTGGACTTCCCCAGAGCTACAGTGTGATGTGAGCAGTGGAAGATTTTGGTCGACATTCTCGAGGCTCGTCCTCTTCGGAACCACTTAGAAGTAATCTCTAAGGACAATGCAATCGTTCGATATGCAATTTGGCATACACTGAATATTTGTGTTGGCTATAAAATATGTAGAAACCCGAAGAGAATCGCATGGCAAATTTCTGTTTGTATTGGCGGTGGAATTTCGTCTGACCTATCCTCAGCTATCTTGCGGTTTCTCGTCTCCATTTTAGCCGATCGTTTTAAAATTTTGAAATGAACACTTTTATTTTATTTATATAAGATATAGCTTACAACATAAATCTTATAAGCTATTTGTTTGGGAGCTATAGCTACTAGGCCTTAAGCTGAAATGAACACTAAAAAAGTGATTGCAAAGGATTTGGTATTTTTACATTTAACGAAAACAAATTGAAAGTCACCAACTGACCGAGTTTTTGTTAATCCCCTCGTATGTGCGACATAAAGTGTTTTTATTTCATCAACAGAGCATGAATGAAGAGTACACACACATATACACACGTGCTTTAATTAAGTAATAAATGTATATACATTACAAGGACATTATTTCTAAGAAAATGTTAAGTGACATGTCTTCTCCACTAACAACAATTAGGTGGTCATTAACTTCAAGCAAAACGCAACGGGAAGCCCTACAGATGCTTAATGATAAGAAAAACTCAATTAGATTATTTATTATACTCATAGTTGAACAAATTAGTTATGTGAGAACTATATTCTGGAATACCAAGATACATATACAAAATGTATTTGTATTTGTATAAGTTGCTTTGATCTTAGCAGTGATGGCAGGAAGGAGGGAATATGAATTGAACCAAATGGAAATGACCTACGAATAAGTGAACTCATCATTAATAACGTGGCAACTAATATTCTGACTTGCCATATATATTTTATTAACTGAATTATTTCATTATATACATATTTTTATAATTATATGTATATGTATTCACGCTTTGTAACCGCTGAAACGATTTTCGATCGGAATCTTCTTTCAAAATTTTTGGTGTGAGCCTTGATGTTTCCCCAACAAATAGCGAAACCTTCAGTTTACTCTCGGCCACCTTCAAATGATTGATAGATTTTCATGTTATTTCTTATTGGAAATACACTCGAAGTTATTCCCAGTCCCAGCCGATGGGCGACCCAATTGTCAAAATTAACTTTATATTTACTTTCCTTATATTTCAGTTGCTTCTTCTCATTTGTGTGCCAATTCGTATGATAAATAAATTGAATAAAATGCGCTGAATAATCGCTTGAGCATGCGGTTATGAATTATTTTGCGGTAAAAATGTGCTTATATGGCTGGAGAATTTATTCAGTACGAAAACGGCTGATATAAACTACATACAAATACAAACTACATATTATTAAGATTTATGAGCTATAATAACTGGAAATATGTGCCAAATTTGTATGTTTGCATGAGTGAAATGATTTACTAGTACTAAAATGGCAAATAAAAGTTGCCAAGTGAGCGCCATTTGGCGCGAAAAGAAAAGAAATTATTTCTTTAGAAAATCTTAAGTCTAGACAAGACTCATCCAAATTAGAAAGCAGTTTTATAGTACGAAATATTTATATAATTTTTTTTTTTTAATTTTTTTAAACTTATTTTTATTTTGGTTCTTATTTTTCAAATTACTAATATTTTTAAAGTTATATTTTCACTTCGAGTTTGGTTTTTATTATTACTTTTATTTTAATTTTTATTTTAAATTAGTTTTATTTTCAAATTGACTTTTATTATCATTTTTTATAATTATCATTTTTTAATTTATTTTCAGTTTATTTTTGATTTTTTAATTGTTTTTTTAATTTTTGTTTTAGTATTGTTATTGTTATTTTTATTTTGGCTCTGATTTGTATTTTTATTTTCTTTTAAAGCTTTAAATAAATTTTTATTACCACTTTTCTTTTTTGTTTTCTTTGAAATTGATTTTTGTTTTAATTTTTTTCCTTTTTAATTTATTTTTTTAATTTACTTATTTACGCTGACAATTGTAGCAGTTTCTCTTCTCTTTTAAATTGCAGTTGTGCTATGTAAGAGTCTTATACTTTAAAGTTTTTTCAGTCAAGAAACCACGTCCAGTGAAAATTCTTTTCATTTTTGGCAAACAATTGTCATTAAAGTGAGGTGATGTGTTGAAATGTGAATTTATATATACCGCGTATGTATGTATTTGTGGTGCTAAATAAGGCAATGACTGCGTGCGCCAATGAGTTTCGATGGCTCCAAATGGAACTGCTGGTTTTATACTCCGTTTACTTTTATTTCTTTGCATTACTGTTATTTGTTGTTATTTGTTTACTTCACCATCTACGCATTCAATTAGTCCATGGAGGTATATCCGCTTCTTTGTTGTTGTTTTATTGCACTACTTGCTGATATTTTGAAACTTGTTATATTAAAAAAGAGGATTAAATAAAGGGTAACAAAAATGGGGAAAATATGAAATAAAAATAATAAAAATGACAAAAATCGTACTGAACAGTGACTCAGTTTTTGTTCTTGTAACAAAAGAACTCTGCATTGTTACTACTTGCTTTGACCGCAACAACCTAAAGCAAGTCTAAACTGCGAAGGGTGGTAAATTTATTACTGCTAATCAAAAATTAATTTTGTAAAAGTTGTTTCGTCATTTTCAAGCAACTGAACCGAGAGAAGCCACTGACTGAGTAACTACTGTACGAGGGGATTAAGGAAAGTTCGGTCAGTTGGTGGCTTTCAATTCAGTGAATACCAAATTGCATATGGAATAATTGCACCGTCCTTAAATACTATTTCTAAGCGATTACGAAGACTCCCAACCGGATATTTTCCGTGGAGGACAAGTCCACAGAATGTCGACCAAAATCTTCCACTGATGACGTCACTGTAGCTCTGGTGAAGTCCAAAATTGACGAAGACCCGCGATTGATACAAGAAATGATTGCTAATGAATTGGATTTCAATATCATGGCTTTATCGCCAATATTAAAAAGTCATCTGGGATACACGGAGAAATCTGCTGGATGGGCACCACCAATTTATAATGAGATCCAAAAAGAGGCTCGAATGCATTTGTTCAATTCTTCCTAAACAAATCCGAAAATAGTCAGTCTAGCAACTTTAGTAAAGTCGTTACTGGTGACGAATATTGGTTCTATAAGTACACCAGTCCATGGTATGGAGCCCCACATGAGCAAACCCACCCATAAAATCCAAGCAACAAAAATCAGCAGCAAAAGTAATGATGCCAGTTTACTTCACCCGATCAAAAATCATAGCTGCTATTCCATTGGTAAAGGGTCAGACGGTAATTGCAAAGAAGAGTGCCTCCCAAAAGTTTTCAAAAATTTGTTGGAAAACAGAAGGAAAGAGGATTTGCGGCGCACCTTTTTACATCCCACACTGCTGAAATAACGAGTAGTTTTATTGTAATCTCTGGGTTCGAAGAAATACGCCCAGGACCCTATTCCCCGGCTATAGCACAATGTGATTTCTGGTTATTTCCAAAAATTGGAAAAAATTTATAGCAACGAGGAGACAATTAATGCACTTAATTCTGAATGTTTAAAATGCAAGATTTTGAAGACTGTTTTCAGAAGTGGTTCTATAGGCTTAAGAATTGCATTGAAAACAATTACGAATAAATACAAAAAGAATATTTTTTTCTGGTCAACTTACCGTACTTTTGTTAATCCCCTCGTATATCTAGTGCAATACTACTATAGTTTTTTATGACCAATATCAAACCACAGTGGAGACCTACGGTTTTGGGTGCAAAGCGGCTTAGGTCGATAAAAACAACACTGAACCGGGAAAAGACATGCAACCTTGCATTATTTAATGATGTAAACGTCGTAAATTAGACCAACTTTGCAAATTGATTAAAGGGTCGAGAGCAACAGTAAGAATGCCGGCAGAAAAAACACCAACATTTTATGAAGAAAAGTAGTCATAAAGCATGAAGAAACTGCGAAAAATTGGAAAGTTCCAATCAATATTCTGAAACAGCTTGTAAGTGCGTATGTGTGTAAATTTATATTGGTGTCATAATCCATGACGTTCGCAGCAACTCGGACCGACGTTTGGATCGACTTGCCGCCTTATATATCAAGATCTTCAAATAAAAGAATATAAAATACAGTTTGTGCAAGAACCGACACTTGAAAGGTTCCAAGAAGATCCGACGTTTTCGAGCCAAATCTTTGTTCAGCGATGGGGCTCATTTCTTGTTCAATGGGTATGTAAACAAGCAAAAATTGAATTTGGAACAAAGAGCAACCTGAAGAAATTCAAGAGCTACCATTTCATCCAGAAAAAACAACGATTTGATGTGGTTTGTGAGCCGGTGGAATCATCAGTCCATATTGCTTCAAAATACTTGAAATTGGAGCTCATCATCTCGGCGACATTTGAAATTAATTACTTAAAATTAGTTAGATTCAATGGAGACATACTAACGCCAATAGCTTTATGCATTTATCTCTCTTGCTCAATAATCTTTTCATTGAAAAATTAATCAAAATGTTAATCAAGATTAAATTCGCACAAAAGTGGTATTTAACGAGCTGGATAATTGCTTTACTTACACTGCGAACGTCGTTGTACTAACAGAAATTTATATCTACATCAATCATAAGATTCCTTAAGACACTAAAATATTTTGAAATTAAATACGCGCATTTATCAATCTTCCATTTCTTCGACTTCTTATTTCAATTTGTTCGCGTTTCCAAGTGTTCGAAGGAATGAGTTATGTATGTGCCATGTAAATTAGTTGAAATGCTGTTAATCAAATAACTTTTATTTGTAATGAAATGTGACAGTATTTATTAGTTAGTGTAGAATTTCGCTTTGCAACACTATGGAACGTAAGTATGGTGATGTAGACGTCAGAAGCACATAGACTTGGTGTGAAGTGTTGAATTCATGTCTAGAAATATAAGCCTTTTACTCAGTTATTGACTGCAATTGAATGTTATTGAACTTGTTTGAAAATTTGTAATAAAAGTGTCTTAAAATTAATTGAAGACAAATATTTTAATCACGCCATAAAACAAGCGTTAAGCTATGTGTGACTTAGTTTATTTTTAAATGAATTAATTAGCAGTGTTCCTGATTGTAGGCAACGTTTCGCTAATTTTATTTCAGTAATATTTTTAGTACGCATTGTACGTTGCCTACATTTAGGTGCTGTCTTCTATAGTAATAATTATTTTAAATATTTGCTTTATTTAAGTTAGAAATCTACTAAAGCGTTGCGTCAAATAAAATTTTGTTATAGATTGAAGTATAATTTTCGTTTCATTTGTGTTAAGAGTTGCGATCATATCGATTTTGAAAGTCTACATAATCTAAGTATAAATTTTTCATACTGAAAATATTTTTATAACTCTTTTTAGGTTTTTCTATTGTTTTTTTTTTATATTTATTTTTTTTTTTTAATTATTTTTTTTAATTAAATTACAAATTCAAGTTTTGTAGCATAAGAAACTGCAAGTTTTGTAAACTTCAATATACTATAGACTAAATATCTCTCAATCTCAATCTCAACTCATATCTCCAATTCGCATCAGCATACCCTTCAGCTCAAATGAATCAATCTAAATAATTGTCAGCATATTTTGTGGCTTACGGAGTTTTTTATGATTATAAAATATAAGTTGCTAAAAGTAATTTATGAAATTGTCAGAAATGTTCTCAAGTGTCCACTTTAGTTTGTCATCAGTGGTTCATTTCCGTACAACAGGAATACAATTTCCGCTATTGTGGACAGCAAATTCACAATGTAACGCGTTTATACAAAATGAGAGTATTAGCTAAGTCTTTCGTCCTTTTTAGTGTTGGGCTTAAAAAAACTTTGAATGAATTATAAACTTTAAAAGCCGTTTAATACACATATATGGTATATAGTTATTCTCGTAAGAGTCTCTTGTTAAGGTTAATAATATGTTTATACCAATGAGACGTATGAAGCTCATTGAAAGTAGAATTTCGGTTGTTTTCAAATCATTAATTTATCCCACTCGGAGAAAATTGCACTTTAGTGTTCAAGTTTAGTACTGTTGAGTTGTGTGAGTTCTGTGTGTAAGTTCAGTTAACTTACGTTAAATTAAGTATTATTATGTTAAGTGCTGTTATTTTAAGTTATGTTTTTTAATCAAATTAAGTAAGTTTAAGTTAAATTAAGTCAATTTGATTTAAGTTTTGTTACGTTAAGTCAAATTAACTTATCTTCTGTTAAGTTACGTTATGTTAACGTATGTTATGTAAAGTTAAGTTACACTATGTCAAATTATGATAAGTTAAGTTAAATTAACTTATGTTATGTTCAGCTAAGTTACGTTAGGTTAAGTCATGTTAAGTTAAGTTAAATTAATTCATGTTATATTAAGTTAAGTTAAGTTAACTTAATTTATGTTATGTTAAGTTAACTTAATTTATGTTATGTCAAGTTAAGTTAACTTATGTCATGTTAAGTTAAGTTAACTTATGTTATGTTAAGTTAAGTTAACTAAAGCTATGTTAAGATAAATTAACTAATGTTATGTTATTTCACGTGAGGTTAAGGTATGTTGAGTTAAGTTAAGTAAAATTAAATAAGGCAACAACAGATCACATGCCTGATGTTGTAGAGCACTCGCCTGTGAAATAATTGTCTTCTCTACCAATTTCTTTGCTTTATAACAAAAATATTGACTTCATACAAACAAATAGGCCGGCAGCTCACTAAAAAACTTATAACATAAATTAACTTAAGTTACGTTATGTTAAATTAAGTAACGGTAAGTTAAATTAAGCTATGTTAAGTCAAGTTAAGTAAAGTTACGTTGCTTTCAGTTAAATTAAGTCAAGTTAAGTTGTATGAAGTAACACAAAGTTATATTAAGTTAAGTCAGTGTTAAGTTGTATTAAGTTTCGTTACGTTATGTCAAAATATCTTAAGTATACTTCAGCCATATTCAGTTTAGTTAAGTTCTGGTCCTTAGTAATGAAAAAACCTTTATATTTAATTATATAAATTCCACGTTCTAATTAAATAATTCTTTGCAATAGATGCAAAATATTACTCTTAACATAGCCACGTTAGCTCTTTGCAGAACACTGGTGTAGAAGTTATTAATTGTCACGCAATTTCTTGCTATGCTGTTTCTCCGTTTTAACTTAGTGAACGTCACGTGCCATTACTATTCTGTTTTTCATCTTATTCTACTGCTATTTTATTTTATTTCTCTTTATTTTTATTTTATTTGCTTTATTATTTTTTTTTTTTCTCTTTTGCTGAAGAGGCGGAAGTACGTGCCATAACATCTAAATTGCAGCCTAAGTAAGTCTCTTTTTTCAGTACTCCTAAAATATTCTGACACGTTTCAAACTTCAAACATTTTTATGTAAATTTTTTCATGCATTACCATATACTGAAATTAAATCATCCATCATTTTTCTTTAACAGATTAATGTACGAGTTTTAACAGATTAATGTAGTTTCTCTTGCTCGCTTCTAACTTCCATATTCCATAGAAATAATAAATATCACACAGACAAAATGGAGAGAGCACTTTAACTATTTGACTTCCACACTTTCACTATCACAGCGTGTCACGATCGCTGCGAAAGATAAAGAAATACATGACGAACGAAAAAATAAAAAAAAATTCTTCAGGGAAACACAATGCCATGCCATTAGTTATAGCGGACAATGGTATAGTGGAGCGCATAAATTTCTTAAAGCTATTCCCAAATAAATAAAAGGATAAAAGAGAAAACCTTACAACGAGGCCAAAGCCATTCACCTTCATCGAAGCCCAGCAAAGCGCCGCTATTCATTGAAGACAAAACGAGCTGTGTAAGTGATGCAACAGTGTCTCCTGTTAAGGGTGTCAAGAAAGGTGAGTTCCTACACAATGGCACATTACGCTCATAAGCACAAGGGACGCTTTTCAAACAAAACCGAATTGGAACTAGAGAAATGATAAAGTTAAAAAAAATTAAATAAATAAATAAATAAGAAAATAGCCTTAACAGCGGCGGCTCTCACTCAGCTATTTTTGGTGCTTCTGTAACAATTACAATGGGAATACACCGCAAGTGAGAGCTCACTCCAATATACTGATATTTTGTTTCATCTTGAAGAAGAGAGCTTTTTGTTATTTCTCTTATAATCCTGAGGGCCAGTTGTGTTTAGAAAGCTCTTACATGCTGGTTTTGTTATGGTATTATATATATTATTTGTCGACGCTGCTGCTCATCAACTCATTAGCTGCCACAATGCGACGCTAATTCCACAAAGAATTCTTTGCGTACTCAAGAGTCAACAAAAGACAAAAAAAAACAAACTTTACACAACGGAAACATAAACGTCGGTGCACCGTTTGACCGACATCTGCTGCGTTAGCAGAGGCAGCGGCAGCTTTCGTCTGCTGGCTGAATTTATTGCTGCGCATGAATTACAGCAACATTCCGTTTGTTGTTTGGTTTGTTTCGTATCAGTCTAGTTCTGGTGCCGGTTGTATACAGAATATTAAGTCAGAAAACGGTATGAAAATGTCAGATGGAAGTGGAAACGAATATGTAATCATTCATCCGCTCGCTGTGCTGTTGATAAGTTACTCATACGACGTGCAGCTCGACAATTTCAAGTTGTTTCAATAAAAAAATTTGAAAAAAATCTAGCAGAATTTAAAGTAAAGTTAATAAATTTAAAATTATGAAAATAAAGGTATAAAAGTCAACAACCGAGGTCTTCTCCAAAATTTGGCACATGTTGAATATCTGGTCAATGGTTGACTTACCAGGTCTAAAGCCACACTGATAAGGTCCAATCAGTTTGTTGACGGTTGGCTTTAGTTTCTCACACAAAACGCTGGAGAGGACTTTATATGCGTTACTAAGTGGGCTTTTCCCACGATAATTGGAGCAGACAAACAAGTTCTAATTCTTCAGTAATGACTATTAGTGTTAGCCTCTTTACAACTAGCTTCTAAAATCATTATATTTATAATGTTATAAATCAATAATTTCTATTATTAAGGCATTTAATATTAAATTATTGCTACTGTCGTGTGCTTTATTGATTTAGAATAAATTTGACTCTACATAAATTTTCATTTTTTCGCTAGTTACGTCCAGCGCATTTTGTCTCACTCTAAATATTTTTATATTTCATTATTTTTTTTTTTATATTTTGACATATGATTAGATATTTTTAAAATATTTAATGCGCTTACTATTATAATAAAATGTTTATATTTATGTATTTCGATTAAAATATTTTTACTTAATTCGTTATTCCAAATCACTTCGTGTTTATTAATGTAATTTCGGGATGATCTAGTTTGGTTTTATTGAATTTCGGCTGATTTCAGCGGCGGCAAACAGGTAATTTGGCCTTCATATCACCTTCTCAGACATAAATTTAACGATATTCTAAACTTTGCTTAGAAACAAGTCTCATTTCCAACACTTAAAGGTAACGATCAGTTTAAGCCACCTAAAAACGTCCAAAATCAACACATTTTTGGGGTGTCATATTAAAAAAAAAGATATTATTAAAAAAAATATATAAAAAAACAGATAATAAATTAAGGACAAATATATTTAAATATTTCATTTCTCCTATCTCAAATTCACATCACTCCAAAATGATAAAAATCCATTTAATTGAAAATGATTAAAATAAAAAATTAAACAAAATTGTAATTTAAATCGCAGGATTTTACATACATTCAAATTTATTGCCACAAATAGATAACCAACGCTTAAATCTCCCACATTTATCATATAAATTTTTTTACGATCAAAATAGGAAACATCCGTTTGGGTTCTTACTATTGCACCAAATTAAATATACTGCCAAAACATTTACAATAACAGCATAAATTTTAGCGCTCTCAAGACAAACATTAGTCCAATAAATAAAAAAAATGTAAAGAAAATGTCAACATTAGCCCTGACATTGGTAGCTGGCTTTAGCAGTCACTCGACAACATACATTTATACATACTCGCAAAAGGAGGGTCTCACTGGAAAATTTTTTTACTTTATTTGCCACCCACACTTTGTTTTATGTTTGCCTAGCAGCACTCGTATGTTTGCACTTATGTTCGTGTATTTACGGTCGGTCAAGTAACGGTTCGTTTGGGGCACCAAAAGATAAACAAAACACTTTGTGCTTTCTTCTTTACAATAAAATTGAATTTGTCTTACTTCAGTTAGCGATTTCTTTTATAACTGTGTATTTTAAGCTTCATTTTATTTTATGTTCTTGTTGTTTTGTATTTTATTATATCTCAAATACCTTTACTTTCAATTTGAGAGTTTTTATTTATTTATTACCACAATAAAATTTTCCAAGTATTGTGTTTTGTTTACATATCTGCAGTAAAATAGGTATAATGCGGGTTGGCGGGGCGTATACTCAATAATTTAAAAATGTGTGAAACAGCTGAAGTAGCAGTTTTTGGCTATTGAGTGGGGTAAATATGCAAAATGGCTATTTGTGTCTGCTTAAACGTATAAATATTAAAAATGCTATTTATATAGTAGCAAAATCTTTTATTCCCCTTTACATATTTCATTTTAAACTATCGTGGCTTGTTCTCAGAATTATCGCTTTCAGCCAATATATTTTCGAGATATTCATACTAAAAATTATTTTTATTAAGGGGTTATATCCGCTTGTAATTTTCAAAAAATCTATTTTTTTTTTTGTGACCCCCGACAAACAGTCTCGGAGATATGATCGTATCATTAAGGATATCTCGTGGCGTTCGAAAATATGCGGAGTTGTCTAAGCTGTCTCGTCACCGTCATGCCTTTGTAAACGACTTTTAATATGGTCGGACTGAAAGACGACCTTCAAAAACATATTTGTTGGGTAATAATCGACGGAATAAAATTTTTGACAATAGCTTCAATTATGTAAGCCACTTTGAAGTGTAGAATTTCTCACAAAAAATTTATCTATTTTTTTTTTGAAGCCGCCATTTGGTCAAAAATCTAAATTGTCACTGCTCCTTGGATCATTACCTGTATTCAAACAATATTATACTATATTTTTTTGGTTTCAGCTAATTTGAAGCAAAAATATCTTCCTCACCCCAGACACCTTTATTTGGAGGCCTTTCTGGATATCGGTTATAGGAACAAGAGGATCAATTATTTTTTTTTAATGAATCGTTAATTGTTAAACTACATTAAATTCTGTCTATTAACATTTCTTTTATAATTTATTGAATAAAATGCCTCTTAAAGAAATATTAACAAAGAAAAGCATTTATTTTTTTTGCAAGTGTGCCCACCAAGAGAATTTAATGACACTTTCGAGCTATCACTTAAAATACCTAGAGACTTAGAGAACAATTACCAAACCAATTTCAGTTTTTATTTAATATATAATATATAAAAAAGTTTTAATTTTAATATAAATTAGAGTAGAGAAAAAATTTAATGGCATCTGAATCGTAGCTAAACTGCATTAAAAAATTAATAAATCCAAATTTACAAGTTTTAGAGTTTACTAAAAGTGAGAAAATATAACCGTAATACCTCTGATTTGCTTCTTATGTCTACATACATGGTATTAACTCCCATTTAATATTCGAGTGTCAACACATGTTGAACATTTTTTTTACACAAGTAATTGCGTAAGAACAAGAAAAGTCGCATGGTTATCTGCTTGTGAAAATGTTTTACTGCTCGCTTAATACAAATTTCATGGAATAGCATTTTAAACATTTGCCTTCAAGCACAAGCAACCAATCTTAATGTCCAGCCTCCGCCACTTTTTCAAACTTCAAAGCATTTCTACCAGAGTAGAATATTTCTCTTTCCACAGACACATAAAATATCCTAACGATGTGGCTAAGTATTGTTTTTCCTTCTCTGAAATTTGTTTTAAGTCTCCAAACGTTGATGCTGAATTCGCCAGCTAATAAGTTTTGGAACACACATCTTATTCGAAAACCCTACACGTATATGAAATTATCATTTTCCGTCTTCTGGAGAATAATGAAGAAAGAGAGAAAAAAGCATAAACAAGTTTTTGTCAAACTGAAAGTGTCTAAAAAATGCCTAACTGGAATATAGTCGTTTTGTCCATTCATCGGTATTTCAATTTGGTCCCTGGGTTAGGCCTACCATAAAGATGGTTACGCTACAGTGTACATTAAGTAACTGTATATAAAGGGTGGTTAAATTGTAAGGGCCGATGTTGAATGTGAACCACACCTAAACGCCAAGTTTTTTTCCGAATTTAATTTGACATTTCTCAATTTCAGACTTACTCAATTTGAACCATGGAGAGATACACAACCCAACAACGTGTTAAAGTTATCCAGACTTATTATGAAAATTTTCGAAGAAAATCATCTTCAGTGATGAGGCACATTTTCACCTCAGTGGATTCGTCAATAAACAGAATTGCCGCATTTTAGCGAATGAGAATCCAAGAGTGATTGTCGAAAAACTAATGCACCCACAAAGAGTGACTGTTTGGTGCGGTTTATGGGCTGGCGGCATCATCGGGCCGTATTTTTTCCAAAATGAGGCCGGTCAGGCAGTTACTGTGAATGGTGTTCGCTATCGTGAGATGATAACGAATTTTTTATGGCCACAATTGGAAGTTATGGATGTGGACGATATGTGGTTTCAGCAGGACGGTGCCATTTGCCGCACAGCTAACGAAACAATGGCTATTTTGCGCAACAAATTCAATGGCCGTGTTATCTCACGTAATGGCGATGTCAATTGGCCCCCAAGATCATGTGATTTGACACCGTTGGACTTTTTTCTCTGGGGTTATTTGAAAGAAAAGGTGTACGTCGATAAGCCAGCAACAATTCAAGAGCTAAAGGATGAGATAATTCGGCACATTAACGGCATAGAAACTCCATTATGCCTCAGCGTCATCGAAAATTTGGACCATCGTATGGAGGTGTGCCGCCAAGGTCGCGGCGCTCATTTGGCCGATATTTTGTTACATACATAATTGAGTAATACCAATATATCATAATAAAATAAAATTTCAATAATTTCCTAAATAGTTTGTGTTTTATTCAAAATCAACATCGGCCCTTGAAAATTTAACCACCCTTTATAAGTGCATAAAAGAAAATATCAATTTCCAGTTGAGTGTCGCAAAGTCTAATTAATTTCATAGACAAGTAAGGGGGGAAATGTACACTGGTACCATTAGTCTATTGCGCTCATAACGCCATACATTTGTTTTCTGGTGGCAACTTCATGTCCCGCCCACTTGTCATGAGAGTTGACAGTTAAAGATACAGCTGCTGTTTCATGCATAGTAAACAGAAAATATACTCAGTTGGCTCTCAAGAAAACTCTTGGCCTCGCTTTCGTTCAGCTCACTCTTAGTAGTATCACCAAAGTTTTTGTTGTTATAGTTATTTTCGGTGTCTCGCCAACATCTTTTGGCATGCCGTTGAACAAAAATGACCAAGTTACTTAAGTGATTTATACCAATTTTTTAGTCTTCCTTTCAAATTTTAGAACGACCGGCTAAAATGGAGACGAGAAAACGCAAGACAGCTGAGGATAGGTCAGAAAAATTACACCACCAACGCAAACAGAAAATTTTCATGTGATTCTCTTCGGATTTCGGTGTAATTTACAGCCAATACAAATATTCAAGGAATTCCAAATTACATATAGAACGATTACACCGTCTTTAAAGACTATTTTCAGATTTTGTTCCGTAGAGGATGAGCCCCGAGAAGGTTGACCAAAATCTTCCACTGATCACGTCACTGTGGCTCTGGTGAAGTCCAAAATTGACGAAGACCACGATTGATACAAAAAATTATTGCTAATGAATTGGACTTGAATGCCATGGCTTTATCTCGAATATTAAGTACTTTACTGGGAAACACGACAAAATCTGTTCGATGTGTACCACGAATTTTAATGGTCCAAAAAGAGGCTCGAGTGCCTTTTGCTCAATTTTTCCTAAACAAATTTGAAAATGGTCAGTCTAGCAACTTTGGTCAGGACTTAAATTTCTGCACTTTAAGATTTCATTTCAGTTCTTAAAAATATTTTTTAGTTTATAACTAGTTCATGTTCCATCTATTTTCCATGTAAGCAACTGGTATTTTTGACACGGCGATATCCGACGAACTGTAAATTGTCCAACTCTGCATCAGCTTTATACCAGTCGCATACTAGTTCCGAGCACTTCACGATCTATGGCGCCAACCAATAACCACTCAGCTTTCATGACGATTAAAGGATAAACGTCATTTTACACACCTCTACAAAGCGTAATTGAGAATGGAACTCAGACGAGGAGGAGGAGGGGAAATAATTATTATTAGTCCATGTGCAGAAGTTCACGTAAGTGAGGAAAGTTTTTGACTGCCATTCACCTGGGAGTGGGCAGAAAGCATTATTTTGCATTTGGTTCAAGCAGCTCACGACTTCCGGTCTTAGACCAAGCATCCGATTGGAGGCGAGCTAAAGTGCAAAAGACGAATTCAATGCGGTTGTGAGTAAGGTTCGGCATCCACCGCATGAAAAAATAATCCAATGAAAAATCAAAAAAAGCCTCGGATGAGAGATGACCCTTTTGACGAACATCCCCGCAAATGTTCTAAGGATAACGATTTGAGGGCATGCACCTGGAATGTTCGGACACTTGATTGTGCAGCTGGTTGATGTCCAAATAAAATTAAAGGCTGACATCACTGCCTCCAAGAAGTGTGATAAACGGGACAAAGACAGAGGAAGGTTGGTCCTTGTCACATATACTACAGTTGACATATAAAGGAAAGCAAATTTGGTGTTGGATTTGTGGTGGGAAAGAGACTCCGTCGCCGAGTACTGGCATTCAGTCCGGTGGATGAACGTCTCGCCACAATCCGCATCAATTATGCCCACGTAGCGATGGAAGAGAAGGACGATTTTTGAAAAATTTTGGTAAGCACTCTTCGGTGTACCATTTTGTAGTTACCGTCTGACTCTTTTCCAGTGGAATAGCAGCTACGATTTTAGACCGGGTGAAGTAAACTGGCATTGTTACTTTTGCTGCTGATTTTTCGGACTTTTGTTGCTTAGATTTTGCGAGTGGGTTTACTCCTGTTTGGCTCCATACTATGGACTGCTGTTTGGTTTACGGATCGTACTTATAGAACCAAGACCATTCACGAGTAATGACTTTACCAAACTTGCTAGACTGGAGATTTTCCGATTTTTTTAGGAAAAATTTACCTCATCTAAAATTCGTGGTACTTATCGAACAGAATTCGTGTGTCCCAGATGATTTCTTTACATTCGCGACACAGTCATGGCATTCAAGCCCAATTCATTAGCAATCATTTCTTGTGTTAATCGTGGGTCTTTACGGAAAAATGTCCGCTCTGGAATCTTCGGAACCACTTAGAAATAGCCCTTAAAGACGGTACAATTGTTACATATGCAATTTGGCATTCACTAAATATTTGTATTGGGTGTAAATTACGCCGAAAATCGAAGAGAATCACAGGCAAATTACTGTTTGTATTGGTGGTGGAATTTCGTCTGACCTATCCTCAGCTGTCTTGAGTTTTCTTCTCTTCATTTCAGTCGATCGTTCTAAAATTTGAAAGGAAGACTAATAAAGTAATTGCAAAGGATTTGGTGTATCTAGATTTAACAAAATCAAATTGAAAATCACCAAATGATCGAATTTTTGTGAATCCCTTCGTATATAAATAATAAATGTATCAAAAAAAAAATTATAAAATTTTGTCTTCATGCGCTGTTATTGCTTTTGAATAGAAAAGTATACATACTCTCCTAGTAACCTCACGTGTAGAAAAGAAATAGAAGTTCATTTATACTAGCATGCATACATAGCTGATTGTTCAGGCATCTTTCAACGACGTTGTATACATACAATTTCCACTGGGTAGTAAATGAAATAATTTTTTTTTTTGCTAAATAAAATATTTTTATGTTCACTACAACTTGTTCCTAGAAATTCTTTTTTTATGAATTCATCCATGCTGTAACAAAATGTGGAATTATTCGATTATTTTATGAAATAAAAAACATTAAAAACATTCCTATGAAAACACTTAAACGAGATTTAAAAACAAAATCGGTATTAGTTATTTTTTTCTTACATATAGCACACAGTTTTTAAAAATTTGTAATACCCACAAATCAATAAATAATTGAAAACTGAAAAAAAATAGTTTACAAATTATGCCAGCAACCAAAAAATCTTAAAATCTCAAATAAAGTAACCTAACGTAACACTTGTAACCTTTTTTTTCAGAATCTCTTTAACCGATATTGGTCTTAATATTGTGCTAGAAGATAATATTAATAACTAGAATATATCTAGAATTGAGATCAATCTATTCAAAAAATCTTTGGGGTGAAAAAAATATTTCTTGACGTTGAGAAAATTTTTTTTCTTTCGAAAAAGCAGTAAAGTATTGTACTTGCAGTATCCCAGATTTTTATTAGCACCAACATTTTCTTAAATAGTGTGCCCGATACCTTTTTGAGGTCGGTGTAACTGTACTTAACGCTTTGTGACCTTTCATTATAAATTATAGCCTTTTGAGAAATTACGTTAAAAGAGTAATCAATCTTCTATTGCACGCCTACTTAATTACATTGTTATGTATATATATATATACCAATAATATGGTAAAATTAATTATCAATTCATGACCACAGACAGTAAGGTTTTCTATGTACTAGGTAAAGCATACCATAGTAACGTACACTCTTCACATGCTCGTATTATACGATTAGCATATATGTATATATTATTATTAAAATTTTTGCTTTTTTGTGTATCTATAAATATTTTTAGGCTTTGTCCTTAAACATGTCCGTGCTTTTTCTGCTACTAAGTAGAAAGTAAAAATACCTCGGACATAAAATACTTTAGTCTGCCAAATAAATGAGTGAATAATTCAAAGCGCAAAGTTCAGTAATTGAGAATAATGTTGCTTAATAATGTTGTACAATGTCGTATATAAATTAGCGTTAATTGTTTGAGTGTATTAATGTAGGCAGCATAGATATAAGAATTAATTAATTTATGCAATTAAGGAAACTTCTGTATTAATCTATTATAGTATTTGAGATATATTAAAGTTAAGAAACATAAACACAAAAAAAAAAAACAAATCATAATAATAATAAGAGAAAAAATTTATTTTCACTTTCGAAGGCAGGTATAGCTGACCTCAATTGCTCTTCCACGTGAAAAGACATACCTTGGTACCCGAGGATACCGACATAACTACAATACACTACTAAAAACTTTCCTTTATACGAGTATGTAGCTCTGGGAAATAATAGGAAAGTGAACAATTGAATGACACATCGTCTTTATTAAACAATTTGCCATGACAGGCATTTTATTCAACTAAAGAAAAACAAATGAAGAAGAAAACGTGTTTTCGATTGACAAGCAAAACTTGAATTTTTCTTTGGAAATCAATAAGAATTCACATGCGCTTGCACTGTTATATTATTTCGTCTATATGTAGAAATATCGAATTCAATGACAGCGCTAATTAAATACAACAAAAAAATCTCATTCGATTAACGCAATGTCTACAACAATTTCGACAACAACTCAAGGTCATTTAATGATCTCTCTTTCCTTATCCTGATGTTTAACAAGCAATCTGTGTTTTCCATGTACATATTTTGTCTTGCTCATACATTTTTGGAATCTTAATTCTTGGTTTATATAGGGTTATCCATTTCAGTGCTGTATGGTGACATCATCATATTTAACTGCCAAACCAAACATGTTTTTTTTTAGTCAAAAGCCAGACATTTATGAAATTAGATCGCTTAACATCCTCATCCATATAAAGTCCAACTCACTCAACAACTGCAACAACAACTGAAAAATTAGTACTGGCTGATTTAAGAAATAAATTGTGGCAGATAAAAAGAGGGTTACAGATTAGAAAAAAATGAACTGGAGAGATTTCGCATGAACATTTGAATATGAAAAAAAAATTAGTACGCATTGGGTACCGCAAATGCTCACAACGCTCGACAAGCAGCGACGATTGGAGAGTTGTAAGGATTTCTTGGAGTTGTGCCAAGATGAATTGGATGGAATTTGCAAACGTAATGTAACAATTGATGAAACTTGGATTCATCAGTATGATCGCGAGTCCAAAAAAGAGTCAATGCAGTGGATAAAATAATGAGAAAATCTAACAAAAAAAAATTCAAAGTGGAAAAGTCGACGACCGAATAATATGGCTACCATTTTCTGGAACAGCAGGGGAATATAATTAATTGATTACTTGCCAAAGGGAACCACAATGAACTGCTTGTATTACGTTAATTTGTTGAGTCAGGCGCGTATGGTAGAAGAGACGTGGCAAGTTGGCGTGCGGAGTGCTGTTTCTTCAAGGCAACGCACCCGTTCAAACCGCTAGAGTTGTGAGGTAAGCCTTAAAAGCTTCTCGATTTACAGAAATTGGCCACCCACCTACCTATTCCAAAATTTAAAAAAAGTGTAACGTGGAGAGGACAGTGAGATGAAGTGGTAAAGTGTATTTCATTTGAGTGAGACTACGAGTATATTAAAAGTTAAAAAACAAAAAACTATACATTTGCTTCATTATGTATTTTAGGCTTCGAACTTATCAGCCGCGCCTTGTAGGTTTATTTTCGAAACTTCAAAATGGATAACCCTGAATATGAATATGTATGTAGAAAGAACCCGGTATTAAATGGTTTTTTATATGAGCATCTTTTTCTGTGGTGAATTTGGGTATTTGCGTTTAAATTGTTTCTTAAGGGGTTAGGGGTAGTCAGAGGCACGAAAAAATTAGAATTTTCAGTATTTTTTTTTTGCTATTAAATAATTTTATTTTACAAAAGTAGTGATATGGCCTTGTTAAACAATGTTTTGACTTGAAGTCACGAAAATTTCAAAAAAAAAATTTATTTCCGAAGTTACAGCTGTCTGTGTTAACCCAGTTCCAAAAAAAGGTCTTTGCGGTGACAATCATAAGTCCTTGGAGATTCATCTGAAATCAATCGGATAAAAAAAATTAGTCTTATAAATAAATAATCCTGGGCCTGAACCAAAGATTTTTTTTTTTTCAAAAATTAACAAAATGGCAGCCTCAGAAAATTTTCGTCTAGATTTTTGGGAAAAAATCAACAGTTAATTGGTATTAAAAAAATGAAATTTAAAAAAAAAAAAAATTGAATAAGGATAGAGTTTATTATGTATTCTAAAAGCTGTATAAATTTCATTAAAATCAACTGAGCGGTTTTCGAGTTACAGTTGTCACCAGTTCAAAAAACATAGTTTTGAGAAAAACGCGTTTAAAGTTTCACACTAGATACTACAATAGCTACCTGCTCACGAGCGCTTTGAAAGGCCCGAGCTCTCTTTCTTATTTGTCGAATAACTTATAAACGAATTATCGGATTAACTTGAAATTTTCAGAGATTATTTTTAAGATATTATACTTAACGAAAATGCAAAAAAAAAATTTGATTTTTTGAAAATTCTGACTACCCCTAACCCCTTAAAGCGAAACTTGTCATCAGTGAAAGTCTCTCTTTATTGAAATCATCTCAATTCGTTTTATTATATTTTATTATAATTTTTAATTAATCAAAGTATTTGTAGAACAGAGTTTCGCAAAAGAGTTATGTGTCGAGGCAATGTTGAACAACTTTGGTGCCGGTGCCTGCAGACCACTTTAAATCAGAAGAAGTACTCTCGGCGGCCATACTCCTATATCAAGTGATATAGTATAATCTTGTCTTAAAAATATACTTAAAATAGTAAGCCCCTAATCACTAAAAGCCATAACTTTTATGATCACACACTACAGACTTGCTGCATAAATCATCAAAAATTATTGCATATGAAAGGAAGTGTTTATAAAAATTAAATTGCTTAGTTTATATATTAATTTATAAAAAAAAAGCAGGAATACTGGAAGTAATATCAAAATTTACTAAAAAATTACTCTCTTAGCAAAATCAACAACTCGCGCGTGAAATTTGTCCTTCGTTGTTGAAAAATTTTGTCTCATCATTGTCACATGCTTCTCAAGGGAACTGACAATTTGCGCAAATTAGTATTTGGTTGAAGTATTTTCACAACAACAACTAGACCAAGCGAAATAAGAGTGATTTCTTAATTGGTTATAAATTATTTTCTGCTCTCCTGCATCTGATTGGTATCCTAGCAACCAAACTCCTGCTAAGCTGCAGAAGTTTTCAATGAGTATAATTTAAAATAAAGCAAATCACATTTGATTGATATAATAAAATTCATACAAAATTATATTGTACTAAAAAATTGGTTTCCTTAAAAAAAAAAATTTAGAAAACCAATTAAGTAAAACTCATAAATTTATATAAAAATGCTCAGCTAAAGTGTAAGGAAAATCATTTTAACGTAAATACATACAAAGATGATATCAATTAGCTATATAGTTGTGAGCATTTTTCTAGAATTTAACTAGACTTGTCCTTCACAGTTGAGAAGCTTCATCAATATTTTATTTAAAATATGCAAGCACCAAAATTTTGTTTAAGGGATAAAGCCACTCTAGAGGTTGAAAAATAGGCTCATTTTTTTAATTTATTTTATTGTAGAAATAAAAAAAAGGAATAAATTTTATAATTAACCATTTCATTGAACATACATTGCGGTATAAAAAAAAACATTCTTCAATTATTATTTTGTTACAAAAAGGCGGTGATAAAGTCCATTATTTAATTAATGTTATTTTGGAAGGCGGCCACGGGAGGACCGTCTTCTTCTAATGGATGAGACCTAGAACAGAAAAACAAAAAGTTTTATGATCTGCAAACTATGGTCTTTGGAAGTGTGTAAGTATTTATTTTTTAACTAATTTTTATGAAAGCGGCTCACTTTTTTTTCAAAAAGATTGATTTTTGTCTAAAAACATACACACTAAATTATTATATAAACATTTCTTGTTGCTATACAAACTTTAGTTAATGTGTACAAATTTATGTTAAATTAGATCACTTGACAACACGTACAATGAAATTGCTTGGATAAATATATGTATAGCTGTAGTTCGTTAAAATATTAGTTGTCATGCTTTTCGCCAAATTAATAAATAATTAGATTACTTAATACTACATAGGTCACTTAAATATATATAATTTTCACGAAATTTTATGTAAATAAATTTATATAGTATATGTGCATATATATTTACAAATATAAATACATGTATAAGTCCTTGCAATATAATTTAGTAGTCACTTCACGCATAATTAATTTCCGCT
Organism: Ceratitis rosa; assembly: GCA_037013455.1. Taxonomy (NCBI): domain Eukaryota; kingdom Metazoa; phylum Arthropoda; class Insecta; order Diptera; family Tephritidae; genus Ceratitis; species Ceratitis rosa. The sequence continues at coordinate 18,354,751 of JAWMAG010000006.1, forward strand.
GTTTACTATGAACTTATTAAATTATCCAAATGCTTAAGTAGGCTTTACCAAGAACTGCCACAGGACACCCGTGGGCGTTTTACTTCAAGTAAATGGTATTTATGGAAGAAGACATGCGATTAATCATTTACAAAGAATTTATTTTGTAGCAGTGAATAGGCCGCTTTAGTGAATTGAGTCCTTTATGTTAGTATTGATATTTCCAATATACTCGTACATTCGGCTTTTGGTGAAATTTCAATAAGTATTTTAAAAAAAAACTTTCAGAGACCTGAAGCTTGGAGGGTGTATTGTACGTGTGACGTAGGCAACCAATAAGAAACGATTTACGGGGAAGTGAACGTGTGGCCGATCTATTCGAAAATATCGAACTCATATTAAAGTTTTTTAATCTACATTCGATGTGCATTCTACTTTTATATGTTAGGCTAATCTTCGCAATATGTTATTCTTTTAAATTCTTCTTTCTTCTTAATCAATAATCTTCGGCGAATCAATAATAGCGCGCCAGTGATGCCTTCTTTTCGCTGTCTGGCGCCATTTGGAAATAGCAAGCGGCTTCCACCGGTGACTACAGCTTCAAAAATTTTCAAAGCTGGAGTATTATTATCCATCCAGACTACATGACTCAACCGCTGAACTTGATTCGCTGAACTATGAGAATGTCGCCGTATATCTCATACAGCTCATCGTTCCATCGTCTGCGATATTCACCGTTTCCGATGCGCAAAAGACATCGTTAACTCTTCTGCGCCATATAGTAGGATCGGTATAATGAGCGACTTGTGGAGTTTGGTTTTCGTTCGCCAAGAGAGGACTTAACTTTTCAATTGTCCAGTCAGTCCAAAGTAGCTCCTGGATTTCAAGGCGACGAAATTATCTTCGACCCCAAAGTTATGACTGTTAACTGTGACGCTGGAGCCGAGTCGCGAATGCGATGACTGTTTGCTTGATGGCAGGAGATATTCCGCCTTTTCCTCGTTCACTACCAGAACCAGTCGCTTCGCTTTTTTATCTAGTCCGTATTATTTTCTCCAGCAATAAAATAAAGAAAGCACACAATAAAGAGTCACCCTGTCTGAAACCTCGTTTGGTACCGAACGGCTCGGAAAGATCCTTCCCAATTTTGGTGTTGTCTAGCGTTTTGCGGGGATACCAAATTCAGATATAGCGGCATAGAGGCAGCTCATTTTCGTGCTGTCGAAGGCAGCTTAAAAATCGATTAAAAGTTGATATGTATCGATTATTTACTCACGGGTCTTAACCAAAATTTAGCATATGGCGAATATGTGGTTAATGATTGATTTATCAGGTCCAAGGTCACACTGATAAGGCACAATCAGTTGTTGACGGTGTGATTTAATCTTTCACGCGGTTAGATCGACTTAAGAGGATAATTCCTCGGTAATTGGTGCAGACAGTGGGGTACTACAGGCAACCATATTTGGTTGTCGACGAAATCGATCAGCCTCAACCCATTGAGGGATGTATCGTCGTGGAGGCTGAAATTTCCGATAGTTGTACCGAAGATACCTTCTTTGCCCATCCTAGCCAAGCACAATTTGGACATCATGGAAGGGACAATGCTCATAAGTATATTCGAGGCGCTCATAAAAGGCATCCTTGATCACATCGTTCTTCTCTTCCGGGCTATGAGCGCAAATCAGGGTTGTCAGTAGCCGGCTACGGAGTCTGTCCCCCATCATAAATCCGCTCCTTTATATGGCCGCAATAGTATATTTCACATTTCTCATCCGAGGTCAAATACAATTTTTCATTGGACTTCTTTTCATGTAGAGGGTCCCAAACCCTTCAAAAAGCCGCGTCGGATTTGCCTTCTCACTTAAGCTCAACTTTAAATGGTTGTTTTTTGGCTATCTTTTATCACATATACAAATATAGTCAAGTGGTTAGAGGAAGTCGTTCGCTGTCAATCATGAGATCCATGGTTTGCCTTTCGCTGTAGACAAATCTTTTTCTTTATTTCAATGAAGCAGAAATTGTACTAAAGCTGATGTAGGACAATTGGCACTAGTATTTAACTAGTATAAAGCTGATATATAGTAGGACAATTGGCATTTTGTAGAAGATCACAGTGTTGGAAATAACAGTCATTAGTATATATAAGAAAAAGATGGAATTTGAAAAGTTAGTGCAAAACTGAAAACTAGTAGCAAACTAGTTAAGAACTAGCATATTTTTCTACACTGAATGTATTGCTCATATAATGGCAAAGATTTCTATTGGTGCTATGGTTGTCACCAAAAAGCTGTCTCACATTATGTGCTTTCCCTTTTTTCACTTGTGTGTCTACAATTCCAAGGTCTACATACATAATGCTCTCAATGGAAATATTTTTGAACAATAATATTTGCCTTAATTTTGGATAGTACATAAATATATTTTTTTATACATATACATATATACATATTTTCGTGTCATTTGCTGACATTGGCATTCATTATAATTTATTTATTCGTGTCAATTTAGTGTCAATTTTTTATTCTGCCAATTGATTTATTGCTTGTGTCTTAAAACATTTAAAGAAAATGTTATAAAACATGCTTTTATTTTCATTTTTATGCTTTTCATGTACTTTGAATGGTGTATTAACCTCAGACCGTAGTATGTCAGCACCAGAAGGAAAAGATATATGCAGACCCATCACAAGTTATAGCGATATAATCAATGGCAATATCCGAATGGTTAGCATTGCGTACTGACATTCGGAAGGCTCGGGTTCATATCCCAGTGCCAGCAACATCCAAAAGTTATGGGAACTTAATTTAAATAAAAAATTAAATTAAATATTCTAATTGCGGTCGCCCCTCGGTAGGGAATGTCAACCCCTCCGCATGTATTTCTGACATGAAATAAAAGTTCGTCATAAAAAAACCATCAGCTGTTCGGAGGCGGCTTAGTATAAACTGTAGGTCCCTCCATTTGTTCGGAAATCATCCAGACGCAAAACCATAAATTGGAGGAGGAGCTCGGCCGAAAATCGCTTCAGCGGTTACAAAGCGCCAATTATATATATATATAATTTATCTAAATCCGGTTACATATGTACAGAGGAAAAAAATTTCAGAAAAATTAGACAAATTAGCTCGAGTAAATCCAAAGTGATGGATTGAGTAAGTCTAAATGCTTCAATCTGCCTCACTTACCATATATGCCAACAACTTTTCGAACTGGGTACAGCACTGCTCTCAAATGTCGAAATATTCTATTGTCAAATTATTCGCCAGCTTGCTGTCGAAATGACTGCCAAAAATGCTACACCTCACCACTCATTTTTATCTGAGCTTTTCGAAATACTTCCTTAAGGTATGAATGGATTGAGAACTTTGAAGGAAGAATTATTTTTTATACTCACTGGTATTTATCAATGAAGACATTAGCCAACTTTTACAATTTCAAAACTCGTCGGTATTATTAACATTTTTTTCATTTAATAAGTATTTTTGTTTTCTTTAAGATACCGTAGTCATACAGAAATCATATAAAAAAAATACAAAAAATTCTCAAAAAAACATTTGCCGATTTATTATCAAAAGCCATTGTTTCTCGCTCATCTTTATTATTTAATGATATTTACCTGCAATTACTAAGTTAGGGTTTTGTGAACCCCTTCTTTGCAAACACGTGAAAGCCTTTGGGAAAGTATTCAAGTTGAAATGAACAGAGCGAGAGAGCGAGAGAAAGAGAGAGAGTGAAGAAAAGCCGAACAAGTGGTTGCTTGGTAAATAAGGTGACGCTGAGCTACTCAAAAGCACATGCAAGTAGGTTTAATACTTAATTGAAAAGAGGAGTACAGCAGACAACTTGGAGGGCAAATACTGTTTCAACAATAAATCAAAATCTTAAAACAACTAAGTCGCACACAAACACTTGTTATATTAATTTTCACACTTGACTTGAAAATGCCAACAACTTTACAATACAATTTGCTGAGCACTGTTTGATAATCATCTCACTCTTACTGCAAACATTTTTACATGTTTTTGGCGCAAACGAATTGGAAAATTCATTCACAAATTCATCTTGAGCTTCTATATAGGCACTTGTAAGTTCCCCCTGATACGGTTGCAAATTCTCCACCCCAAGCAGCCAGCAGACTATCACTTAGCAATGAAGTCGTTATGCCTCTGAGTATCGTCATGCGGTGCCTTCAAGTATTTTGTTGTTTGTTTAACAAATCTGTCGCAAATTAATCACAGAAATGCTTTCACTTTTGTGCCATACAATGACAGCCAAAACAAAAACAATGAGTATTTATGCGTGTTAGGATATACTAGGTGAGTGGGTTGCTAAAATTAGAGAGTGTGAAAGCGACAAATTTAAGCAAGCAAATTCCTTCAAAGGACGAGCCATCGAAGCTCTGTATTAGGGTGATACAGTGCTCATAAACTACAAATTTTTATTCTTGATATATTTATTTGTTAAGAGGAGACTGAGCTTAATTGAGAAATCGGTCGATAACACAACTAACTGGTCAAATAAATACCTAAAAAGTATAAAATAATGGATGCTGAACAAGAAGTGTGACTTGAAACTTTGGGTGAAATTATTATCTTCTATGAAGATGGGAAGTAACCCGTGTGACCCACTTAAGAAAAGTTTTCCCAAAATATTCAACAAAAAAAAAAGGATTAGTTTGTATAATCCTCGATAGATGAACCTCAGTGAATTCGTCCTTTAAAATTTCCGAACGGAATCAAATTTTTAATTTTGAGTTATTTTGTTTGAAATTTTTCCCTTGGCCTAACTTAACATCGAACATCTTTAAAAGCCCTACATGTGTGAATAAAAATTTGATAAACTGCATAATATTCATCACAACTGACGGTGTTTTAATCTCAATAACGCATCGCTGAGTTTTAACGAAAATTTCGCTAGCAAAACGAGCACCGCAAGCTCAAGTGGCATTAAAGCACTCATAAACTCACAGAGCACAGGGCAATGAACGCTTAGTTTCGTTAGTATGTGGTTAAACGAAAGTGTTTAGCAACGATAAAACTGAACTCAAACGTAGATCATTTCAAGGTCGCAACATACGAACGTCAACACAGAAAAGTGGGTGCCGAGCATTTTCCAACAGCAAATGTTGAGTATTTTAGTGAATAGTTGTTGTGCTTATTTTTGTTGCTTTTTGTCACCACTCAATGTGTGTCAAACAGTTTTGGTTATGCTGAGATTAAACGATAACTTCTGATAAAGCACAAGTAACAAAATCCTCTGCACTCTGGTGGAAATACCAAAATCGGCAGCCTCATCACCGTCATCATCTTTACTCTCCTTCAAATAGCGATTCATTATCGACTCTCGTATCGTTGCCATCAATTGTCATACCACAACATCGACAGTCCACAGCTTTTGGCTGTCATTGTCTGCCTGTCGCTGGTATCCAGCTGCTCTAACGTTGATGCATTCGTCAGCCTCAAATTACTACTTTCCCACCAACCACTCAATCACTTGCTGAGATTATGAACCATATTGCCGGCGTGTCAGAGATTGTAAATCAAATCAGTGCACAAATATATTTGTTAGCATGAAAATGAAAGTGGGTGTGTATGTCCACATACACATACATATACGTGTGAGGTAGGTCTATAATCCTTATTTCTCAACAACATTGCTAAGTGGAATTTACGGCGCTAAAAATGCCTAACTCCGCTTGAAAGTTGAGTATAATATTTACCATGATGGTGTCGTGCAGTAAGTACGAATTTTTAATGGCAAAATAACTAAAATTAAAAATAACAAAATTTAATTTATCGCTTAGAATGTAAATGTGAATAATGGAAAATTTGAAAAAATGGTTATAAAATAATGAGGTTACTTGAGTTAGGTCGGGGGTAACAGGTTGTGACTGCGTCATCTAGTTGGCACACTAACAACTCCAACTATTCAGCAATTTGGCTTCGCTTAGCAGCTGACATTCGAACTTCAACTGTCAAATCATAAAAACTATGCCTCTTTTGCTCTTCAGTGGCGAATGCGTTCAAACGATCGGGAGTTATTTTTCAATTTTGTTATAAAATTGAGAAAAATCGAATAATTTAATTTATTATAAGCAAAATTTGCAATAAAACGAACAGTCAATCGTTTAAAATAAGTTACATGAGGAAAGTGGAAGTTATTCGCTTAACTTGGTTTAATCGAGCACCTTTGGCTTAATATCGTATTCATCTGCAACTGCAGATGCGCCAGCTCAAACAATGATCTAAATTCAAAAAGAAAAATTATATATAAAATTAAAAATCAAATATTGATTTCAAATAGTTTTCACTGACTTAAGGGGTTAGGGGTAGTCAGAATTTTCAAAAAAAAAATTTTTTTTTTTCGCATTTTCGTTAAGTATAATATCTTAAAAATAATCTCTGAAAATTTCAAGTTAATCCGATAATTCGTTTTTAAGTTATTTGACAAATAACAAATAGAGCTCGGGCCTTTCAAAGCGCTAGTGTGAAACTTTAAAAGCGTTTTTCTCAAATCTATGTTTTTTGAACTGGTGACAATTGTAACTCGAAAACCGCTTAGTTGATTTTAATCAAATTTATGCAGCTTGTAGAATACATAATAAACTCGGGCCTGATCGAAGGATTTTTATTTTTTGAAAAATTTCGATTTTTTAAGACCAATTAACTGTTGATTTTTTCCCAAAAATCTAGAAAAAAATTTCCTGAGGCCGCCATTTTGTTAATTTTTGAAAAAAAATAAAATCCTTCGATCAGGCCCAGGATTATTTATTTATAAAACTATTTTTTTTTATCCTAATGATTTCAGATGAATCTCCAAGGATTGTCACCGCAAGGACCTTTTTTTGGAACTGGATTAACACAGACAGCTGTAACTTCGGAAAAATTTTTTTTTTTTTTGAAATTTTCGTGACTTCAAGTCAAAACATTGTTTAACAATACCATATCACTACTTTTGTAAAATAAAATTATTTAATAGCAAAAAAAAATACTGAAAATTCTCATTTTTTCGTGCCTCTGACTACCCCTAACCCCTTAAGGGGTTTTATAAATAAATAATCCTGGGCCTGATCCAAAGATTTTTTTTTCATAAAAGCATAAATTGATTAAAATCAACTAAGCGGTTTTCGAGTTACAGTTGTCACCAGTTCAAAAAACATAGATTTGAGAAAAACGCTTTTAAAGTTTCACACTAGCGCTTTGAAAGGCCCGAGCTCTATTTGTTATTTGTCAAATAACTTAAAAACGAATTATCGGATTAACTTGAAATTTTCAGAGATTATTTTTAAGATATTATACTTAACGAAAATGCAAAAAAAAAATTTGATTTTTTGAAAATTCTGACTACCCCTAACCCCTTAAGGGGTAAAGCCTCTTTAGGATTTTGAAAAACGCAATTTTTTTTTGCTCAAAGGACACTTTTGGGTACTAGAAATGATGTGTAATTGGTTTTAAAGTGAAACAAACATTTCGAATTGTTCAACTTCAGCGCATGCGCTGAGTAGAATCAAAGCTTTTTTCTCAAAATTACATTTTTCAAACTAAAAGAACGGATTATTCGGAACCTATTGAATCGATTTATCTGAAATTTTGATGTTTTGCTTCACAAATTGTTCTTCGAATAAATGTAAACCTTTTTTTTAATAATTTAGTGCGTATTTTTTAGTTTAAAGTCGGTCCTCCCGTGGACGCCTTTCAAAAAAACATGGATTAAATAATGGATTTTATCAACGCCATTTTTTCAACAATATAATAATTATAGAATATTTTTTTTTTTTTTGAAATTCTCTTGCTTTTGCCATATTCCTACAATAAATTTAAAAAAATGAGTGTACTTTTCAACCATTAAAAGTACACATTTGAAAAAAAAACTCTGAAATTTTCAAAGCAAAATATTCGAAGCTCCTCCATTGTGACTTCATTTCCGGTGATCACTCGATAAACTTCTCATAGAATCGTCCGAAATGGGAAAAATTATATTTTAATTTATAATACTATAAACTAGAATTTGAACGAAGCAAAAAAAAAAAAGAAATTTTGATTTTTGGCAGAACTTTTTACAAATAAATGCAAGCTTTGTTAAAATTCGCTTAACATTTTTTCAAATGGGTTCATCTTCGAAATTTCTATTCGCATCGTGTTGAAAATTATTGGTAATATTCACGAAATGCTGTAGAAAATAATAAGTCAAACAAACCGATTTTTTGTAGAGGTGAAATCTATGTATCTCCTTCAAGGAAATTAAATTTAAATTCTGAGTTAAGAAATTTTTACAAATAAATAGCTTTAAAATATTCATACAGTCATACTGCCAGATTTAATCCAAGACATAAGAGTTGTCAACAGTTTTAAATTTTGAACTTAATACCATTGGATGCATCTCTAAATTTCAACATACATATGTATAATTAATTTTAATATAATGTATACCGTTGGTAGGAGCGTATGAGTAACATTTTAATCAATATTGAGAGAAATTTCTACCCCAAAGATATTAAAAAAAAACTGCCTATAATTTTCAAAGAAAAACTTAATCCATTCCACAACTGATATTGAAAATTGTAAATATTCTGTTTACCTCATTTGGAGGTATCATTTGCTTCCAAATCTTATAAACAAATATGAAACACAGGGGCGTATGAGTAACGTTTTCATAATTTTTGAGCGAGTTGAGTAGGGTTAGTATATGTTCCAATGCAATTAATTTAGGAATAAAAATAACTTGTACAAATATTATACATTATTTCATTCAATCTCCAAATCTGAACAAGTTCTGCGAAAATTAGTTAAAAATTTCAAAAATGGCTACAGTTGAAACTATGCAATATTGTTGTGACCTCACCTAGTTGGCGTTTGTGTAAATGATGGTAATTTAATTTAATCTAAAGAAACCAGAATCATATACGTAAATAGCTATATAGTTGTGTTTTGTAATATTAAATTCAAAGTAATTGCCACAAGCCACTCTTTGACTCCTTTTTTATTGGCAATTTGTTCTGAAGGCTAAGACTTGTAGCCACAAGTCACCTTAGGCTCACTAACATAGCACAAAAAACATGGTATTTCCTTAAAATATAACTATAAATATATATTCTTCTTGTAAACTTTACGGCCTCACCACTGTAATCAACATTACTCGACATACACAGCCCAAGTGTCGGTTAGCTCTGTAGATGTCATGTAAGTTTTTTCAATTTTTTTTGGTTTGAATGTATGCATGAATATTTATATGCTCGCACAATTGCGCAGTTTCCAACCACCAAGGCTAAATTATTTAAATACTCACAAACACACGCACAGTTTAAGTGTCAGTGGTGGTAATGTCAACTGTAATTCTCCGTGTACGCTTATTTTGTACGTAATTACAATACCATTACATACTTATTTACGCGAAATTAGTCAATCTAAGCACACAAATGTGCAGTTATAAATATGTATGTACTCCTGTAAGCATGTGAAATCAAATTAGATAAAGTCACTCAAGTCTTCAAACTACAATAGGCAGTTTTAATAAGAGGTCGGCGGGTTTTGTAAAATGTTGCATTCTAGATGTCAAATATATTTATTTTCATACTTTTCATGAAGTGCATGCATTAAATACTGTAAGTCCAGTTATATTTTTTGGCTGTGAGTTATTAACATTAAATACTCTTAAGCTGCTGCTAAGCCTTTCGGTGTAGACTTAAAGCCATATTTATGGTAGTGATGCTGATCTTAATTATTAAAACTTCACAATTAAACAATTTTAGGTATTTTAAGCATTTATTTTCAGTGTTTTGGTTCACATACTGAGTTCAATGTCTCTGAGAGTGTTCTCACACTAAAATATGAAGTAAATAAAAACACAGTTGTTTATGGAGACAACTTTTTTTATTATTTTATTATTTGTAGTTGTAGTAAAACTTTTTAGTAATAAAATGATAGTTCGTAAACACATAACTAGCGCTTTTTAGCGCAAATGACTGAAATGAAATCAAATTAAAAGGTTTTTTTTTTTTTTTTGGAAGAAAATATTCCTTTTATGACGCAAATCTAAGCTAAACTAAAATAAATATACACACAAGCGACTGAACTGAAAGCTCACATGCGGTCTTTTTTTCTAAATTTAAAGTTAATTAATAAATTTAATTTAATTAATTAATTTTATTTATTAAATTTATTCTTCGAAAGGACTCTTGAGTGAAAATATTTGAATTTCAATATTGTATCATATAAGCCACTATGGTATCTCTACTTTCACAGCTTTTTTCATAATTCAATAAAAAAATAAACATTTTTTATACCCTTATATATATTGTAGTAATACTGTATATTTGTATATGTACATACATATATTAGGTCTAGTAAAAATAATTCTTTATTTATGCATTGAATTGAATGCTTTATTTACCTTATTCAGAATTATCCGTTTTATGTCAAATATGCGCCGTTTTGCTCAATAACTTAATGTCATAAAAGAGGCATAATGCTATTACCCTAAATATCATTATGCCTCTTTCATACATATGAACTCTTGTCCTTTTTGGCAAAAAATTGGATCAATCGATTTTCACAGGTTTCTTTTGAGGAAAAATTTTCACCAGCCAAATCATTCGCCGTAGAGAGGAACAAATGGTAATCACATGGTGCATGGTCCGGATTATAAGGTGGATATATAAAATCGCGTCACTATCTATGTGTGTGTGGTCTGGCTTGTCTTGATGAAACTTAATTCGCCTCCTGTTGGCCAATGCTGAACGCTTCTAGGCGATTGCTTTCTTCAAACGGAATATTAAAATGTTTGGCCGTAGGTGTGCAACACATAATGTCAGCTCATTCCTTACTAATCCCACCAAACACACAACAAAACCTTCCTGGCCATCAATCTTTGCCTGTAAGCCGTTTGTGCCGACGACCTTTGATCGATACATCCAGCTTCTTTGTATATCCAGCCTTTTTTAGGTGATTTTTTGGCTTATGTTTGGCTTCTGGACAATCAAAACAATGCTCGGTTGGCAGTTAGACTCGACGGTTTCCATTATTTTATCAACATTTTTGAAAATTGATCTTCCACACCGGAATTGTGCGTGATTGGTTTCACCTTTATCGTTGAAAAATTATAGAATATCGCGTATTTTCTCTTTGACATGGGCACACACACTGTACAGTTAAGTAATCCATACTTCTCGTCTTATCTTTTTTAGTGCAAAATAACATTTTTCTAACGCCATCTAGCATAATCCAATCTTACTTAAAGCACTTGATATACAGATCACTATAGCCATCTGTTGCAAAAATAATAGATGACTGTTTACTTGACCTAACTTCTAATATATCCGACAGTTAAATACTAGTATTTTGAAGGCGAAATCATGCGAGTTTGTTGTAAATCAGAATTATACTAGTATTTAAAAGACAAAAATATACTAGTTCCTCATAGTCTAGCATTATACCAGTATTTTTCGGTAAAATTAAAAAAGAAAATACATATACTTATATACATTTCTGAAGAATTTTGGTTTTTTTTGTTGTTGTTTTGTTATGTAAATAGTATGTTAAAATATTTTTTTTGTTTAAGAATAATTTTGTTTTGATTTTTAAATAAAAATGTAAAGCAAAAATATTTATATTAGAAATAAATACATACATACACAATGCACAAATACAATCTTTCTCATTGAGTTTTGGCATAAAGGCAGGTTCCTTTGCAGCGCAATTTCAAGAGCCGCTTTTAAAAAAAAAAAAAGTTTTTCAATTAATATTTTTATAAGTTTACTTACCATATTTTATTATTTTTTTTTTTAAATAAATAAAATTTGTTTGAAAATAACACTTTTTTTTTTGAGTAAGCTGACCTTAAGATAGGTGAGCAGTAGAATTTTGTAAACTGAAATCAATCCAACTGGTTTTTTACGAGTACGTTGTAGACTGATCTACCAAACTAGTTCTTAACTAATATGACCGAACTGGTATTTTAACTGGTATATATGAACTTGCATATATTTAGGTAGTATAAGGCTGATGCATGGTCGGACATTTGCCATCTCGTAGGATATGGTAAAAAATACCAGCTGCTTACATGGAAAATAGATGGAAGATGTACTAGTTGGTGTAAAAATGTAAACTAACTGTATTCTTGTTGCATATGGTACATATACCATATAAGTATATATACACGTATGCACTTACACCTATATAAGTCATCAAATGTTTTCGCTACAATTATTGTGGAGAAAGTGTAGCTAGGAATGACATTCCGAAATAATAATATGGAGCTTATATTTTTCTTATTTTACTCACTTATTTTACATTGCCAATGGTATCGCCACTTTGCTTTCATTTCCTATCATGTTTTGTGCAAATATTTCCACTTGAACTAGCGAAATACAATCTGCATCGTTGTGAGTATCATAAGTACTTTAACGTTACATAGTTACGAGTATTTTAAGGGTCTTTTAATGTGTTGTTGCCAACACCTAAATCCTTCCGCTAGCACCATCGAGGTAACATACTTGATTAGTAAGCCCACACACGAAATAACTCAAAAACTAGTAATCTGATATTCGTGAAAGTTGGACATATATATGTTAGTTGATCCAACTTATATGATAGGATAGTTATTATTTAAATAAATGTTCTCAATAATTAATAATTAATAAAAATTTATCATCAACGTTGATTGTTGTTATTAATCGTAGGTTCCATAAGTCTAGAACAGATGGCGCCTTAAGCGAATTTCTTTACAGAGAACTGTAAAATGTTGTGATGTTGGCATAAACGAGGCTTACCTCATGCTCATATTTTAATTTGGCTTAAAGATAAAATTCATCCAGAGGAAATTGATTAAATTATTTCAGCTGAAACTCCAGATTCTTCAATGGTATTCCATCTCCTAATCGCCTAGCTACAGACTTAGTAAAGAAACTTTTCGGGGGTACTATTTTACTACTATCTGGGGATTTCCGGCAAACGTTGCCGGTTATTCCTCGCTCTACTTTCGCAGATGAAATTAATGCATGTATAGAATAATCAATTTTATGGAGAAATGTTGAAACACTCAGACTGACAAAAAACATGCGAGTACAACTCCAAAATGATCCAACAGCACAAGAATTTTCTAAGCAATTACTGGAACTTGGAAACAGTGAAATATAATTTAATCAAGATACTAAGAATATTAGATTGTCAGATAATTTCTGTACTGATCCGATTCTCCCATACCATTTAAAAGGCTACAGTTTCCCATTCATTTAGCTTTCGTGATGTCTATAAATAAATCTCGAAGGCACACAATGTATACTTGTGGCTTAGACTTGGAAAACCCATGTTTCTCCCATCGGCAATTATACGTGGCGTGTTCACGAGTAGGAAGACCATCAAGTTTATTTGTATTAACAAAGAACCGATTAACGAAAAATATTATACATCGATTGGCGCTTCATTGAACGTCAACTGTGATTTATTACGATTCAAGATATTTATAGCATATAGGTATATCAAATAAAAATATTTAAAGTATTTATTAAATAAATTTTATTAAAATGTTAGGTAAATTTGTGTTAAATTTTGCCTTTCAAATTCTTCTTAAATCACTCAGCCACAGCAACGCGTGACTGGGTCTACTAGTTTTTATATATTTTTATTTTTATGTTTTATAGTTTTATGAGTATCTCTAATGAAATTTTGAATTATTTAAAGAAGTACTGCGATTTTTGAAACAATAAAGACCTTCACAGAAAACAAAAGTTATTTCTAAAACAAATTTTGGTAGCGCACAGTAATCTAAGTTATTTTTGACTCATCACTACAATATTTATTGCTCAATAAGTAGACTAGAATTTCCGAAAACTTACTACATTGGAAAATTCAACTTTTGTTTATGACTTTACTGAAAGTTCAGTATGAAATGGTGAGTTACATTTTCATCAACAAAGCAATTTTTCTCAACGCGTTTAAGCATTAATCTTCTTACCTTTGCATTACAAATACTCAAAATCTTAAACGTGTATGTATGTATGTATTTTATCAACGAACCTTTTGGCCAACCATCTGCTATGCCTATTTGCCCGGATTGTTATTGTTACTAAGCATCCAACCATCATCGCAATCATTTTAATCGACTCATCGCTTTAAACTGTGGATTAACCGTAAAGTTTTTCTGTTTTGGTTTTGCAAAATCACAATTAATTACAATTTAATACACAATAACGGAAAATTTCACCAATAAAATTAAAAAAGAAAAAGTTCCATTGCGATAAAAATGTGTAAATCTGCCGGCGTACTCAACGGACGATAAAATTGTTTTTTTTTTTTTTTTTTGTAAATCAAATGCGCATAACTTTAAAAGCTTTCATGGATTCAGTGGAAATTTTTTCGCTCTTATTGACATTTGGTTGGAAATCTGTTTGGAATACATTTTATGGCATTTTTTCTTTTTTTTTTTGTCACATATAATTGAGGGAATTATTTTTTTTTGTTTTTTGGCAAATGTAATTGAGGACCTTTTTTTGCTCACAAGCCTGATGTTCTGATTTTTTGACAAACAAACCAAGTAGTATATTTTTCCGATACATCATTTACACATGTATATATAAATTTTTGCTAAAAATTTATATTTTATATCTCTGTGTGTAAATTATACGGAAGCGATATGCGATATCCGAATGCACTTACATAAAAGTAACTTTTTACTTTGGGTAGAAAAAGGGGAGCTCATACAGCATATAGTGTAGTCAATTATACATCTCCACATATATTTTGAATAAATGTCATTATATTACAAATACAAAGTTATCCATTTCATTGATGTATTTTGACATCTGTCAAACTTAACTGTCAAACCAAACATAGTTTTTTAATTAAAAGTCAGGCATTTATAGAAAAGGATCTCTTAAGGTTTCAAAAAATTTATCTTTTCACAAAGTACTACATATTGAAAATACACTTTAAAAATATTTAGATAGAAAGACGAGATATTAACGAACATATATCATCTATACGTGAGCGTCTCGTATACTACGCACTGAGCCGCAAGGTAGCTGCAAGCGCTATTTTTCTCGAAACCATGTTCTTATGATGATAAAAAATGTTCTTTACAACCGATTGAGCTGAAATTTGAATATGTTATTCTAATCATGATTTTATGTTTTATCTATAACTTTTCATTTAACGGTCAGACTTTAATTTGAAAAATGACACTGTTTTTCGAAGTCAACCATTTTTTTATTTTTCAAGGAAATTACTTGACTCTAGTGAGTGACCAAGCTCACATAACAATGAGCAATAAGGGATGAAGCATATACTTCACTCGAAGGATACGTTAATGAGCAAAATCGTCACATCATTTGGGGCTCCGGGAATCCTCAGATAATTGAAGAGAAGCCTCTACACTCAAAAAAAACGTACCTGGTGCGCTCTTTGGTCCAGTGGTGTGATTTAACCTTGCGTCTTTGAAATCGACAATGGCGAGAGTGTCTTTGCCAATTCGTAGCGTAACAGTCGTATGATAACCGACTTTTTTTGGCCTGCAATTGAAGAACACGACTTGAAAAATACCAGGGGTGTTAGTTGAAATTTGCCGGTATTATTTTTTTATTCAAAGTATTGATACCATTAATATGGATACCATTCCAAAAAATCTTTTTCTCTTTCGAGGCAAACCATTCGACGAGCCATTTTTCGCATCTTCAAAATTAGCGAAGCACTGCTCTGCAAGGGAGTGTCCCATCGACGCGAAAAGGTAATAGTCGGACGGGGCGAGGTCTGGAGAGTACGGCGGGTGCGATAATATTTCCCAATTAAGTGTTTTTAATGTGCCTTTCACCAGTTTAGCGGTATGAGACGGCGCGTTGTCATGTTGCAAGATAACTTTGCCATGTCTTCGGGCCCATTCCGACCGTTTTTCGATCAACACATGATTCACATTGATCATTTGTTGTCGGTAGCGATCCGTGTTCACCGTTTCACCAGGTTTTAACAACTCGTAGTACACCACACCACACTGGTCCCACCAAACACAGAGCATTGTCTTACGACCAAAGCGATTTGGCCTTGCAGTCGATAGGCCAGCTTCACCAGGGCAAAACCATGATTTTTTTCGCTTCAGGTTCTCAAAATAAATCCATTTTTCGTCCACCGTGACAATTCGATGCAGAAAAGATTTCCTTTCCTTTGGCGATGGCAATCGACCATCGAGAGCATGCGATTTGACACCGTTGGACTTTTTTGGTGTGGGCCACGTGAAAACTCGTGTTTGTGCGTATAAACCTTTAATTCTCGAGTACTTGTTAACCCACATTCGTCAAGTTATGGCCAATGCCAATGCCGCCCAATATGTGCCAAATTGTAGTCGAAAATTAACTCAAACGGATCGAAATCTGCAAAAATTCTCGACTCGGTCATTTGAATGTTGTAGCGGTTACATATAATGTCAAGATTCAAACTTTATAATAAAAATTATCTTAAATGCCTTTTTTTTATTACATGACATACATCGCATGGTATGTACGTATAGTGTGCTTGCTGGGTAAATGACCCTCTAACTCCCGGTAGTATACATTTATTTCTACAGTCAGTGTGAGACTGTAATTGTTTAAAGTCATAGTGCATTCAAAAGCACGCTTTTTAATCACAAGCACTCTACAAATGAACTTTAGATTCTCTGTCAGGGTCAAGTAGCCACAATAAAGAATTTTCTATATAATTATTATTACTTTATATGTAACGTTATTATATATTAATGTGTTCACACAACATCAATTTGTCAACATGGACTAAAATCCCACTAAACCACTGTCAACGCGGCCACCAATACTCATGTGATTGACAGCAGAACTTAATTTCCGTTCACTTAAGTATTTCAAAATTTTCGCTGAATTTTACCCAAAAAGCTTATAATATTCGTACAACTTGCATATTCAATATATTTGTGTATACCCACTGCCGCGTTTTTCAATCAAAAATCATGATTGATACACGGAAAAGCAGCAAGAGCTCCTGAGGCAATCACCACGCGTAACCACCCACACTAGAAAATGATTTTCGGACAACGTTTCCAAAAGCAATATTTCAATAATACGCCTACATTGTACATTTCATATATGTATGTATATGTATATGTATTGAAATTATAACAAAAACTTTAAAAACTTCACTTTATCAAAGGCCAGTCATTCCTCCAATCACTGCTTCTGTTGAAGCCTTAAGAACATGAACTCTTAACTGCTCTTTAGGGAATGTCTTTACTTATTTAGCGTATTTATTTATGAGTATGATTTTGCTTAGCTCGTCACTTGCCTGTACTGTTATTGTAGGATATGTAAGTATGTTCGTGTGTCTGCAGTTAGTTTTCGTGATTTTAGCCAATTTCAATTTTTTATTGACTTGCGTTTTTCACTTGAACTTCTTAGTCGATTATTTATTAGACTATTTTACAGACATAAATATATATGTACTATGCTTTGTTATTGCATGATATTTATATATGTTCGCTTTAAGTTATAAATTATTGTACATTGACTCCGTCAGTAAATTATTTTGACTGAATTATACAAAATTTATACAAAACTAAATTTTGAACACAAATACGAGTCGAAACAAGACATTCAAAATCAATTTTTTAGCTGCAGTTGTCTCTCGGCAAGAATGTCTACACCACCGAATGTATTTCTGACATGAAATAAAAGGCTCCTCGTAAAAAAACCATCAGCCGTTCGGAGGTAGCTTAAATTGTAGGTCCCTCCATTTGTTGGAAAAACATCAAGACGAAAAACCACAAAGTCGGAGGAGAAGCTCGGCTGAAAATCACTACAGTGGCTACAAAGTGCCAATTACCATGGGTGTTAGTTGAAGTTTGCCGGTTTTACTAGTAGATGCCGCTAGCAATATGTATAAATTTCTATTGTATGATTCGGCATGTATGTAATTTTTTTTTGTTGACATTAACCTACAAAAATACGCGAGTAACATTCCGCCAAAATAATAGCGTCATATTTGTTTACCTCAGTGAATATGTCGAGTTTCGTTTCAAGTAAATCGCATTTGCGACATTCGTTGCTGGTAGAAACTTATTGTGAACATGCTCCAGTGATTAGAACATGTGAGACATGGTTTCGTCGATTTAAAAGTGGAGATTTCGATTTGACGGACAATGGAATTGCAGACGTTATTGGATGTTGATCCAACCCAATCGCAACAAAAATTGGCAGAAACACTACATGTGACTAGTGACTCGAGGAGCAATTTGCCAACGTTTAAAAGCCATGGGTAAGATCCAGAAGTATAGAAAATGGGTGCCACACCAGCTGAACGATAGACAAATGGAAAATCGAAAAACCGTTTGTGAAATGCTGCTTCAACGATTCGAAAGGAAATCTTTTCTGTATCGAATTGTCACGGGGGACGAAAAATGGATTTATTTTGAGAACTCGAAGCGAAAATAATCATGGCTTTCCCCTGGTGAAGCTGGCCCATCGACTGCAAGGCCAAATCGCTTTGGTCGTAAGACAATGCTCTGTGTTTGGTGGGACCAGTGTGGTGCGGTGTACTACGAGTTATTAAAACCTGGTGAAACGGTGAACATGGATCGCTACCGACAACAAATGATCAATTTGAATCATGTGTTGATCGAAAAACGGTCGGAATGGGCCCGAAGACATGGCAAAGTTATCTTGCAACATGACAACGCGCCGTCTCATACCGCTAAACTGGTGAAAGGCACATTAAAAACACTTAATTGGGAAATATTATCGCACCCGCCGTACTCTCCAGACCTCGCCCCGTCCGACTATTACCTTTTCGCGTCGATGGGACACTCCCTTGCAGAGCAGTGCTTCGCTAATTTTGAAGATGCGAAAAATGGCTCGTCGAATGGTTTGCCTCGAAAGAGAAAAAGATTTTTTGGAATGGTATCCATAATTTGCCTGAGAGATGGGCGAAATGTGTTGAAACCAATGGTCAATACTTTGCATAAAAAAATTTTGAGATTCCTCTGGAAATTAAGTGTTTTCTTTATCGAAAAAACCGGCAAATTCCAACAAACACACCTGGTATGTCAAAGCTTCAGTTGGTCATAAATACATTTAAATTAATATTTGATGTTTAGCACAAAACGATGAAATTTTAATAGCATCTGAAATTATTTAAAATTTATTACATTCATCGAAATGGATTTAAAGTAGATGCGACACTGAATAATTTACTAGGGTATGTGGTGTATATGCTCTCCCTTGTTTTCAATTAAAAAGCAAACCAAGATAGTGATGGCTGGTTCTCCTCGAAAGTTATTATTTTATTACTAGTCTAATTAATGGACGCATTTATATGCATGCATTGGGTATAAGAAATATCCTTCACTGCTAATTTCTTTGTTTTGTCTTTATGTTTTTTATGATTTGGTCATAACTCTCGATTGTATAGGAAAATGTGTGATGACGTCACTAGATGCTGAAAAAGTTGCTAAGAAAAATGTGTGACGTCCAAGACGTCATTTCCTACAAAGCATTACCATTCCATCCATTTTTTGTTATTCAACAGCAAGCAAATGTTTATTAAAAATCATAATTTTTAATGTCTCAAAGCAATGTGTTAACTACAAAGCTTTTCCACATAAAAGTTACATAAAAGTGGGAGTGAACGGAACCACAGTTTTATGGAAACATACTTTAACCACAAGATAGGTAGCAGAAACTCGAAACCACTTTTACTCCTTCACAATTTGCTTAAAAGAGAACTTGATATATATTATAATTGCCGAGCAACGAAAAGGTAATGAGTCTTTTTCTTAAAAAAAAAACACACACACAAAAACCTTTTTTATAGTCACCTCATTTTCTCTTTTGTTCATTTATTCTTCCACATCCTATTACTTTTTATTGTGTAATAATCCATTATTGTCCACTCGAGTGTTACTGCCCCTTCTTCCTTCCTCTGAGTAACGCTCCAGCTGTGTATTATTTTTCGGTAATTAGTGAGGCTTCTGAATTGTCCTTTTTGTGAGAGTTTCAGAAGTAAACTGACCACATGAATTGCATAAAATTGTGATTATCATAAACACTAAATACCTAAAGTAGTCCTGGGTGTAAATTTAACTGTATTTAGCTAGAAAACGTGTTATGAATTAAAATTTAACAAACTCACCAGATTTGCTTAAGTGGAAATTTTGTCATTTAATTATTTTTCACTGACTTTGTAAGCAACAGTGAATTTGTAACAATTTTCTAGTAAAATTTGTGAAACTCTGACCATTTTGGAACATAATTAATATGTTTCGTAATCAAAAAGCAAACCTTTTCTTAGTTAAAGCAACACTTTCGATTGCAACTTTTGCTAATTCCGAAACCTCTAAGTAAATTTAATATTTTGATAAAAATTACCATAAATATTAAATAACACAACATTTTAAAACTTAAATAAAAATTTTAAAATGAAAATAAAAAGTTTTAAATTTAAAATTCAAAATTCAAAATTCAAAATTCAAAATTCAAAATTCAAAATTCAAAATTCAAAATTCAAAATTCAAAATTCAAAATTCAAAATTCAAAATTCAAAATTCAAAATTCAAAATTCAAAATTCAAAATTCAAAATTCAAAATTCATTTCAATTTTAAATATTTATATAAAAAATTAAGTAAAAAAAATTGTAAAATGAAAATAGAAATATGTAAATTTAAGCTCAAAGTAAAATATTTTAAATAAAAATTTAAATTTAAAAGTTATAATTTACAGTATTTAAATTAAAATTTATATATTAATAATTGAAAATAAAAAACTTTTAATTGAAAACATTTAAATTAAATTTCTAACGGTTGTTCTCCAAAAGTAACCAACCGATTGAGTTGAAATTTCGTCAGACTGACCTATACAAAAAATCTTATATATGGCTGGATTTGTCATACTTGAAATTCGGTACATAGGTAGCATTTTACTTAGATTAACAGGAAGATTACACTTCTCCCCGCTAAGTGAACTGGAGACACCTCCTATTAAAATAGGCGAACTATTCTTCACGTCGGTAAGTGAACCAATACTAATGATAAAAAGATAAGTTTAAAATTTCTAATTCAAAAATTAATAGTAATTAAAAATTAAATGTTAAGAAACGGAAAGTTAAAATGGAAATTAAAAATTAAAAGATTGAACTAAAGGAGGAAGACCAAGAAACTTTAAGTTAAGAATTAATATTGAGTTAACGAAAAATAATATGAATAATTAATTATTATTATTAAAAAAAAATAATAAATTAGAAATTGATATTTAGATATTAAGAATATAGAACAAAAAAAACAACATATTATAAAATGAAAGTTATAAATGAAAGATTAAAAGTAAAGAACTGATAATAAAAACTATAAAATTAATTCATAAAGCTAAAAAAAAATTTTAAAAATCCAAAATAACTTTATTATTGTAGTTTAAAATAAAAAAGTTAGGACTAAAAATTATATCGTATATTTATAATTAAAAATCAATTTTAGAAACTAAAAATTAAGAGGCAGAAAATAAAAAAAAATAAAATAACAAATTTAATCTTGATAATCAGAATTTAATTATTAAAAATGAAAATCTGTAAGTTAAAAGTTAAAAAATCAGAAAGGTCCAATTTCAAAAAGTATAATTTCAGATTAAATAATAAAAATTAAAATTTTTTATTAAAAATAAAATTTAAAAAAAAGTTATAAATTAATAAATTAAAATTAAATATTACCAATTAAAATTTAAATTCTTGTCCTTGAAGCAAAAGGTTTGTTTGTTGTTTTGGTAAACAAGCAAATTTGCCGAAGACGAAGAAGAAGGATGTATGTATTTATAGTGTAAAGGTGTGAGAAAGACAGAGAGGGAATTCGAACTTATACATTTCTAATGGCCATTAGCTATTTGACCCTTATCACTTTATAACCCAATATTCTTATATTTATCTTTTTTACTGCTTAGACATATGTTTCATTTTACAGTTAGACATTCTTATTTATATTACTGATTTATTGTCTTTTGCGCTAGGAAAAATAGGTACCTTGATTTTATTTGTATGACAATTGTACATACGTACATACGTAAATGTTGTTGATGATGTTTATAAGCCGTCAATAACTGTCCTTGAATTGAATTTTCCAAGCAAACACATTTTTAATGAGACAGCTGAATGTGGTATATACTGTTAGAAATGTATAATATTATTCTCATTCCTTATATTATTATCAGATGCCTTCATATGTACTCGTATGTACACATATGTATGACCATAATAAATACATATAATTCAATATTTGTCTCTTGCACTGTCATTCCTCGAGTGTCATTGGCAAGAAAAGTGGTTGCGCTGCATTAATTTCGATGGTGTTGCAGATAACTAGCAACAAAATCATTCTTGTTATTGTATGTTATATTACACGTATAAGCCAATCTTGAAAATGTGCATTCTCCTCTTATACATATATGTCACATTAGGACATATCTCACAATAGTCTAGAAAAATAAAATTATTTCAACCTAGCGAGGGACGGAGATATTACAAGAACTGATCAGGTGCATGCATCAGCTTCTTTACAAAATATGGTCGGATGAAAGCATGCCCGACGACAGGAACCTAAGTGTGATCTGCCTAATCCACAAAAAGAGCGATCTCACAGTCTACGCCAATTACCGTTGGATAAGCCGACTCAATACCGCAGAAAAGATCCCATCGAGCGTTTTGTGCGAAAGAGTTCGAGGTCGTAGATAATTTCCTCTATATAGAAACCAGCATGAACACCAATGCCTTGAAATCCAACGCAGAATCACTCTTGCCAACAAGTGTTACTTTGGACTGAATAGACAATTGGAAAATAAAATCCTCTCCAGGCGACCAAAGACCAAACTCTACAAGTCACTTATCCTTCCCGTCCTGCTAAATGGTGCGGAGGCATGGAAGGTGTCAACATCTGATGAGTCGGCATGAGGAGTTTTCGAGGGAAAAATTTCGCGTAAGATTTACGGTCCGCTACGAGTTGGGAATGGCGAATACTGCAGCAGGTGGAACATTGAGCTGTACGAGATATACGGCGACATTGACATAGTGCATCGAATAAAGAAGCAGCGCCTTTGCTGGCTAGATCATTTAGTCCGATTTAATAGGAATACTCCTGCTCTGAAATTTTTCGTTTCAGCTCCAGCCATTAGAAGCAGAGAAAAATTAAGGCACTCTGTTGGAAACACCAGTTAGATACGGACCTCACTGTAGGAACAAGGAACAAATTGCGCAATGTTGTTAACTCGACAATAATCGCGTAAGCGCTGTCTACACCAATAAAGAAGAGGAAGAATAAAATGAGTCTTACTCGCTGAAGGAATATAATTTTCCAATATATTCCTTTAAAAATTGTATTAAGATTATTGTATGGTTCACCAATTTCATCGTAGTCCATCAGGTTTTATTTTAGCACTACACTGCGTATACGTAACTTATTCTGTATAGTAGTTTCAACATATGGTAATTCATTATTACCTCAAATGGTATAACTTAAACCAAAATATTCCTGCTTACTTTTCTAAACAACCCAATTCACGTGAATGAAACTTTGAGAAAAATTCTGAAAATTACAAAAAGCCATCAAACTAATAAACTGAAGACATAAGAGCATACCAAAAATTTCACTTGGAGAAAAGAGAGTATTCCAATAATTGCCTGAAAGGAAATTTTTAGTATAAGTGTGAGAGAAAAAGTTCTTGTCGATCGTAATAATTAACTAAAATGGAGTGTTGCGTATAATGGATCTATTGAAAATTCTTTAGGTTTCTCAGTCATTAAATTTTCTACAGATTAAAATTCCAACCTTGAAAAAAGCTTACTTGTTTCAAGGGAAAAAATAAATATCTAAACCTGAAGAGGAGTGTTTTGTTTTTAATTTCTTCTTAATATATTTATTTTTATTTTCTTATTTTAAACGTATATATTAAAAAACAAAAATTAACTAAATAATTTGTTATTGAATTTACCTGTGAACCGATTCAGTAATTAAATTTCTCACTGGCTCAAAGAATTTATATATTTGATGTCATATATTTACAAATAAAATGCCATAACTTGCACATATAATGCGGTGCTTACTTACAGACTGCTCTATTTTCGAAACTGCATATGACAATCGTGAAACCGCACAGGTGTACCAGCGGAAATTTGCATTTTTAAAAGGTAAAAGTAGGGAAGCGCACACAAGAGAGAACTCAACTCAAGTGCACTCAGCGTGCAGTATTCCAATCACATATGTATATATGCATATTCACATATATTTCTCTTACTACATATTTTTATTGTATGTGGATGAACGCCAGAATACGCGCTGATTTTCATAAGTTTTCTGTTTTTAAATTATAAATGTAAATTGTTTTTCTTACAAGCTTGCAGACCTAATAGACGGTAAGAGGGTGACATACAGATGCACATATGGTACATATACACATGCAACAATGGTGATTTGAAGACTTTTACAAAACTACAAGTGTTTGCTTGAGTGGAGGCTCTCTCTGTTTCTGAATGAAAAACATAAGTAAATATATGCAATTTTCTGTGCAAGTATAAATAAAATTTGCATAAGAAGACATTTGTTTGCATGTTTGCGTAAACGTAACACGTTCAAGTGCTGAACGCTAAACGCTTATTCATACTCGTATTGTAAATATGAGTAAAAGTGCACTACTGCGACAAGACCAACAGTTGTAAGTCAGGTTTTTAATTTAAAAAACTTGTCAGGCAAGAAAAAGTCAGAAAATGTAGAGAATACTTAAAATGCAAACCAAATAAATTTCTGTAAAATGGTGTGCGAATGTTACCAGAAAGCGCTGCGGTTGGTGGTAACAACAAGAAAATTTTATTTATTTTAACTTTAAGGATTCACAATTTATAGGTGGGGGAAAAAAATATTTAAACTATTTTTTTTTCTTTTATTCAATATAATCCCTTTTAGCTCGATACACATATTCCAGCGATTTTCCAACTTCTTAATCCTGTCCGAAAGGTAATTTTCTGGAGATCTACAAAATACTCCTCCGCGGTGTCGATGATTTCTTTGCGTGAGCTGAATTTTTTATTGATGAGCCACCTTTTGAGGTTTGGGAAGAGATAATAGTCCGAGGGTGCCAAATTGGGTGAACACAGTAGATGCGGAAGCAATTGGAGCCTTAAGTCATAGATTTTAGCCACGGATGCGATGCTCTCTTGCTTTTGTCCATACTCAACAAGGTGACAAACATGACTACTTTGAAGTCCCAAACAAGCTTACTGACCCTAAATGTTTAACCTTATATCTAAACGCAACAATGTACGAACCCATTGAGCTTATAATAAATTACCTTGCGGTCAAGTTTAGTTTGTTTATGCATTTCATCCACTGATATCCCTCTGTTTTTAAGGTCCTAATACCCATTATATCACCTGTTGCCCACTAGGATTCAATGCAAAAGGCGCCAAAGCGTAAAATCAGTAAGCAGCGACAGTGGTGAAAATTTAAATCTGAGTCCTTTTGAGCATCAAAAAACCAAAAAAAAGGTAGGCATGCTTCATACCGAACAATTCATGTATGGGAAATAACACAAAAGTTGACCAAATACAAATAAAATCTTACTGCCAAAACCACCCACATATGCACTTATGTATATACATCTGTTTGTAAAAAAAAAGGCGTGCAGCTGCTAACAACTTTTCCCAGAATCTATTTATTATTTTTGGCACACCAACGCACAACTACTGGGCTTGGCACGCAAACGCCCACCGAATGAGATTGACATCAGCCAAGTAGAATGGATGGTTTGAAAGTAGTTTTATTTCTGGATCAGCAAAAGCAAAGGCAGAAAATTAGTAGATGAAATGTTACGCACCGAGTAAACACTGTGAAAAAGACTCTCCCTATTACTTCCTCCCTGTCTCTCTTTTGTTTATTAATATTTTTTAAGCTTTTACACTGTTGCTGTAACATTTATTATAAGCGCTATTTACTCGTCATCTCTGTTGCAAGTTTATTGCCAAGCAGGTAACAGGGCAATAGGCCAAATATCCGCTAAAGTTTATGGAGTAGTATGATAGGTATGAAGATAAACACCAATCCACGTAACCAACAGAATAAAGTGTTGTTTTTCCATAATATTTTTCCACAAGTAGATTTAATATAAAAATAAACCTGCTTCCTCTCTACATTTTCTATCCAACTCTGCTTTTTGAAGACACGCACATATGTGGCACCAATGTGTGACACAGAAAGCAGCTAAACAATGGCTTCTCTACAATTCCCTGAAGCTTCTCAGTCATCCTAGTTAATTTCATTGTAATGCAGCACATGTAAGGACGCAATGTACCTCTTCAGATCAAAGTAGGCAAGATGAAAAGCGATTTTATTTAGAGTGCGAGTTTTTAAAAACCTATTCTCGTAAGACTCATCTGTTGAATTTTCAGAATAATATAAATACTAATATTGTCATTCAACAAGTTCTTCTATATATTCAACTACTTCAAAAGCAGTGAAGCTTCCATCAATATTAGCTCCTTACGTACCCTATGTGAATAAATCAATGCGATTGTGATTTGTTAGCCAAATCATAAATAGAAACTACATAAAATGTCTCTAGAAGAAGAAAGAGAAAACATCACAATCTCTAACCATCAAACACTTTTCCAATCATTTCGCTATCAAACGCAGTCATTGACTAGTAAGTTATCTTCATAGCTGACGGGCAGTCCAGCCAAAGAACATATCAATAAGCACACACCCACGTAAGAGCCAACGAACAGACAGTCATAACTACAGTGTATAATTAAATAGCCTACGCACAGACGTCCTTTAACGTACTTACTTTCACATAGATATAGCTAGAAGAGTACCTACATATGTATGTAGTATGTATGTAGATATTACGCAAAAAATAAGTAATTTGAACCCAGCAAAGTAAAATTAACGGCCTATATAGAGTACACAATTTTTCAGAAAGTGCAGGGTTATCCATTTTTTGCTTTCGAAAATAAATGTAAATAAAATGCATTTATAATAATTTTTTCCATGAAACTACTTTATTATTATAAAGTCTAAGCCCTGTCATTATATGTGAAATACTAAATCATTCAAATGACTGCCTCAGGAGTTTTGGTCAATTTCGAACCATTTGACGCAATTTTCGACCACTTTTTAGCACACAAAAAGTCCAACGGTGTCAAATCGCACGATCTCGGTAACCAATTGGCATCGCCAAGGCGAAAAATTACGCGGCCGGAAAATTTCTCTCGCAATAAAAGCCTATCGCTCGAATCGTGAGTCCAAGTCGTGCTCTTCAATTGCAGATTACAAACCGTCTGTTGTCATACGACCATAACGCCACGAATGGACAGTGACAGCCTCGTCATTTTCAAAGAAGAAAATCCGCAGCAAAGAGCTCACCGGAGCGTAAAATTTTTTCGGTGTAACAATCGCTTTTCAATTATTTGAGGATTCTCGGAACTCTAGATACGACACTTTTGCTTATTTAGGTATCACCCGAGTGAGAGATATGCCCCGTTGCTGTACGTTTGAACCACGAAACTCATCGACCAGACATATCCTTCTTTTTCCGATCGCCTTCGTCTCGTACAACCCACTTACGTACATTCTTATGTTTAATTGATTTTTTTAATATAAGTACGTTTATGTTGCCACACACATGGATAACCCTACAAATTTTATAAAAAATTTGCTAATTCCGCTTCTATACCTTTCAAAGTTTACCAATAAATCATTAGTAAAAAAATATGTCAAAAACACGTTTTTCTTTTTTAATAAAATATGAATGCTGAATATAAAATATTGCTAAAATTACTTCTGACTAAAAAAAAAATATTTAAAAAAAAAACTTTAAAAACACATTAAATTTTCAATAAAATGAAAAGTGTTCAAAAATTAGCTTCATCGAACTCGTTCCCGCAAAAAAAATTGCGGAGGCCATTTGAATGGTTTTATAATCAGAACTTAATTGTATCGATTGTACTTCACATTAAATAAAAGACATTTGAATTTCCTTAACAATTAGTGTGTTTTTTTTTAAGAAATTATATCACTCTTATTGAAAACCCTATATTATTGGATGAGTGCATAAGTTCGTGCCCGATTTCAAGTGCAAACTAAAATTGAAATTTTTTGAAGAAAGCGCTTTTATTAATCAATTATGTATTCGCCATCATGTTCGGCAATCCACTCCCAACGTTCAACCAATTTACGGATGCCTGATTCATAGAAATCGCGCGGTTTCTCGTTGAAAAAGGTGTCAAGGTGGTTTTTGACGTCTTCCACATTTTTATTTAAAAAACACTCTCATATACTCGTATATGCAAAATTTTACCGCGAGTTTTCAATACGTGCCTGCAAAAACTAAGTATCAGAATCTTCTACACATAGTTTATTGGGTAGCAAAATTCGCAACCGCTGCTATAGCAAAGCAATTTACCATTAATTTGCATGACCAGCCGCCAAAATCTCGAGCTACAAACACAGCTGTGTGAGAGTAAAAATTTAAAGCGAAAATTTTCCCAAAAACAAAAAACAAAAACACTAAAAAATCTCTTTTCGATTATTTAATCCTTCTTTTGCTACTCATCTACACTGTGTATTGCTATGAGTTAAGTATGCGTGAATTATTTAGTTATAAATTGAATTCCTAAAATAAAATTCAGCACGTGCGGATGGATTACTATTAATTTCATCTTCTGGAATCTGCTTAAATGTAATAAAACACAAATTTATTGAAAGCAAGCCTGCGCATCTTGAATATTTAAGGTGAATTTGTAAGTACTTTTACTTGGGTGGAAAGAAAGTAAAATTACTGAGTTTAATAACCACTAAAAGTTTTAAATATGAAAATATTAAAAAAAAAATAAATATTTAAAAAGTAAATAAATAAAAAATAAAAGCGAAAATTTCAACTAACAGGTTAAACCTATAGAGCATGAGCGTCTTTTCGACAGGATAAGTCTCACACATTCTAGATTAAATTAAAGTTAAATTTGTCTGATGAGATTAAAGTATGTCCTTAAATATGGTATATCCACGCAATAATTCTATATTTTTACGAGGCGAAGACAGCTGAAGTGAATATCATATAAAGAAAATCGGCTGATTTACAGCTTACCAACGCTAAACTAAATCATTTGTTGTTTCCATAAAAAGAACACGTTTCATGTTAAAAATAAATACTTTATTAATTTTTATTGTATTTTCTTATTAATTAAAAAACATGTTTAAACTTTAATAATAACTTTAAATATATTACAACTCGGTTTCTAAAAGTAAAATTAAATTTTCTGGAAATGAACTTTTTAATCCATTTATACTTTACTTCTACAGCTTCTTCGTCTCACAATATTATATTATCGTATACAAATCTAATGATCACTCATCTTCATTTTGCTTCCGGTCGTGCTTGTTGTGCACTCTTGGATGTTTTTTCAACAAATGTGAAGCCTTACAATTTATTCTAAGTAGCCCCGAACGACTGTTGGATTGTCATAAGCAGCTTTTATTATATCGTAGAAATATGTACAATATATACCATCAGTGTGTACGTAAGCATTCATGTAGGTTTTTGAATTCAAATTTCTGAAAAAATACAAAAGAAAATTTTATTAAAAATAATAAAATATTAGTATATTTTTTAAATATTTTATTAAAATATATGTATACACTAAGCAAATGAAATATTTATAATATTCCATGGCATCAAATTTATTGACATATGTAGTATATAATATATATGTAAGTAAATTTATCTAAAATACTCCAAAAAATAAGATTAAACTTGTACAATCAGTAAGTCGGTCTAACACCTTACAGTATCGCTAGTACCAAAACATGCCTTTGCGTATGAGTTCTCCTTTTTCTAATTTCCCCATTTTATTCCCTCCAGTTTACGGCATTCATCAACGTCAGACACAGTCGTTTAATTTGTGCTCTACTTTGGAGGTGATATTTCATTTGCAGCGTAAAAGTCCTGAACGGCTGTAGGCGCACAAAGTGCATAAAATAAATTAAATGCGACCGTAATATGAACTATGTCTCATGTAAATTTTGGCTTTTTTAATTTCAGTGACCTGCAATTAATAATTAATCACACACAGACATAATATATATATATATAAAAGTACATTATAAGTTATCGCCCAACATTTAGACAGTTAAAGTTTTTCTAATAAAAATGTTTAAGAAATATTAGATATGATTAAATATACCGTAAATAGATACCTTATTTCAATAAGCGACTATGATTTTGGGAAAGGACAGCTGGTTTATTAACACCTTATTAAATTAAAAAAAAAAAACAGTTTTACTCATGAAAAGAAAAAAATAAAAAAAAAATATTAGAATATTAGAGTTTGAGTAATAAACATTGAATTGCAAATTTTAATTATTTGAACGGTCGCCAAGCCAGGATTGACGGCCGGGAAGAAGGAGAAATGTTTTACATCAAGCCAACGCCTGATCACACACAACGATAGCGACTCACCAGAAGCTGTGGGAGTTTTATTGGGAGATTTTAGTGCATTCATCTTACAGTCCGGATCTCGCCCCAAGTGATTACCATCTATTCCTATCTATGGCGAATGATTTGGCTGGTGAAGTATTGGCCTCAAAAGGAGGCTGTGAAAATCGATTGTGCCAAAGTTTTGCCAACAGAGACGAGGGTTTCTATGACATATTCGAAAAAGTTGTCGAGCAAAGCGCTCAATTTAATGGACTACTTTTTACTAGAGCAATAGGTATATTATTTATTTTATTTGCTATTTATGGTCAATCATCATTTTCTCACTCTAATAATTTTTTATTTTATTTTTGTTATTTTTATTATATTACACACACACACCCTAATATTTGCTCATTTTAACTACTTGTGTTGACTTTTGTAATAAAATGTTTCAATCGAATATTTTTACTTCTTTTACTATCTCAAACAATTTCGTGATTATTGAGGTAATTATGGGCTCGTCTTATTTGGTTTTATGGAATTAGGGGTGATTTCACTGCCGGCGAATTTTTATTGATTATTATAAAGAAAAATTACCGATTAAAGCGATAATGAAATTAAGTGAATACTTCGAAAGTGCACACATGCAAAGCTTCGGTGATTTTATCTGATAGGATGGATCTGGAGTTAGAGAATTTCTACGAAGAAATATGAGATTTTCAGAGGAATAAGCAAACTTAAAACTTCTCAAACTTAAATAAAAAAAACTCGTCAAGAAAGCATTTAGAAGCGTGAGATTTGGTATTCTACATAACTATATACAAATAAAGCGTTCACGCTTCTAAATGTTTTTTTGACGGATTTTTGACCCAAGAGCTCATATCTGAAAAAATTGCTTGTGTATACGTTTAAATCTGTGTACAAAGTTTGATTGAAATATCTCAAAAATTTAGACAGATAGACAGCATATCATGTACATGAAAGATATACAAAAACTTGAACTTCTATATCCACTTGGTTTTATCTATTTCTACGAATCTCTATTAATTTTGAAGCAACGAAGAATATTGTCCTACTCAGACACGGCGAATAGCAGCAACTGTGGCAGGTCCACCAATGACAAAGAAGCAACACAGGCGGCCGTAAAAAGTAAATAAAAACACTTTATTACACAGTCATGTGTACTTGTAAATTGAGTTTAATATTAAATTTGGTGCACAGGTAACCCTTTTCTTATTAGGGTCGATGTCTCGGTTTTGCTATTTGCCCAAGTCAATATATGAAGATCTGTTCATAAAAGTTGTATTCATAGGTTAAGGGGTTAAGGGTAGTCAGAATTTTCAAAAAATCAATTTTTTTTTGCATTTTCGTTAAGTATATTATCTTAAAAATAATCTCTGAAAATTTCAAGTTAATCCGATAATTCGTTTTTAAGTTATTCATCAAATAACAAAGAGAGCTCGGGCCTTTCAAAGCGCTCAGGAGCAGGTAGCTAGTATCTAGTGTGAAACTTTAAACGCGTTTTTCTCCAAACTCTGTTTTTTGAACTGGTGACAACTGTAACTCGAAAACCGCTCAGTTGATTTTCATGAAATTTATACAGCTTTTAGAATACATAATAAACTCGGGCCTGAAAATTTTTTTTTCTTTTTTTGAAAAATTTCGATTTTTTAAGACCAATTAACTGTTGATTTTTTCCCAAAAATCTAGACAAAAATTTCCTGAGACCGCCATTTTGTTAATTTTTGAAAAAAAAAATCTTTGATTCAGGCCCAGAATTATTTATTTATAAAACTAATTTTTTTTATCCGATTGATTTCAGATGAATCTCCAAGGACTTATGATTGTCACCGCAAAGACCTTTTTTTGGAACTGGGTTAACACAGACAGCTGTAACTTCGGAAATAAATTTTTTTTTTGAAATTTTCGTGACTTCAAGTCAAAACATTGTTTAACAATACCATATCACTACTTTTGTAAAATAAAATTATTTAATAGCAAAAAAAAATACTGAAAATTCTCATTTTTTCGTGCCTCTGACTACTCCTAACCCCTTAATATGCGTGATATCCGGAACATAAATAGCTCTTTGCCTAGATTAAAATGTGAAAAACTTTTAATTCTTTCTCAATTATTTCAACAAAATAGTTTATAAGTTATTTTTAAATATGCAACGTAAGAATTTAATAAAAATCTTAATTATTTAATTAAATTCTAAGATTCCATGGGCCAAAGTCACGGGTAACCTCTAGTTAAATATGGTATATGAAGAGAAAATAAAAGGGAACAACTTTAGATTTTCAACATTCCTTTTCGCTAAGTCATTCAACTCTTACCTCCAATTTTAGAAACCTTTAGAAATGCTTAGAAATAATTTTAAACTTTGAGGTAGAACAAAAGAACAACAACTCAATAGGGGTAAAGCCACTCACAGGTTACCCTTTGGTGCAATTGGGGTTAAAGTGAAACAAATATTTCAAATATTTAGCTGAACTTTTTATTTTGCTGTAGCCCCTCAGAGCATGCGCTGAATACAATGAGAAACATTAAAAGCGTTTTTCTCAAAATCACATTTTTCAAACTGAGAGCACATATTATGCGGACCCTATTGCATCGATTTATCTAAAAATTTTTATGGTAGCTTGACAAATACATTTCTTTTAGAAATACGTAGCCATTTTTCGATTAAATGTAAACTTTTTTTTAATAATTTAATGCGTATTTAAAAAATAAGTGCCGCTCTCACAAAAATTAGTTAAAAAATAAATCCGTACGCACTTCCAAAGACCATAGTTTGTAGATCATAAAACTTTTTGCTATTCTGTTCTAGGTCTCATCCTTTTCCCATATTCCTACAATAAATTTAAAAAAATTAGTCTATTTTTCAACATCTAGAGTGGCTTTACCCCTTAGGTTAGTTAAATTCAAGGTATTGTGAGTCAAATTATATCAAACCAACTAAGTAAATGTATCACAAATCCCTTTAAATTCAATGTATTATATATTTCTTCTTCTTTTTTGTGGTTTTTCAACAACGTCGAACTTTTATTTAAAAGAAAGTACAAGTGCTTGCTGTCGCTCCAATAACTCTTGACTCTTTTCAATGAAGACATACATACATATGTACATAGCAATACCAAACTTGTGTAGGTCGTAAATTTTTAGTAGAATGACAGAAAACCAAAAAGTAAAAATTGTAAAAACTTCTGTAAGGCTTTAAAGGATACACACCTCACATACCTATATCTAATGCGCAACGAAAACTTGAACGAAATTTTTGAACAAAAAAATATGTTACAAACATTATTTTAAATTTGGAAACTTTGGTGTTTGACAATAAAAACTTTTATTAATAAATAAATGTTTGAAAATATAGCAAATAGCAAGAATTATCTTAAACAAATCCATTAACAAAGAAGAAAGGACTAATTCACGTTCAACGCCTAATCAGTATTTGAGGAGGGAACAAGTAGTGAAAATATGACGGGACAGGGGAAAGAGGAAAATTCAATTTGAAAAGAATGGATTTAATTATACATATATTTTTTAACCCTTTCGAGATCGCATATAGACGACTGCTCAGAAAAACTATTTTTGGTTATATTTGTGTTAATATAATCCTAATTAAGGGACTTGAAAGTTTACAAGACCTGACAGCTGGTAACGAGATATAAAAATGCCTGCAGTCTAACAATGCAAAATTCCGTGAATCTATGAAAGCATAATTTTTCTTTAAGCTTTTAATTTTAAAACTGCATCACTATTTTTATAAATTTTTCACTAGCACTTTTCAAAAATTTGTACACTAAAAATCGCACACTACTGGCTCGTCGGAGTTCAGTTTGCTTACTGTCGTGTAGTTTTGTCATAATAAACTGAATGCTAAAGTATTTGTTGTGCTTGTGTTCTCAGAACTATCCCTTTCTCTAACATTTAATGTTTTTACATTATTTTAAATGATATTAAGCACAAAAGTTGCTTCGTTGTCAACAAAATGACAAAACCATAAAATTGTCTGCAATCGAAAGTGTATAGAAAGCCTGCTTATATGTAGGTGTCTGTTTGATTAAGTGCTGTACATACTATACCTACTAACATAGCAAGCGAGTACTAAAGCTCCTTTGACTATCTCCCTACGTTTCACTGTAGGCTTACTGCTCAGCGACACTTTAAACACTGGAAGTTTAAGCTAATTAAAACTGTGGATAATCTGTTATTAATTTATTTTTGATACACATTTTTTAGTTTTCTAGTAATAAAAGCTCAGCTGTTGCATTAGTAAATTTCTTTAGAAGAAAATTTTTGATCTCGATATTTAAAATTCATGACTTGGTAAAGTTCGTACTTTTTACAGATGATGTCCCTGAAGTGGGAGGTAGTTTTTTATTAGATAAATACCTTTGTAAACAAAGCTTTTGTAAATAAAATACCATTTATTTTATGACAATTTTATGACCCAGTTTTAGAGTTCTAAACGATTGAAATTGAAATCTCAGGTTTAACATGGCACTAGAAAATTTACACTTAAGTGCAATTCAAGCCAAGTGTCAGTAAGATAACCGCACAGCATTGGCATTAAAATACGTGGTTAAATGTAAAATTGTTTAATTTAACTGAAAAATATCAACAAAAGTAAAGGCACTCATTACACGAAAATGTAGTGTCAATGGAGTGGAATCATAGGCAAGTTGATTTTGGAATTTCTATAATTATATAATTTACAAATGAGCCGTAAAACATTGTAAAGCAAGGCTGTTGTAACGGTCACAGTGACGATAATGGATTCTTAAGCATACGGAAGCGATGACTATGCCGAATTGAAATATTAGCAGCATTTAGAATGAAAAATAAAGCTCTTGCTTGGTTTTTATTTAAACAGAATCGAAAAAATTATATTATAGTGTTGAGTTAATATGGCCGGCTTACTCGGAAAAAGAATTTCAAATTCATTTTCGTATTTCAGTCATTCTTACCAAAAATCTAAGCGACAAATTCTTGCAAAACAAGTTTTTTTATAAATCTTCGTCTTCTTAGAGAACTATTAGAAAAAAACATATTAGTATATGTATCGTTTGATGACTATAAAGCATGTAGAATTTCATCATTGTTGAAATACAATAAATTTTGAATACAATTAATGAAACAAATATGCTATATAATTGCCAATTTTATTAAAACACTTAGGAAAGTACTTCAAAACAGGAAAGAAATTGTATAAATGAACGGATTGAAATTTAACTGCCAAACTAAACAGCTGGTATACAACTCGCTGGCCAATTTTGACTAAACACTGCTCGTTGAAAACTCAGTAAATTTTTTTCTTTGGAAAAGTAAGACATTTTATTCTCTCCGTTTCGTTACTATATACTCGTATGTATATGGGGATAAGAGTGCGGAAATTATACAGACATAAATTAAACCCTTTGTATACTCATACAAAAGTATTTTATAAGCTCTTGTGGCTGTTTATTTATAGGCAAATTAGACTAAGACGTAAGAAGCATTATTATACGTAATATTCAACCGCACGAGCACACAAATTAATTGCAAAGCAACAACGCCAACACTTCTAGGTGATGCCGATATCAGTGAAGCTGGGAAAAATCGAGATAAGTCTTGGAAGCAGCTATAGTTGGTCACCAATTTAATGAACCCAACAGCGATTTAGTGCTTGTTCATATACATATGTACGTATGTTTATAGATATATACATATGTACTACACAATTTCGCGTTTGCTACATTTTTCCAACAGATAAGTATGAATACACCACCTTTTTGTCGATTTTAAAACAGCCTTCGGCAGCACGAAAAGGAGCTGCCTATACGTTGCTACGTCTGAATTTGGTATCCCCGCAAAATTTATACGGGCATAAGCAGCACTAAAAACTCCGTCAGAATCGGGAAGGACCTCTTCGAGCCGTTCGATACCAAACGAGGTTTCAGACAGGGTGATCCATGCTTCCGCAAAATTTTAATATTTTGTGTTTATGGTCCTGGCATTGTGGCAATCAATCATGCATAAGTTTGGTTTCGTCGCTTTCGTTCCAGTAATTTTTCTGTAAAAGATCCTCCACGATGGGGAAAGCCAATTGTCGAAATTATCGACAAATAGTGGAAATTTTCGAGTCGGTTTCAATTGCCCAGGGAATTAACATTGCACAAAAGTAATCACTGAATAAATGCTGCTTACACAAAGAAGCTCAATGTATGGGTGTCACCGGAGTTATCGAGGAAGAAACCTCGTGAACCGAATTCCCTTCTGTGAATCGCTGCTGAATCGTAAAAAAATCGACCAATTTTTAAACAGGTGATGACTGGTGATGAAAAAAGGATCACTTAAAGCAACTTCAAATGAAAACAGTGGTCAAAGGGCAGTGACCCGTCATAAACGGTATCCAACAAGCCAGGATTGACGGCTAGGAAGGCTTTGTTGTATGTTTGGTGGGTCATCCACTATGAGCTACTCATCTATAGCCACACTTTTAATTTGGATTTGTACAATCAGCAATCTGGAAAAACAATCGCCCAGAAACACTCACCTTTGACCAACACGAGGGGAATTGTGTTTCATTAAGACTGACTCGCCAGAGACTCCGAGAGCTAACTTGGGAGGTGCTGATGAATCAAATTAGTGAAAAAATTAATTTTATGTCTTTTTCATTTTTCTCGCAAATTTCATAATCCTTGTTCAATTGTACTAAAACTATGAAGGTGTAAGTTATAATATAAATTATGTGTTGGCTTTACATATATCAGGCAGGTAACTTTTTTTTCTTGCCTTCTTCAGTGGGTAGATACTAAGTATAATTTACCACAAACAGCCATAAATTTGGCTCTCTCAGAGTTTTTACTTTGAAAAAGTTTTATTTCTGCAAAGTTACACCAAGTAGGCAGAGCAACTGGTCATATAAATATTTACATACAAACGCTGTACGACTAACATAGAAACACGCTCTGTCTAGTACTTTTTCTACTTTTCCACAATTATTTGTATTTTCGCTGCGCAAGTTGCACATAAATCAAGTTCCAGGAATATTTACAACCGTATTTGAATAAAAAATGAATTTGGAATACAATTCATAAAAAAAAATTTCGCATAAATATTGATTGCATGAATAAAGAAAGAAATGGTGGGCATTTTTCTATGAAGGCTCTGAGGGTTATAAGGAATACGTTTAATATATTTAAATTCTTCCAACTAATAAAAAAGCATATTGGGGTTTTATTGTTAACTTTTTATTAAAAAAAACACATTATCCAATGGGGAAAATACAAAATAAATATACAAAAAAATATCCGCAAAATGATAAATTCCACTTAATTGAAAATGTTTAAAATAACAGAGATAAAAAATAAGTTTAAGCCACATAAATTTACCGAAATATACACATGCAATTTGGGGTCTAATTGATAACTAACACGCAAATAGCCCACATTTATCATACAAATCTATTACAGCAACAGTATTAAACAACCTGTTCGCATAGTTGTTGTGGTTTCAACCACAAAATTTAGCGCTTAAAACATTTCACATTTAGATAACAGCCCTCAACGGAATATTGGTGAAATCTTTTTTGCAAATTTCCATATAAAAATAAAAAAGTTGCATATTTGTCAATTCAAATGAACAAAAGCAAAACAAAATATAAAAGTAATCATGCAAAAATATTCACCAGTTCATGCTCAGAAAGGGAAACATCAGATATTCGTATACCCATAAAATACATGAAAATAGCATAATATACCTACAAGGTAAGTTCAACGGAATGGAGAAAGCAGCAACTGTAAATTCGTTTTATGATTTATAAATTGGCTGTGAAAATCTTGATAGTTGGGCCCTTCATGCATATTCAGACTATTATAGATATAAAAATATATATTTGAAGCTTATAGAGTATTATTATACATTTCATGTAACTAAAATGGCATAATAACTTTGATCCGAAGTATGTAAGTACCAGAAGGAGAAAAGATAGACAAAACTGTTGATGGGTCTCATCAGATCATAATGACGAGTTCAGTTAATTTAGCCATGTTCGGCTGTCCTTACTTTGTACGCAAACTAGACCCTCATTTTTTAAGATATCTCAGCCAAACTAGGTACATAGATGCGCTATTACATTTAAACGATCGTGTGTCGGAATTAAGATTGGACCACTGTAGTATGTGCATGATCGAAATTCTGCAACACTGAATTTTTCACACAGTCAAAAAAGCATCTAAGAGTATGAAATTTCGCATTGCACACACGTATATATAGGGCTATCCAGTTCCAATTTTCTTCAGCGACACGCACATTTGGAGCTGCTAAAATCTTCAAATAATTGAGAAGAGGCTAATATATCCAAAATAAAAAAAAATTACTCCCTGGTACACTCCTTGACCCGGAGGGACGATTAGACTTTACTTCTTTGAAAATGACAACGGCGAAACTTCCATTGTGAATTCGGAGCGTTATGATCGTATGATAACCGACGTGTTTGGTCTGCATTTGAAAAACACGACTTCGACAAAATATGGATTCGACAGCCAGTTATACATACAACACAACAGCGGTGAAAATGAGTTTATTGCGAAAGAAATTTTCTGGCCGAATCATCTCTCTGTGGACTTTTTTTTGTGAGACTACGCAAAAGAGCGTATTTTTTCGGATAAACCTTTAGCTCTTGAGCACTTGAATGCTTTTATTCGACAAGTTATGGATGAAATACCGCTCAATATGTGCCAAAAATTAACGAAAATTATCTCAAACTGGTCGAAGTTTGTACAAGAATCAAATTTTATAATAAAAAATGTATTTCATGAAAACGATTATTTGAAATGCAATTTATTTACATATATTTGCGAAACTGTGAAATGGATAACCCTGTACATATAAACAATTCCCCATTTAAACCCTCCAACCAATTTTTCATTATAATACAAAATCCATAAATCTGATGTCGCCTGGACTTCGGCATGGCCCAGGAAAGTTCTTCTCTCTTATTTAGATAGAATTTCTCCTCTAATTTTTTAATATATTCCCCATGATATTTCTATTTTCAAAAAGATTTTATTTTACTCTTTTTCATTGGTCGAATTTAATTTAAAATACCAAAAGAGTGCACTAGTACATATACAGGGTCCGCCACGTAATTTTTTTTTTTTAAAACAGTGCGCTCAAGATCGATCGTAACGTTGGCTGTGTGGCACGGAGCGCCGTCTTGCTGGAACCAAATGTTGTCCAAGTCCTCTTCTTCGAATTCCGGGAAGAATCAATCCATTAACATGGCGCGGTAGCGTTCGCCATTGACCGTAACGGCGGCTCCTGCCGCATTTTCGAAGAAAAATGGGCCAATGATGCCGCCGGCCCAAAATCCGCACCAGGATCTCTGAGGATGCATTGGCTTCTCTTCGATCACGTGCGGGTTTTTCGTCCCCCAAATACGACAATTTTGTTTATTGACGTAGCCGCCAAGATGGAAATGAGCTTCGTCGGAAAAGATGATTTTTTGGTAAAATTCCGGGTCTTCGGCCAAGCGCTCATCTGCCCATTCCTCAATCGTATACACAACCATTTTCGTTCAGCGGAATGATAAAATTAACTTTCTGTCAAATCAGATGTAACATCAGTGTTACCACACTCAAAATAACCACTAGTTCAAAAAAAATGTTAGATGGCGGACCCTGTATACAAACCTCTTGATGTTTTTCCAACAACTGGAGGAACCAACAGTAAGCCATCATTGAGGAGCCTTTAACTCATGTCAGAAATACAATCAATAATTTTCTTAAATTTTTGAATGTGGTTTGGATCAGGACTCGCACCCTAGCCTTCCGGGTGGCAGTACGTATTGCTAACCATTCGGCTATCGCGGCCATAAAAGAGTATGAAAATGTATAATATTGTATAAAATTATTATTTTTAAAACTTAAATAAATTTAAATAAATATTTTTCAAAATTAAAGTTAATAATATTTTTTACTTTTTTAGTGAAATTCCTCATAACGAAGGAGTACTGCAATTAATCAATTTCCAATCCTTTTTCTTCTCCCTCAATTGTACATATTCCAGATTGATATACTAAGATATATGTAAACGTATTTAAAATTTATCAATTTCATTAAAAATAATATAATGCAATTATCGTTAGGAATGAATTTAAATTCAACGCGCAAATTTCAAACATTTGTTATTTCTTGGTATTTTAAGCACCAAAGCCGCTTTCTAATTCATCATTTTAAGAAATTTAATTTAAGCAATTTTTTCTAAGAAAACCGCAGCTGATTTAATTTAAAATAAATCCCTCACGTCAAAAAAGGAAATCATACTTAGAAAAAATAAACATGAAAAAATGTAAAACCTTTACTGAAGCGCATGAAAGTTAAGGCTGGGTAGACTTTAAAATATTCCTTCCGAAAGGGTACAAAAGATAAAGGGTACATGCTCAAATATTTTGATTTGTATATAGGAATAATAACATTTTTTATCGTTATAAATAATATTTCCTACACACCAATGTTTCTGAATGTGTCTGTAGGCAAGTGGCTTTAGCAATGTCGTATACTCGTATGAAATATCTTTGTTGACTTTAAACGTTAATTGAGCATTAATTTGCATTAGTAAACAAACGCCCATTTTTCGAATACTTAAAAATTAACATGAAAGCGACAATAACAAAGAGTATAACAATGGTCGAAAAGAAGAAAGGAAAGGAAAGAAGAGTACAAATAAGTGGAAAGTATGCCTTGTAAGGGCAAATTACTACCTAAATTTATGAATGAATAATGTATGGGTGAATGAGTGGTAGAAGAAAACAAAAGAAAAGGCCTAACAAGATAAAAGGTAGTTGTTATGTAGGTAATAAGTGAAAAAAATTAATGTAAATGTAAATTTAAGGCAGTAGTCTCCTTTAGAACCCGAAAAAAGTGTTTTTTCAGAAATTTTTTTTCCTCTTTTTTTTAAATTAATGGTAATGCGGTAAAGTAAATTTTCAGACTAAATTTATGCTTCAAACAATAATTTTTAGTATAAAAAAATATAGGAATTTTCCAATCTTGTGATGAGTTTCCTGAGCTCATGAAACAGGGCGATAAATCTGAAACAGTCTAACCGATTGTTATTTTTTTTTTAATTTTTATAAATGTTTTTTCTATATGAACTTAAAAAAATACCGAAGAAGTTGGAATATTACAAATATTTTTAAAGTTTGAAATCAAAAACTTATTTAAAAAAAATCATTATTTGAAGCCTCTGAAGCATATTAACATATTCTAAATCTGAAAATTTTGCGGGCGCGGTGAGTAATATTAAAATATTTATTAATATTTTCAACTACCTTTTGGAAAATTTTTAATTAAATTGGAAGGAATTCAGTGTTATAAAAAGTTATTTTAGTTTTAATAATAATTCGATGAAAATGAGAAAAATAAAAAAAAATAATTCATGCAAAATTGTATGTGAAAAATGCAAAATTTAAGTAACTGCAAATTCTTTAATTGGACTAGAGATTTAATAATCAAGTAAGAAAATTGGATTTTGAATATGAAAGACAAAATTTAGCAATAGG
Source organism: Ceratitis rosa (assembly GCA_037013455.1). Taxonomy (NCBI): domain Eukaryota; kingdom Metazoa; phylum Arthropoda; class Insecta; order Diptera; family Tephritidae; genus Ceratitis; species Ceratitis rosa. The sequence goes on from JAWMAG010000006.1 coordinate 18,396,706, forward strand.
CCTTAGGGCGCTAAGCATAGTGCTATATCCCGAAAGTATGGGTCTCATAAAATACTTCGATGCTACAAGTTTAAAATCTCTTATTATAATCGCTTTTGAAAAAAAAAATTTAAATTGTATCAATATCAAAAAACTATCTATCTGAGTTCCATGATTCTAGGTTAACAATTAAAAACTTTATGCGCTCACAAGATTTTTCGAAAAACGAAAGGGTATGTTCAAAATTTCCCTTATTTAAAGCATATAAGAATTCTGAGAAATTTTGAATTAATACTTTTTGAATTCCTCATTTAAATTTCAGTAGACTTAGAGATATCTTAAATTTTCTAAACCGATTTGCCATAGTGAAAAAATTTTCATACAAAAATGTATATGTTATGTGTTATGTAAAAAAATCTTTGTAAATATTAAGTGTTCCGTTTTATTGAATTGCCCCACTTCAATAATGAGACCAATTTGGGGAGTTCAAGTAAAATAATCAACTGACTGAACAAAAAGTTGAAAAATAAAAAGTGATCTTATTTTCGCATCTAAATATCTGAAGCCCGAAAGCCAAAAAAAAATGGTATTACAATGGCTGAATACAGGTAATGATCAGTATCGTTGAGTATTCTGGCAGTCTGCCTATGCAGACATCGATCATTCGATAAAATAATAATTTTCTTCTTTTTTATTATTTTGACTAAATATTGTGCTTCAGTCAATTGATTTTTCTTTTTTATTAAAAGAATTCCAAATTTTATATGAAAATTCAATAAAGAACTTAAGTTTAAGTAATTTTTGTGTGTGTTAATATACATATACTTATACATACACGGTGTGTCCCAAAACTAACCGAACTTTATATTTAAATCATACAACATGCAGCGCCATCTATTGAAAATTTGCAACATTAAAAAGATACATTCATCCTCTTACAAACGCACCTAACTTCATGTAAGTCGGATGACAGATGTAAAAGTGACAGCCATTTCAATAAAACCAAAAGTGTGCTAATGGTTCCAAAAACAAAAAAAAGAGCAAATATAAAATTTTGTGTCAAACTTGAAAAAAAATTGAAATTGAAGTTTAAAAAATTAAAAAAACTTGAAAAAAAAAATGAAGCAGCCGTAACCGAAGTACTGAAGAATATTTCTATAAATAACATAAAAAAATCTATGCATGCGCTGGTTGATCGTTCCAAACGTTGTGTTGAGTCAAATGGAACCTATTTTGAATAAATAATAACTTTCAAAGATAATATAATGTGTATTTTACTATTTTATATCCAAAAAGCTCGGTTATTTTTGGGTCACACCGTGTATATGTGTACAAACGTAAAAGCGAATGGTCGAATTGGCATAAATATATTTTGGCAAATGCATGAATGACGTCATTAATTAAAAGCTTGCACAGAATTATGCCAATTGTTAAGAAGCAAATTTAAAAAATATATCACTTAATTTTAATTATATGGTGCAAATTTACTAATTTGCAAAGAAATTAGTACAAAATACGCTGGCTGAAAAAAAATGAGTACTGTTGATTGAAATGTGCAAAAAATAATGCTTCATAAAAATAAAAGCAAAAACCTACATGCCTATAATCATACAAATACATATGTGTTCTTGTACTATATTCCTTAAAATAAATCATGAATTAAAAAAACAGCCTATTTATTATATCTTATGTTTCATAAGGCTTTGAAAGAGACATTTGGCGAGACAAAGGCCAGTACATTTGCAATAACAGCATAAATTTAAGCGCTAACAAGACAAACGTTGGTCTAATAAATAAAAACATGTTTAAGAAATGTCAGCATTAATACTGACATTGGCAGCTGACTTCAACAAACCAGACAACAACATATACATAAACGCAAAGAGAGGATCATAGATACCCAGACTGGCACTGGAAAATTTATTTACTTTACTTGCCACCCACACTGCGACCCATATTTGCGTAGCAGTACTCGTATCTTGCACTGTGTTTGTTGTATGTGCGCTATATAAGCGTATTTACGGTCAAGTAACGCTTCGCATGTTTTACCAAAAGGCAAACAACACACTTTGTGCTTCATTTTTTGTATTAAAACTGAATTTGTCTTACTTCAGTTTGCATTTTCTTTTATAAATATATTTAGTTGAGATTTATTTTAATTTGATTTCTTAATAAAACACAAAGTGATTGTTGTTATTTTGTAATATATTTCTTGTCTTTTAATTCTGTTAACTTTCATTTCGTGCCTATTTATTTATTGGCACAATACATTTTGCCAAGTATTGTATTTTGTTGACCTTAAATGATTGTCTCTCGCTTTGCATACACACATGCACATGCAAACAAACAGGAAAAAATTGTTGCTAATATAAGAGTATAAATAGTTTTTGTAACATATTTTAGCTCTCTCTCTCTATATATATATATATATGTATGCATAAGTAGGTTTGTAAGAATGTCAGTAATTTTGTTCTTGATTTTATTTGCTCGAATTCCGCTGCGTAAAATTGAATATTTTTGCATAATTTTTTTAACGCTTCTTGGCATTTTTTCACTATTTGTAGACAATTTGTTGTGCTATTTTTTCAGTGCATATAAATAAAAAATTGTCATTGCATGTTTTCTTCGATTTATGAGGGCATCTACAGCAAAGTATAATGTGAACTGACGGGGCGTATACTTAACAATTTTAAAATTTGTGGAACAGCTCAAGTCGCAGTTTTTGGCTATCGCATGGAGTAAATATTTTAAATGGATATTTGTAAAACATATAATTGTGTAAATGTATGGTCTCCAAATTATCACTGGAGTTAGTTAGCTCGCCGTGTGGAGTCGTGGACCTTCACAAAAATAATGAACACAGAGTAGTTCGGTTTGTATTTTCACACACGTCTATGTACGGATGGTAAAAGTAAAGTAGTAGGACCTCACAACTACCTTCCATATTAAATGCGCTACATTGCACGGTAGAAGAAAATTATATATAGTGTTTACCAGGTGTTTTAGTTGAAATTTGCAGGTTTTTTCGATAAAGAAAACACTTAATATTCAGAATTGGTTAGAAAAAAACGTTTTGATATCTGAAACATGTATGAATTTTAATAAGTAGTAGAAAGCACTTTTTGAAAAACTCATATCGAGCTCTTCCGTTGAATTGTGGTTAAACCTTATTGAAAAATTAATTATAAATCTCACTTTTACAAATTTTAGAGTTTACTAAAAGCGAAAAAAAATATATCCCTACTACTTTTACTCTGCTTACTATGTACTGTACGGTCTGAATTCGAATTTAATTTTATTTCTATTTTTTTTTTTAACTTAGATTAAAAGTAAAAACATAAAAAGTCACACGCAGATAGAAAACGTTTACTTCTCACTTTATGAAAAATTTCGTGGTATAGCATTTTATTTGCCCTCAAGCACAAGTGGCCCAACAATCTTTATATCCAGCCTCCGCTACTTGTTCAAATTTCAAAGAAATTTTACTAGACGTGACTGTTTCTCTTTTTCACAGACACATAAAATATCCACTGCGCGTGCATAGAAACTCTGTTTAAATGAAAACAAAGCAAAATGTGGACACCAAAAGCCAAATTGAACAAAAGACATGCTCGTCTTCTTCTCACATAAATGAATTTTAAGAAGGCACAACGTCTGCCTACTAAGTCTCCCTCTCAGAGTTTTGCCTTCATCTAATTGGCGTTTAGTCCATTCATCGATATTCAAATTTGATCATTGAATTAGGCCGAACCACAAAAGTCGTTACGTTGCAGTAATTAAGTAAATGTGAGTATGAGTGCATAGGAGATAACATCATTCTCCAGTTAAATGCGTGTGAATGTGTGTGCGAATATCGCAAAGTCTAATTAATACTACAGAAAAGTAGGTAGGATATGCACCTCTCACGTTTGCCAACAGGTGCTATTTTGAAAAGTAATATCTTCCCTCTACGAACGATCAGCAAACTCTGCTTTCCATATAGTGCGGAGGCAAGGACGATGGCAACATCTGAAGATTTGCCGTTAAAAGCCTTTAAGAGAAGGATTTATAGTCCTCTACGAATTGGTAATGCCGAATAATGGTGCATCCGATTGAATTGTACAAAATATACGGTGAAATTGACATAGTTCAGCGAATCAAGAGACAGCGGTTGAATGAATGAAGACCTCCGCTCCGTTAAAAAGACCAGGTAGAGAAGGACTTGATTGGATTTGTACAAACAGCGAAAAGAAAAAATGAATGCGACCAAGCTCCTCCCTTAATTTGTGGTAAGCGCCTTGATAGAGCTGCAGTTTATACTAAGCCGCCACCGAACGACTGATGATTTTTTTTTCATGAGGAGCCTTTATTTCATGTCAGATATACACTCGGAGGGCCTGACATTCCCTGCCGAGGAGCGACCGCAATGAGATAATGTAACTTAATTTTTTATTTCAATTAATTTTCTATATTTTTTGAATGTTGGTCGGACCAGCACTCGCACTCTGGTCTTCCGCAAGGTAGTAACCACACGCCTACTGCGTCAATAATGCCACGTATTATATAAGATGTCCTGTGGCAGTCTCATGTCGCGCCTACTTGACACAGAGACAGTAGTTACCGTAGCAATTATTGTCTCATGCTGTCTTGTAAACAGCAAACCTACGCAGGTGACTTTGCAGTAAACTCTCGGTGTCGCATTGCTTCATAAATAACAATTATCGCATTTGCCAATTCACTTTTATTGCTATCAGCACAGTTGTTGTTTGGTATAGTTGTTGTTTTAGCTGCCATTTTCGGTGTTTGGCGAGCCTGATTTACATGCCATTGGACAAAATGACCAAAAGCTTAAGTGATTTATACTCATTTGTATGTGTTTCAGTGCGCACAACGGTTTAATTACAACCACAATCACACTGCTCTTTTTGTCTAATTTACGAAAAGTCTACTTTAAAGCTTTTGCCTTGTGCTGAGAGCAATTTGGTATAATTCAACCCAAATATACAATATAAAAGCCAAAAGAAATTAACGAAAGAGGCGGGATTAAATCTCAATACGATTCTTAAAGCCAACTTTTGCATTTAAATTAATTAAATATAAAAGCTCTACTAAAGCTTTCGTGTCATGTGAGTCTTCGTCGCCCTTAAGCAATTGTAATTGAATTACATTTCCTGGCTATTTTCATTCGCTTTCATTCTTTTCCACCCATTTTTATATCGAATAACAGCCGCCAGTGTGTTATTTATACCTATAATTAGCATTTCAATCAGTGAGTCTCGACCTTATGAACAAGTAGGTGTTTGAGGAAAATAATTCACACGAAAAAGAATTAAAAAAAAATAGGAAAATGTCGTAGGATATTCAAATTAAATTTTGCAATTAAAGGCAAAATTATTATCGATGGCCAAAGGAGTGCTATTTATCTAAAAGAGCTTACATGGCTGCCTGCTTAACTTCACTTAACCTCAATATACTTGAAACTTCAATATGACTTACTAAACTTTATTCCTAAATTTGACACTAATTTACATATATTTTTATAACCGCAAAAGTTCGATGGATTTTTTGAAATAATGCTTGAAACCGCCTGAGTCAATTTAACATTAAAGTAGTAAAGTAAAAAGTAATCAATTATTTTTGTATTTTATGGCTTCAGTGATCTGTATCTGCCGTTCTGCGTAGTGCAATGGGATTACGCTAGATGGCTTTAGAAAGTAGATATTTTGTTCTAAAAAGAGTAAAGGGAGAAGTATTAAACACTTAACTATTTTTCCTCATTAAATGTCTCTACCTTGCCTTGAAATCATATCAGTTGCTTTTATAATATTTTAATTTGATTTTCAAGAAACCAAAATCTTTGTACCAGGTGTGTTTGTTGAAGTGTGCCGGTTTTACTAGTAGATGTCGCTAGCAATATGTATAAATTTCTATGATTTGGCATGTATGTAATTTTTTTCTATTGACATTAACCTACAAAAATACGCAAGTCACATTCCGCCAAAATAATAGCGTCATATTTGTTTACCTCAGTGAAAATGTCGAGTTTCGTTCCAAGTAAATCGCCTTTGTGGCATTCGTTGCTTTTCTTATTTCATCAAAAGAAAAAAGCAGCTGAAGCTCACCGGTTGCTGGTAGAAACTTATGGTGAACATGCTCCAGTGATAAGAACATGTGAGACATGGTTTCGTCAATTTAAAAGTGGAGATTTCGATTTGACAGACAATGAACATCCTGGTGCAGCGAAAAAGTTCGAAGACGAGGAATTGCATATTGATCCAAAGGTGTACTACGAGTTATTAAAACCTGGTGAAACGGTGTACCGACAACAAATGATCAATTGAATAATGCGTTGATCGAAAAACGGTCGGAATGGGCCCGAAGATATGGCGAAGTTATCTTGCAACATGACAACGCGCCGTCTCATACCGCTAAACTGGTGAAAGAAACATTAAAAACACTTAATTGGAAAATATTATCGCACCCACCGTACTCTCCAGACCTCGCTCCGTCCGACTGTCCCCTTTTCGCATCAATGGGACACTCCCATGCAGAGCAGTGCTTCGCTAATTTTGAAGAAGTCGAAAAATGGCTCGTCGAATGGTTTGCCTCGAAAGAGAAAAAATTTTTTTGGAATGGTATCCATAATTTGACTGAGAGATGGGCGAAATGTGTAGAAACCAATGGTCAATACTTTGAATAAAAAATTTTGAGATTCCTCTGAAAATTAAGTGTTTTCTTTATCGAAAAAATCGGCAAACTTCAACAAACACACCTGGTACATACTTACAATAAAAAGAGTATTTAATTTTAAAGTTTTATGTTGAAGCTCAATGCAATAAGCTAAATTTAATATGGGTAAATTTTCATTAAAGCTAGCAAGATGTTCGTGTTGTGTGTCCTTTCTGGCTAGCAAACGCAAGGGTATTTATCTTGAGGCACCCTGTGGCACATACGCACATAAATGTAGACCTTCAGCAACAGTTAAATAAGTGTCTGCTACATTACTGATATCTGTCAGTTGGGTATAAAACAAACAGTAATGTAGATATGTATACTTTTGTATGCATTTAAGAGATAAAATACCCTTTGGCATTCTTACCTAAGGGACATGTAACATATTTACTGAAACACTCATTATATGGATGAATTTTTTCAATTAAAACTTTTTAAACAACCAAAAGCTCCAACATTTCGGTTGCAAATCAAACCAAATGGTATGAATATATTTGAGATTTGGCAGTCTTCAGCCACTTTTTCTGTGTTATACCATATTATGATGTGCTGCCCATAGACTACAGTTGTAATAACAGTTATTTGGGTATGGCAATGAAAATAAATGATTTGCAATTTGTAGAAATGATTAAGAATTAAATGAGTGGGCGAATGATAATATTAAATTAATGGTAATGCTTATGTCGTCTGACAAAAATTTCACATTACAAATACACTTACATTTATGCTCAGGCACTTAGAGGTCTACCCCAACGGTTCTATCTCGGAAAAGCAATAATTGAATTTTTGTGATGATTTTTTTGAAAAGCACTCTTTTTTGAGTATATACATATGTATGTATGTTTGGCTATGTAAGTATGTGCGCAGTTTCACGAATGAATAAATAAATTGCAATATTGTGGGTTAACAATCGGTTCCAGGGCCTGAATATCATATTAACTTTGGGTTTCGCAGCTATAAAAACTAAATTTTTTTGTCTTATTAATTTGTACAACATCTCGTAAATAATGTTTCAAAGTTTCAAGTCGATACAAATAAAAATTTCGAAAATACAGCCTGGGGAAGTTGTACGCTCGAAGTCAGGTAAGCTCAGCACTTTGAGCTTTAAACGCGTTTTTCTCGAAACTGTGCTTTCAAAGTCGGTTTTCAAAAGTTCTCGAAAACTACTCAACCGGTTATCAGGAACCTATACACAGCTCTTCGAAATAAAATTCACGAAGAATTAGATTGAAAAATTTGGTTTTCAATCACTACTATTTGGAAAAAATATATGGAGCAAAAAAAAATCAGCCAAAAATTCGGTTGAGCCTGTCATGAGTTCTAAAAATTTTTCTTTGCAAATTTCCGAATTTCTTACTCAAATATGTATGCATATATTTAGGACAATTAAAAGTTTGAATAAAATATCATATTTTTTTTTTATAAAAAAAATTAAAGTATACTCCTGAATTATGCTATATATATTTTTTAATATTAGATATTTTAACCGAACTCGGTAAGTTTCGAGGTTTCCTACTTCTTTAAAAAAAAAAAAACACAGAAAATTCAAATTTAATGAGGATTATTTATTATCATTCGAAAAAACATTCTCTGACATTTATTTTGTGAAGATTATCTCTTTCAAATGTTGACCCCGGCTACATCTCAGATCGTCTCCCCGCTGAGTCCAATTTTCGAAGACTCCTTCGAGCATTGTGACTGGTAACTGGCGAATGGCACTCGTGATGTTTTACTCCAAGGCCCGAATCGAAGCGGGATTATCCGCATAGACTTTAGACTTTACATATACCTACAGAAAAAAGTCTACATAGTACGCTCAGTGCGTATTTATATTGAAAATGATCGAAATGAGAAAACTTTCATGTATATCCCCTGTACACCGGTTTGTTCACAACTGAGGCTTCGGTCAAAACTGTTTCAAAACAGCATCTAAATGCGATCGATTTTACGCACATATATTATACACAAGTAAAATTAATACAATAATGCCCATACAATCCTTCAAAAAAGCATCTAAGGACATGAAATTTAATATTCTCCACACGTAACTTCGATATTGACCGTGTTAAAGACTTTTAGTTATTTTATTGTTATATTGATTTTATTTTCTCGGCAAGTTAAAGAACTCTTTAGCTTATCTCAAAAATTATAATCTCAATATCGTTTAGACAAAGTGCAAATCTGCCTAAGAAATATACAAAGAAAAAATCAGAAAATAAACTAAATCAGTGCTAATGACTACGAAAAATATACTAACTACCTACCAAGCCAAGAGAACACGCTTTTGTTGTAGTCCGTTGGTCAAGTGTGTATTATCGCCACAAAATTATCATTCATTGACCTTGACTAGATTAAGATTATCAAATGTGCACAGTGTAAACAAAGTTGGCATGCAAAAGACACACACGAACATACCCTTAAATACAAAACATCCACGTGCATATATTAAATATTTCTGATTGGAGAATTTCTTGCTTCGCTTGGACACAATGTCAATATTATTAAGCTGCCGAGTGCAATATGTCAACTAAATGTCAAATAATGAGACCAAATGCCATGGTGAGTGAACACAAGCAAAAATTCTAATACGAGTTAGTGAAAGTGTTTGCTATTTTAATTAAATGTCAAATTGTTTTGATGAGTCACTTGTGGAAGTGAAGTAATTTACATGAATATTGGAGAATGAACTTGGCAGTTCTCTTATAGACATGTCCTCTATGTTACTGTACCACCTTATGGATGAAAGTTCATCACTCTTTGGTGTATAATCTAAAACATAGTGGATTTTGTTTTTGTTATGTTTGGACAGTTGGTTGAGCCCTTTACTTTAATATAACAATCAATATATCAATGCCAATACAGCTATTGTTCTCTTATTGATTTATGAAGTGGGACTATTTTTCGGGAAACTTTAAATTTAAAATTAAAATTAAAATTAAAATTAAAATTAAAATTAAAATTAAAATTAAAATTAAAATTAAAATTAAAATTAAAATTAAAATTAAAATTAAAATTAAAATTAAAATTAAAATTAAAATTAAAATTAAAATTAAAATTAAAATTAAAATTAAAATTAAAATTAAAATTAAAATTAAAATTAAAATTAAAATTAAAATTAAAATTAAAATTAAAATTAAAATTAAAATTAAAATTAAAATTAAAATTAAAATTAAAATTAAAATTAAAATTAAAATTAAAATTAAAATTAAAATTAAAATTAAAATTAAAATTAAAATTAAAATTAAAATTAAAATTAAAATTAAAATTAAAATTAAAATTAAAATTAAAATTAAAATTAAAATTAAAATTAAAATTAAAATTAAAATTAAAATTAAAATTAAAATTAAAATTAAAATTAAAATTAAAATTAAAATTAAAATTAAAATTAAAATTAAAATTAAAATTAAAATTAAAATTAAAATTAAAATTAAAATTAAAATTAAAATTAAAATTAAAATTAAAATTAAAATTAAAATTAAAATTAAAATTAAAATTAAAATTAAAATTAAAATTAAAATTAAAATTAAAATTAAAATTAAAATTAAAATTAAAATTAAAATTAAAATTAAAATTAAAATTAAAATTAAAATTAAAATTAAAATTAAAATTAAAATTAAAATTAAAATTAAAATTAAAATTAAAATTAAAATTAAAATTAAAATTAAAATTAAAATTAAAATTAAAATTAAAATTAAAATTAAAATTAAAATTAAAATTAAAATTAAAATTAAAATTAAAATTAAAATTAAAATTAAAATTAAAATTAAAATTAAAATTAAAATTAAAATTAAAATTAAAATTAAAATTAAAATTAAAATTAAAATTAAAATTAAAATTAAAATTAAAATTAAAATTAAAATTAAATTTAAAATTAAAATTATAATTATAATTAAAATTAAAATTAAAATTAAAATTAAAATTAAAATTAAAATTAAAATTAAAATTAAAATTAAAATTAAAATTAAAATTAAAATTAAAATTAAAATTAAAATTAAAATTAAAATTAAAATTAAAATTAAAATTAAAATTAAAATTAAAATTAAAATTAAAATTAAAATTAAAATTAAAATTAAAATTAAAATTAAAATTAAAATTAAAATTAAAATTAAAATTAAAATTAAAATTAAAATTAAAATTAAAATTAAAATTAAAATTAAAATTAAAATTAAAATTAAAATTAAAATTAAAATTAAAATTAAAATTAAAATTAAAATTAAAATTAAAATTAAAATTAAAATTAAAATTAAAATTAAAATTAAAATTAAAATTAAAATTAAAATTAAAATTAAAATTAAAATTAAAATTAAAATTAAAATTAAAATTAAAATTAAAATTAAAATTAAAATTAAAATTAAAATTAAAATTAAAATTAAAATTAAAATTAAAATTAAAATTAAAATTAAAATTAAAATTAAAATTAAAATTAAAATTAAAATTAAAATTAAAATTAAAATTAAAATTAAAATTAAAATTAAAATTAAAATTAAAATTAAAATTAAAATTAAAATTAAAATTAAAATTAAAATTAAAATTAAAATTAAAATTAAAATTAAAATTAAAATTAAAATTAAAATTAAAATTAAAATTAAAATTAAAATTAAAATTAAAATTAAAATTAAAATTAAAATTAAAATTAAAATTAAAATTAAAATTAAAATTAAAATTAAAATTAAAATTAAAATTAAAATTAAAATTAAAATTAAAATTAAAATTAAAATTAAAATTAAAATTAAAATTAAAATTAAAATTAAAATTAAAATTAAAATTAAAATTAAAATTAAAATTAAAATTAAAATTAAAATTAAAATTAAAATTAAAATTAAAATTAAAATTAAAATTAAAATTAAATTTAAAATTAAAATTATAATTATAATTATAATTAAAACTAAAATTAAAGTTAAAAATTAAAATTGAAATTGTTAATTAATTTTAAATATTATATTTTTATAAAATATTAAATTTTATAAAACTCTTGAGAAGAATGTAGTGAGTCACTTATTTCGTTACTCATACTTGGATCTAGACTATTAGCAAACATTTACGTATCCAAGGTTTTGCAAATAAATGGAAAAGGAACGTTTCTTACTAAAATCACCTCTTTCGCAAGACTTTAAGGAAGTGCTTTACAAATTTTAAAGCAAAGTAAAACATGTTAACTCTAAAAAATATATGCTTTGCCAAAAAAATTAAAAATAAGACAAACATTTACAATAAAACAACAGAGAATACTTTCACTTTGTAAACTTCCTTCATTTATTTTTTAACTTTTTATCTCTAAATTTCAATTTTTTTTGCCCTGCATTTCATAATAATCCTATATAGAATTCCGCAATAATTTATGCCATTCAGCCTTGACAATGAAACTTTATTTGTAGCTTCTGTTGCCCAATATTAAAGGTAATTTGTTTCATTTTCTTTCTTTTAATAGGCCCTAGGCATGTCCGACTCAATAGGGCGTAAATTTCTGTGCAATCTCGCATTCCACAATTTATATAATATGAAGAAAAACTTATTTTCATAACTTCAATTTACACTCTAAAAGTTGTTACTTTATAAAACTAAAAAATTCAAAATTCGGATTTTAAAAGTAGCACACCTCAACTCCACGCAAAACTAGCGATGCGGTCAACTTGAAATTGTCGTACAACACGTCGTATGAGTAACGTCTCAACAAGAAAACGAACGCATGTAGTGATGGTTGGGCCTCCCATTACATCTAAAATTCACACACCGTTTCCCGATTGAATATTCTGTTTACATCCGGCATCAGAATCAAACTGATGTCAAACAAAACAAGCAACTTACGGAAAACCGACAACATTCATGCGCAGCCAAAAACTCTGCCGACAGACGAAAGCTGACGTTGCCTCTGCTAACGCTGCTTCAAACGCAGCAGATGTGGTTGTAAGCTGCAGCAACGTCTACGTTTACAGTAAGGTTTAACATTTTTTATGTTGACACTTGAGTACACAGAAAGTTTCTTTGCAACTAACAGCGCATTGCAGCAACTAATGAGTTGATGAACAGTAGCGTCGCCAGCATCAGCACGACCAATAATGTAAACAAATTTTTTTACGAAAACTGGTCGAGTGTTTTTGCGTTTTTGCCTCTGTTGCGTCAAACTAAGTTTAACAAAACGCCAACAGCAGCAACACTGACACATTTTTTATCATAAACAGAGAGAGAGAGAGAGAGAGAGAGAGAGAAAGAGTGTGTGTGTGCTTTATCGCTTCAATTCGGCACAGCAGAAAAAGTACGCTAAACAAAAACAAAAGGCAGCAGAGAAGAGCTGAGTGAGTTCATGCTGTTCTGTGTTATAAGAATGGAAATAAACTGAGTGATAAATAATAAGAGAGTTTTCGAATTAAAAAATAATATCAGAATATTCGAGTGAAATCGCAGAATTGCATTTGTCCCAGCTGACTGTGTTTTGCGAAGGTCGACGCTGTTAATTTTATATTTTTATTTGCCATTTCTTTACTTCCACTTTCGGTTTTGTTTGAAGAGTGTCCCTTTGGCGTATGAGCGGAGAAGAGACTCAGTTTCCGTGACACCATTATCAGTAGTCCCTGTTGCTTCACCCACTCAGATTGTTTTGTCTTCAATGAATGACGGCGCTTTGCTGACTTACACTGCGTGTGAATGGCTTTGGGCTGATTATATATAATATATATGTTTATATATATATTTTTTTTTCTTTTTTATTCCCTTTTATTACATTCTCTTTCATTCGGAAATAACTTTAAGAAATTTATGCGTTTCACTACATCATTGTCTGCTACAACTGTTGGCACAACAACAATTTCATTGTCAATTGACATTGTGTTTCTCTAAAGGATTCGGCTGTTTTTTTTTTCTTTTTGTGTAATTCATGAATTTTTTGTTTGTATTTTGCAGCAGTGCTGATTTGCTTTGATAGTACAGGTTGGGAAGCTAAATAGTTAAAGCACTCTCTTCTTTTTGTCTGTTTGGTATTTATTATTTCTATGTGAGCTTAACTCAACAAGATACCCAATTGTTAAGGTTAATAGAACATCCAATAGTAGAACTACAAATGTTTTAAAATTATAAATTTAGTCGACTTAGCGACATTTGCTTTTTAGCTTTTTGGTTGAAGTAAAGTTAAGTTACGTTAGCTTATGTTATGTTAAGTTATGTTATGTTGAGTTATGTTGTTTTAAGTTTTGTTAATTGAATTAAGTTAGATTCAGTTAAGTTAAGTCAACTTGACTTACATTTTGTTAGGTTTAGTTAAGTTAAGTTACTAAAGTTATGTCAAGTTAATTTATGTTAAGTTAAGGTTTGTTAAATTAAGTTATGCTCAGTTCAGTTAAATTAAATCAAGTTATGACAAAGTTATTATTATTTGACTTAGCGTTGGTAAGTGAAGTTAAGATGAATTAACTTATATTATGCTATGTTAAGTTAAGTTAACTTATGTTACGCTATGTTAAGTTAAGTTATGTTAATTTAAGTTAAGTTAACTTATGTTGTATTATGTTAAGGTTAGTTAAGTAAAGTTATGTTATGTTTAGTAATGTTTAGTCAACTCATGTTATGTAAACTAAATTATATTTATTTTAGTTAAGCTAAGTTATGTTATGTTAAGTTAACTTAAGTTATGTGGTATTAAATTAAGTTAAGCTCAGTTCAGTTAAATTAAATCAAGTTATGGCAAAGTTATTATTATTTGACTTAGCGTTGGTAAGTGAAGTTAAGAAGAATTAACTTATGTTATGCTATTTTGAGTTAAGTTAAGTTAAGTTAAGTTAAGTTATGTTAAGTTAAGTTATGTTATGTTAAGTTAAGTTAAGTTATGTTAAGTTAAGTTAAGTTAATTTATGTTATGTTAAGTTATGTTAAGTTAAGTTAACTTATGTTATGTAAAGCAAATTATGTTTAGTTTATTTAGTTAAGTAATGTTATGTTATGTTAACTTATATTTAGTCAACTCATTAACTAAGTTAACTTATGTTATGTGAAGTAAATTATGTTAAGTTTAGTTAAGTAAAGTTATGTTATGTTAAGTTATGTTTAGTCAACTCATGTTAGGTAAATGTATTATGTAAACTAAATTATATTTATTTTAATTAAGCTAAGTGATGTTATGTTAAGTTAACTCAAGTTATGTGTTATTAAATTAAGTTAAGCTCAGTTCAGGTTAGTTAAGTTAAATTAAGTAATCTCGAGTGTAGTAATGTAATGTTAAGTTTTTTCACGTTTTGTTCGGTTAGATTTAGTTATATTTAGTTCTGTTTGGTTTCATTAGTAATAAAGAATCTTTCTATTGGATAATAGAAAACCTAAATTCAATTAAACAAATGCTCTGAAGTAAACTAATTTGTACTAATCTTAGACAGTGCCCATTTTTATTATCAATATTATGAAATGCTTGCAAAATATTACTCCTAAAATAGCCACCCTAGTCTTTACTAAACTCCGATGTGCATCTCTTTAAATGACTTAACGTTTCAATCTGTCGAGTGTTTCATGGCTACGCTGCTTCTACGCTTTCACTGGGCTAAAGTCACGTGTCGTTAGTCGTTCATCTTTTCTGTACTTCAATTTTATTTTATTTCATTTTTAATTTAATTTTATTTTTAATTTTTTATTTATTTTTTTGTTAAATGTGAAAGTACGTGCCATAACATTTAAATTCCAGCCTATGTACAATATTTACATTATATTTATATTGAGGATAATGCCAGGAAAATTACATATTTTTTCAGCGTTTGTCTTTATACTCCTAAAACATTCTGACACGAAACTTCATTTTATTTGCTTCAAAGCCTCTTTGTGGAAAATTTTTGGTGCATTACCATACAATGAATTGAAATCATCCATTAATGCTTATGAGCTGTTTAGCTGGAAGTGTTAGATATTAGAAAAGAATTCGCTGTCCACATCAGCGGAAATTAGCATTTTGTTTTTCCGGAAGCTTACCACTGACAATAAACTGAAGGGCATCTCGAAAATACTTCTGACAATTTCATAAATTACCTTTAGCAAATTATATTACAAGGTCATCCATTGAGAGGTGTTAGTTTATATTAAAAAAATTATATTTTATAATCGGTTGTTTATTTCAATTTAAAAAAGAAACCATTAATAATGGATAACAATATTAGCCAAAGGGCCGCCCTTGACCCCAAAGAAAGAAGTCGCAAGATGTTAAATCACACCAACAGTTACACGTTGAGGATGGATAGGCTTTTGAAACAATCAATTTTGCTTTTTTTGAGCTCTGGATGTAACAGTTTGTCCTATTGACGTAGCCATCCAGGTGGAAATGGGCCTCATCAGTCAAGATGATTTTTCGATGAAATTTTTATAGTGAATTTAAAATACTTCAATGCGTTGTTGTAGCATGTATCATTCCACAAGTGTATCAGAAATCTGACCTCTAGACATTTTGTAGCTGAGCAAGTGCCAAATTGATGCAACGTTCGCTACGCCAATCTATAATAAAATTTTATTTGACGCAACGCTTTAGTGGATTTATAACGTAATTCTCTGACCACTAAAAATATATAAAATTAAAATGAAATTAATTAAATTTAAAATTTAATTTAAAAGACTGCACCAAAATATAGGCAATGTACAATGCGTACTAAAAATATTATTGAAGCACAATTGGCGAAACATTGCCTACAATTAGGCACATTTCTAATTAATTCATTTAAGGTGTTAGGGGTAGTCAGAATTTTCAAAAAATCAAATTTTTTTTTTGCATTTTCGTTAAGTATAATATCTTAAAAATAATCTCTGAAAATTTCAAGTTAATCCGATAATTCGTTTTTGAGTTATTCGACAAATAACAAAGAGAGCTCGGGCCTTTCAAAGCGCTAGTGTGAAACTTTAAACGCGTTTTTCTCAAAACTATGTTTTTGAACTGGTGACAACTGTAACTCGAAAACCGCTCAGTTTATTTTAATGAAATTTATATAGCTTGTAGAATACATAATAAACTCGGGCCTGATCGAAGGATTTTTATTTTGTGAAAAATTTCGATTTTTTAAGACCAATTAACTGTTGATTTTTTCCCAAAAATCTAGAAAAAAATTTCCTGAGGCCGCCATTTTGTTAATTTTTGAAAAAAAAATCCTTCGATCAGGCCCAGGATTATTCATTTATAAAACTAATTTTGTTTATCCGTTTGATTTCAGATGAATCTCCAAGGACTTATGATTGTCACCGTAAGGACCTTTTTTTGGAACTGGGTTAACACAGACAGCTGTAACTTCGGAAATAATTTTTTTTTTGTTTGAAATTTTCGTGACTTCAAGTCAAAACATTGTTTAATAATACCATATCACCACTTTTGTAAAATAAAATTATTTAATAAAAAAAAAAAATATTGAAAATTCTCATTTTTTCGTGCATCTGACTATCCCTAACTCCTTAAAAATAAAATAAATAGATGAAAATTTTACGCATAGTCGACTGACAGTTAAAAAAGTGTTTCAATTAATTTTAAAATACTTTCATTTCAATTTTTCAAACAAGTTCAATAACATCCAACTGCAGTGAACAACTACGTGAAAGACTTATATTTCGAGACATAAATTCAACACTTCACAACAAGTTTATGTGCTTCTGACGTCTACATCACCATATTTACATTCCATAGTGTTGCAAAGCGAAATTCTACACTAACTAATAAGTACTGTCACATTTCATTAAGAACAACCGTTATTTGATTAACAGCATTTCCACTTATTTACATGGAATACAAGTCACGTCTTCGAGTACTTTGAAAGTGCGAACAAATTGGTTGACTCAATGAAATAAGAAGTCGAAGAAATGGAAAATTGATAAATGCGCGTATTTAATTTCAAAATATTTTAGTGTCTTAAGGAATCTAATGATTGATGCTGATATAAATTTCTGTAAGTACAATGACGTTCGAAGTGTAAGTAAGGGCATTATCCAGTTCGTTTAATACCACTTTTGTGCGAATTTAATCTTGATTAACATTTTAATTCTTTTTTCAATGAAGAGATCATTGAGCATGAGAGATAAATGCATATACAAGCTTGTGTCAAAATGTCACCTTTTAAATTAATAAATTTTAAGTAAATGATTTCTTTTATATTATAGATGATTTAATTTAATTTAGTTTTCGTTAAGCCTGAATGGGTTTAAGTCTCCATCAAAGTAACATCTGAAATTATTTAAAATAAAAATTCCTTACTATTTCATAAAGATTTTCAAGCGCCATACATAAGGTAAATAGAGAAACGTTTCTTAAATTACTTTAATAACAAAGAATGTTTTTTAAGACGTGTGGTTTTCAGTGATGCTGTACTTATTTTGGAATTGATCTTTTCGACAACTGTTGCTTCATTCATACTCATTTTTGATTCGCCATTTCATAATGAACAGGCTTCCTATGGAACAACGTTTGCAAGTCGTGCAAATTTGTTACCAAAATAACGGTTTTGTTTGCACGACACATCGCTCGCTGCATTCAATATTCGTTCGGCATAATCGCCTAACAAATACGGTAACTCGTGCAACGATTGTTCGATTTCACACGTCGTTTACTCTAGTAGTGAATGCGCATGCTCAAAGACGTTATTGCTGCTAACAGAGTATCGAAAAACATCGGAGTGGGTTCATACGCCATCGGATTCCTTCGGAAGGAACTTGGTTTTCACGCTTACAAAATCCAACTCGTACAGGAACTGTAGCCGAAAGACCCGTTCTCAGAATGGGTCCATAGTTAGATGGCGAGCGATCCCCATCTTCACAAGAAAATTTTGTTCAGCAATTAAGCTTATGGTTGCCACATAAACCATGAGCATTTGGTCAGAGGGAATCATTGGTTGGTTGCAATCAGCCAACGTAACGGAAAAATACTAATGAATAAAAATATGACAACCTTTAGAAACTGTTTAGTCTTCAGAAAAACTCGTAACTTTTCATAGGAGCTGATTTCCCAAAGAGCAGCATTATCAGCTTCTGCAGTTTCTTCGCGTTTTTTTTTTAATATTGTACTTTCCTTCATACTATCTCGGCTAAGCCACTTTGAGTTTGCGCCCAAAACTACAGACGACTACTACTTTAACTACTCTGGGTTAGACATTGATCATAAAAACTATTCGTGTAGTAGATATACAATAATTACACAAAGCTTTCACTTCGTTGAGTTGCTTGAAAATGCAGAAAAAAACTTTTATGATATTTTGACCAATAGTAATAATCTAACCAATAAAGTAACCAATCTACGCAGTTATGGTAAGACTTTCTTTTTGTTGTCGCAATCAGTTGCAAACGCGCAGTTGCAGTTAAAACCGGCAGTACCAATGCAGAGTGTTGTAACCAGAACAAAAATTGAATTACTGATGAATACCATTTTTGTAATTTTTTTTTCATATTTTTCCATTTTTTGTATCCCTTTATTGGATTTTTCTCTATAACATAACAAATTTCACGATGTCAACAAAACATGCTAGAAAAACAACTACAGGGAGGTGGCTCCACGTCCATGGACTAATTGAAGGCGAAGGACGTGAAATAAGAACATGACAGTAATGGAAACAAATAAAAGTAAACGGAGTAGAAAACCAGCAGTATCGTTTGGACCCATCAAAACCTATTGATGCACGCAGTCATTGCCATATTTACCAGCACAAATACATACATATACAATATATATATATTTATACATATAAGTACATATTTTGAATTCTCATTTCAACGCATCACCTCGCTTTAATGACATCTTTTTGCCAAAAATGGAAAGAATCTTGGCTCGACGAGCAGTAGTAACTGCAGTTTTCAGAGGAAATAAATATAAACAAAAAAATATATAAATATGTACGTATATATACAAATATAAATTAAAATATAAATTTATCTATAAATATAAAAATCTAAGCCTTAATCAAAATAAAAATATAAACAAAAGTAAAATAAAAATATAAATACAAAATAAATAAAAATGAAAATCAAAATAAAAATTAAAATAAAAAAACTGTAAAACAAAAATAAATTTAAAAATGATAATCAAAATAAAAATTATTTTTAAAATAAAAATGATTTCAAAAATAGAAAAACTTTTATTATTGTTATTATTGATCTGTATAATAATTTCAAAAATAAAAAAAAATTTTAAATAATAATCATAATATAAATAAAATCAAAACCAAAATAAAATAAAAAGTAAAATAAAATCAAAATAAAAATTAAACTGCATTCCATTTTTGATGAGTCATGTCTAGACTTGAAACTCTTTTATAGAAATATTTTTCTTTCTTTTTCCTCTCAAACGAAACTATTATTTGTCATTTTAGTACCCATAAATCATTCAGTTTTCGTTCATTCATACAAGCTAGCAACATATTTTCAGTTACGACAGTTCATATATCATTATAATATGTGTGTATGAAGTTTATGACAACCGCTTTCGTACTTCACAAATTCTCCAGCCATATAAGCACATTGTTACCTACCGCCAAATAATTCATAACCGCCTGTTCAAGCGATTATTCAGCACATTTTATTCAATTTATTTATCATACGAATGTATTTTGGCATGAGAAGGAGCAGACACTGTTGAATTGAGTGAAGAAAAAGTATTGTGGCAACATTTATTTTTTACAATGAATTCCTATCGCATTCCCTTTTGTCCTCAATCCCTAAGAATGCCTGAGGTAAAGACTCTACAAATTTTCACTTTGAAAATGTTTTAGTAGATTTACCAGCATTTCCTTCAACGAAATTAATCATTCACTTAAAAAAGGCGCCTAATCCCCTTGTTGCTTCGAATGGCAATTACTCGCTTATTATTTTAAGATTTTAAGTTATTTCTAATTACATACTTTTTATAATTTTGCTTTATGATATTTTACAAAATATCTTACGATTTCATTGTTAAAAAATTAAGTTATGAACAAATATACTTGGTTGGTTGGTTGGTTGGTTGAAGTGGCTGTCGGGCATAAGCTCACCTGGGCCACAGCGGGACCATTGTGATACCACTGAGGATCCTTATGACCCCCACCGGTTAATCGAACCAGTGTGTGGATTTTGCAAAACCATCCATCCCGCTCAGGTCTGCAAAGGTTGCCGTTTCTAAAGTCTTCGACCTCCTTCAAAAAGCGGGGTATTCGCAAATAAATGCCTTAAAGTTTAAGGTGTCTTCTTCTTGTCTGCAACTTCTGAAAAAATCGTTAGATAGTAGGACCAACCTCTCTGCGTGACTGCCCAATAGAATATGCCCTGTAAGAAGATCTACATATAACTGCAGATATCTCCTTTCTGTCATACTAGAAGACTTATAACAGTAGATATCACGTGACCTCCTTCCATTCCAATCTGGTCATATTGCCTTGGCCATCTTGTATTGAAACTTCTCCGTCTTAAGTTAGCATCTTTAATGAATTACTCTCTTTATATTGAGCTCACAAGTAGAGAGCGGCATGCTCAAATCCAAAGTGGAAGTGGACCAAAACATTCACCCTTTATACTCACAAAAATATATATATACCATAAATACATAAATTTGCACTGGAGTTAGATTAGACAAGAAAATAAATACGTGTATATACATATATGTATATAGGTATGTATAGCTACAGCATGTCAGAATATTGGTTGTCATGCAGTTGACAATTTATTAATAATTAGTTCACTTAATCATAGGCCACTTCAATTTAGATCAATTCACATAAATTACGACCGTCAACAGAAACAAATTATATTATTAATTAAACTACTTATACATGTACAAATATTATGCATACATGCACATGTGTTCATGTATGTGACTCACTTATTGCCCGATTAATTCCTTCAAATATTAATATATTAAGTTAACCCATATTGTCCAAGTATTACTTAGCCGAAAGCAACCATAGCGCTCCCGTAGCGTTCTGCTTGAAGTTAATTACCATCTAATTGTTGTTAGTGGAGAAGACATGCTATTTAACATATTCTAACAATAAATATCCTTGCAATAAATAAACGCTTATTACTTAATTAAAGTATATAGGTGAATATGCTTCTAATATGCTTGTGCACCACTTATGTAAGTTTGTACATATGTATATGCTGATGAATATAAATCACTTCTCTGTTGATGGTGCTTAAAGTCTATAAACAGCACATACATATAATGATAACGAGGGGAGTAACAAAAATTCGGTAAGTTGACCAGACAAAAAATACTTTTTGTATTTATTCGTAATCTTTGTCTTTTTTTATCTTCTCAAAATAATCGCCATTGATTTCAATGCATTTCTTAAGTTCATAGTTCCACTTCTGAAAACAGTCTTCGAAATCTTGCTTTTTAAGCTTATCAAGTTCAGCATTAACCGCATTAATTATCTCCTTGTTGCTATCAAAGACCTTTTCTTTTAAATTTTTTTTTTTAATTTTTGGAAATAACCAGAAATCCCAAGGTGCTATACCCGGGGAATATGGTGCTGGACGTATTTCTTCGATCCCAGAGATCGCAATAAAATTACTCGTTATTTCAGCTATGTGGGATAGCGCGTTTTCATGATTTAAAAAGTAGCGCCGCAAATCCTCTTTCTTCCAGTTTTCCAAAAAAATTTTTAAAACTTTTATTAAGATATCTCCGGTGTACAATTTTGCAGTTACCGTCTGACCCTTTTCCAGTGGTAAAGAAGGTAAGATTTTAGATCGGATGAAATAAACTGACATCATTACTTTTGCTGCTGATTTTTGTTGCTTAGAATTTAAGGGTTGGTTTGCTCCTGTTGGACTCCACACCATGGACTGCTGTTTGGTTTCTTATAGAACCAAGATTTGATCATAGTAACGACTTTATTAAAGTTGTTAGACTGACCATTTTCGGATTTATTTAGAAGAAATTGAGCAAAATGCACTCGGTCCTCGTTTGGGGCCTCATTTAAAATTCGTGGTATCCATCGAGCAGATTTCTTCGTGTATCACAGATGATTATTTAATGTTTGCGATACAGTCATAGCACAAATGAATAGCAACCATTTTATGTGTCAATTTTGGGCTTCACCAGAGCTACAGTGACGTCATCAGTGAAAGATTTTGGTCGACCTTTTCGGGGCTCGTCTTCTACGAAAAAATGTCAGGTCTGGAATTTTCGAAACCACTTAGAAATAGTCTTTAAAGACGGTGCATTCGTCTGCATATTTGTATTGGCTGTAAATTACGCTGAAACCCGAAGAGAATCACATGTCGAATTTCTGTCTACGTTGGTGGTGGGATTTCGTTTGAGCTATCCTGACCTATCTTGCGTTTGCTCGTCTAAATTTTAACCAATTTTTCTGAAATTTGAAAGGAAGACTAAAAAAGTAATTTCAAAGGATTTGGCATTTTTAGATTTAACAAAAACAAATTGAATGTCACCAACCAAAGACCGAACTTTTGTTAATCCCTTCGTATTATACGATCAAAGCAACTTATTGCTTATTTAGCTTTAAATTTGTTAATTTTGATTTGCATTTGTAATTAAATTTAATTCTGAGAATCTCAAATATTATTTCATGTACATTTTAGTTAAATTAAATATTTTAATAGCATAAGTTTAATTTTAATATTTACACATACAATTTTGCTAATTTCCAATTATTTACACATCATCAAATTGAACTTAATTATTTAAATGTACCTACATATATAGTATACATATATTTGGCGGCCGCCGTAGCCAAGTGGTTAGCATTGCATGCTGACATTCGGAAGGCTCGGGTTTCAAATCCCGGTGCCACCAAATCCAAAAGATAAGAAAATTAATTTAAATAAAAAATTAAGTTAAATTTTTTAATTGCGGTCGCCCCTCGGCAGGAAATGTTCACTCCTACGAGTGTATTTCGGACATGAAATAAAGGCTCCTCGTAAAAAACCATCAGACGTTCGGTCGGATGTACAAATAAAATAAGGAAAATATAGAAATGTCAAGCTCAGAGCTTGATAACCTGGCCGATAAGAGTAATGCTCTTTATACGATATGGCGAGATATGGCAACTTTTAGAAAGTTTCAAAACCACAGCAAACTCTTGTAGAATCCAGATGGGTGATCTAGCGATTGATGTCAAGAGTACACTGATTATTTGGAGAGAACAGTTGTAGCTTTAGACCTGGCAATTCAATCATTTAGCACATCATTGGCACCATGAGCCAAATCTTAGGAAAACACCCATGAGAAGAGAATCGACACATACCAACTCTTCGTGATTTTTAAAGCCTTAGTAGCCCTAAATTTTAATACAATCCACCATCTTTCAACTAAGTTAAGCATTCATTAAAATTTGTTGACTTTATTAAACGCTTTCGTGAAAATATAAAAATAGAATTTATTTTTAACAAAAAGAATAAAATCTTCTAAATACCAAGCTTTTGTATTCATTAAAGAGAATAAGAGTTTCGGGTAATTAATTTCAATTCGATGTGCAATAAAAATAATAGTCATAAACAGAGAAAATACTGTCAATTATTAACGGTGTTGGACGAAACTGAAAATAACAATAAAATCTCTGTTTTAAATGTAGAATACAAAAGAACGTTAAAACACAATAAAAAATATCTTAAACTTTAAATGCTTAATTAACTTATCTCGCTCGCCTCCGTTTCGCTAATTAAATGGCAAAACGATTAAAGTGGATTTTACCTTATAAGAAAATTTACTACCTTCCACGTAATTTACTGCGTTAATTGACACTTGAGAAGTTGTAACAATATACTCGTATATGTACATATGAATCTGAAGGCGCATAAGTTTATATTTTCATATAATAGATATGTACAGACATTAATGTCCACATTTTTGTAGAACTTTTACCATTAAACATTTTGTTCAGATTTTTATCGAACAATATATATGTACGTACATAAGAATATATATGTACCATATGCACCAATTGGCACCAATAACTGAAATTACCTTCGGAGTACAGTTAAGCTGAGGATAGCGGGATATTAGATGGGTTGACAGTCTCCTCTGTTTATGTGTCGGCCTTTATTCGGATTGCTATAATCAACAATTGTCCTATATGAATTTAATCATGCTCAACGGTATGTTAAAATACAATAAATTGTTTCTGAATGTAAATATATATACTTTTATGCAGGCAACAATATGTGTTTGGCATATATACAGGGTTATCCATTTTGCAGTTTCGAGAATTAACGTAAACAAAATGCACTTAAAAAAATTTGCCTCATGAAATTCCTTTTTTATTATAAAGTTTCAGCATTGGCATTATACGTTCTTTTCGACACATATTGGACGGTATCTCAGCCATAACTTCACACAGTCTTTCACCCCACAACAAGAAGTCCAACGGTGTCGAATAGCATGATCCAGGAATTCAAGATGAGAGATTACGCGGCTCTTGTTGTGTGGCATGTATCATCATCTTTTTGAAACCACATATTGTTCAAATCCCGTTCTTCAATTGCAGGCTAAAAACAGTCGGTTATTATACGAGCATAATGCTCCGATTCGTGGTTGTCATTTTCAAAGACGCAAGGCCCAATCATTATTCCGGACCAAAGAGCGCACCAGACGGTTTTTTTTTTGTGTATTACAGACTCTCTGCAATTATTTGAGAGCGCTTAATGCGATGGTTCTTTACATATCCCCCGAATGAGAAATGTGACTCGTCGACTACTGTTTATTGTTCAAACACCCAATCAACGCATGTACGGCGCTGTGAATGGTCAGCTTGCTTCAGTTATTGTAATAATAACCGACGTATGAGCTGTACTTTAAATGAATGAAGTTACACCTTCATCTTCCAAGTGCAAGATTCACCATAAAGTGCCCGAAGAAAGTTCCAGCTCTTGAGAACGTGGGAAATTAGGCACATTCCGATTTTCGGCTACACTTTCACTTACTTTAGGGATATTTGAAATGAAATGAGCAAAACAATTAGGAGCAGATCTTATAATATCTCTGGCCGATCCATTATCTTCAAATCTCTTTAAAAGTTTACCAATTGATTTAGTAGTTGGAAGATTATGTGCACCATAATTGGTTCTTAGGGCATGAAACGTGCACGTTTTGCGGTTGTTAAGTGATCCATTTTCATAAATTATTGACTTTATATTAAAACAAAACATGTTTGGTTTCACAGCTAAGTTTGACAGATGTAAAAATACAACCCTGTACTTTTGGATGGAGTACCCTGTATAAGAACATTTAAATTTACACATGTTTATATACAGCCTTGGCCAAAAGTATTAGGCACCCCACTAAAATTCAAGTATTATCAATTGTGGCTATCAAAGTTACCACTTCTTTTTGTAAACATGTAAGACTTCTGGAAGCAGATTTAAAAGTATGTAAAGCCCGAAAGAAGCCGTGGCTCTCAGAAAAGAATAGGAAAAATCGTTTAGAACGGGCTCGCCGATATCAACATTTTACGAAAGAAGATTGGTCCAATGTCCAGTGGTCTGATGAATCAAACTTCGAAGTAAGCTTAGTTAAGATCGTCTTAAAGTATTAACAGCCATAGCCCCTTACCCTAGAGCAATTTTGAAGACTTAATACAAATCTTATGAAAACATTATTTTTTCTTTTCTACAGATACTTGGAACACCTGGTGTAACATTCGTGAGGCGACGGGTTGGGGAAGAATATCATCCAGATTACGTGGTACCCACTGTTAAGCATGGAGGAGGTAGCAATATGATTTGGGGCTGCATGGCTGCTGATGGTGTCGGCGAAATGTTCGTTTTCGAGGGTCGCATGGACAGTCAAAAGTACAGAAATGTATTAGAAGCTATTCTTCTGCCTTCGTTAACGTGCATTTTCTGCGATACTAAATTAGACGGGGTTCAATTTCAGCAAGATAATGCAAGATAATGATCACAAATCAGCGACTACGATGCGTTGGTTTAGAGATGGCAACATTGTTTTGTTAGATTGGCCTGCACAGTCTCGCAAGATTAAAGAACACATTATAACATCAAAAACTGCCTTAAAGAATGTCTTAATTAACGAGTGGTACGCTATAAGTGCGGACGAATGTGCAAAGCTTGTACGCAGCATGCCTAAGAGAATTGCTGCCGTTATTAAATTGAAGGATGGACCTACTAAATATTAATGTTATTATCACTAATTCGTTGTATTTTCACTGTTTTACTAATAAATCTTCATTACTTCACTTGTTAAAACAAAAAAATCTGTAATTAGTGGGGTGCCTAATACTTTTGGACAAGGCTGTATCTATTTACATTTTAACAACTTGTTGCTCTGAATGGAAATATTCTTGAATAATTTGTTATTCTCAGTTTTTGCATTTATCTCAACTAGTACATAAATAGGTATATATTTTTTGTTGCGATGCTTTTGCATATTTGGAAATATTTTCTTGTCACTTTCAAACAGTGGCATGCGAGGTAATTTATTTATTCAGCTATTTAATGTCAATTTAACTAGTTAAAGTTTGATATATAGGCTGATGGTCAGTTTTTATTTGTTTATCTTTTTTCGGTTTTTTTTTTTTTTTTTTGAAGCCATAAGAGAGCGTATGAGTATTAATGTATCTAAATATATTTAGATTTATCAATAAGATTCTGATTAATAGCACAGCTCAAACATTCTATCAAAGAGTACAGTTTATATCGAACCCATTCTCAATATTCCTTTAAGATCTTAAAGCCATCGGTATAAACCCAATTTGTCTCGTTAAACAAATAACTTTTGTTAAAACTCAATGGTCATAAAAAAAATCATGTTTCGTTCCTAAAGAATAATAATTTTTTCAACAAACCCCCAATATATCTACAAAAACGTTTGTTGATTTATCATTAAATCCATTGCTTCCGGCTAATCTTTCTGCTCAAATTTCATAATATTTCTTCGTTCTTTTGCTTACAATGATATTTGTTTTGAGAGAGACATATGATGATGGGAAGCTTAACAAGTCGTTGTTTTGGGTAAAAGCTTCCGCTGAGCTCATTAAAAACCCAAAACAAGTAAATTTAAAGTTTAAAAGGAAGGAAAAGTGCCTCAAAGGACAAATACTGCATCAACAATAAATCAAGTGATCAAAACAACAAGGTTGATTCGATTATTTCTACAAACATACTCATATTTATATATGTACTTGTAGGTGTCCCTGATTTGATTCCAATTTCTTCACCTTAAGCAGCCGACAGACTGCCACTGTGGGACCAACTCGCTATGCCATCATTCGTTGTCTTCAAGTATTTACTGTTTATTTGATAAAGCTGTCACAAATTAATCACCATTTCGTTTTTGTACCATATTATGGCAGAAAATACAAAAAAGTGTATTTTTGCGCCTTTTGGGTTTACTAGGTAAACTTATAGTATGAAAGCAACAAATTTATGCAAAAAAAACTCTTCCAAAGGACGAGCCATCGAAGCTCTGTATTAGGGTGATATATTGCTCGTAAAAAACAAATTTTTATTCCTGATGTATTTATTTGTTGAGAGGAGACTGAGCTTAATTGAGAGGAGATTGAGGTTAATTGAGAAATCCTCGGTAGATGAACCTCAGTGAATTCGTAATTTAAAATTTCCGAACAGATTCAAATTTTTAAGCTTGAGTTAATTTGTTTGAAAATTTTCCCTTGACCTAACTTAACATCGAAAATCTTTAAAAGGCCTACATGTGTGCATAAAAATTAGATAAGCCGCATAATATTCATCACGACTGACGGTGTTTTAATCTCAATAACGCATCGCTGAGTTTTAACGAAAATTTCGCTAGCAAAACAAGCACCGCAAGCTCAAGTGGCATTAAAGCACTCATAAACGCACAGAGCACAGGGCAATGAACGCTTAGTTCCGTTAGTATGTGGTTAAACGAAAGTGTTTGGCAACGATAAAACTGAACTCCAAAGTAAATCATTTCAAGGTCGCAACATACGAACGGCAGCAAAGAAATGCGAATTCGGAGCATTTTCCAACAGCAAATATTGAGTATTTTAGTGAAGAGTTGTTGTGCTTATTGTTGTTGGTGTTTGTCACCACTCAATGGGTGTGAAATAATTTTAGTTATGCAGACTAAACGATATAACTTCTGATAAAGCACAAGTAACAAAATCCTCTGCACTCTGGTGGAAATACCAAATTCATTATTGACACTCGAATTGTTACCATCATTTCTCTGACGGAATCGCTGACAGTGCAAAGCTTTTGGCTGTCAATGGCTGTCTGTCGCTTGTATCCAGCTGCTCTAACGTTGATGCATTTGCCAGCCTCATGTTATTGCTTTCCCACCAACCACTCAATCACTTGGTGAGATTATGAACCATATTGCCAGCGTGTCAGAGATTGTTGTAAATGAAATCAGTGCACAAATATATTTGTTAGAATGAAAATGAAAGTGGTAATGTACCAGGAATTATTTTATTATTCTTCCTTTCAAATTTTAGAACGATCGTCTAAAATGGAGACGAGAAAACGCAAGACAGCTGCGGAGAGATCAGACGAAATTTCACCACCCACGCAAACAAAAATTCGCCATGTGATTCTCTTTGGGTTTTAGCGTAATTACAGCCAATACAAATATTTAGTGATTGCCAAATTGCATATGGAACGATTGCACTGTCTTTAAAGACTATTTCTAAGTGGTTTCGAAAATTCCAGACCGGACATTTTTTCGTAGAAGACGATCTCCGAGACGGCCGACCAAAATCTTTCACTGATGACGTCACTGTGGCTCTGGAGGCGTAATAAATGCATTGAAATCAATGGCGATTATTTAGAGAAGATAAAAAAAAACAAAGATTACGAATAAATACAAAAAGAATTTTTTTGGTTTTTTTCTGGTAATTTCGGCTTGGAAGTACGAATTTTTAAAGGACACAAAACGAAAGGAAGCGGTAAAAATTTTAATTCATATTTAGAAAGAGATTTTGAATAATAAGTACTAAAAAGTAGTTCTTCTTCATCATTGGCGTAGTCATCGTTTACGCGGCACACATAGTCGAATCAACAATTGCGCGCCATTCGCTGTTTGGCACCCATCAGAAATACTAACTGTTGCTATGTCTTTCCCCACCTGATTTTTCCAACGGAATGGAGGCCTTCCTCTACCTCTATTTTCACATAGTACAGCATCGAATACTTTCAAAGCTTGAGTGCTTTCATTCATTCATTTATGGCTAATTTTAAATGTTGGTCAAACCAACCCCGGAAACATAGAAACAAACAGACGACAACTTTCACCATGTACATTCGATATTGCTCAGGGCAGGGATGATAGCATAATTTAGTATTTCTAATTACTTGTATGAACATTATATTAGCAAAAGCCATAGCCATACATTTAATTTATTTAATTAATTTTTTTTTATTTATTTTTTTTTTTTTGATATTATTTATTTTGTTATGTGACAGTCTCCCATTTAAGCGTGAATATGTTTACCTTAATCAAATGTATGTAGACGAGCATAATCAAAAAATATGCTACTTGAGTTAATAACAAAATATTTAAAATAAAATACATGGTTTCTAATGCAAATAACTCTATTGTTATGCAGACGAGAATAACTGTTTTATACTTTCATACGTGCTTACATTTCAACATTGACAAATACATTTATATTTATGTATATGTATGATTTTTTTTAAATTCAACATGTTGCTGCGAGTAGAAATTTTCTTGAATACCATAATAAATATTTCTCCCTCTGTTAGCTTTAATGGTAACAAGTGCATAAATAAATATATATATTCTTTGCATATTTCCACTGTCTTTCTCTGACATTGGCATGGGAAATGATTTATGGATTGAGCTATTCAAAGACAATTTATCTTCAAGTTTTATATTAAATTTAATTTACTTTTATTTTTTTTCTTTTTAAACGTTTTATCTTTTTGCAAGAAACCACACCTAGCTCTTATACTGCTACTAAAAAGTTGCTTATTTTATATTGTGGGAGTTTGAACGCCAAATTCGCGCTTTAATAAATTATTGAAATTTTTTTGCCCTACAGTGTGGGGGGATGGGGCCATGTGCAGAAGTTCACGCAAGTGAGGAAAGTTTTTTACTGCCATTCACCTGGGAGTGGCCCGAAACGATTCTCTTGCATATGGTTCAAGCAGCTCACGGCTTCCGGTCTTAGACCAAGTATCCCCTGGGTAGCCAACAAACATCCGTTTAAAGGCGAGTTAAAGTGAGAAGGCGAATCTTATGCGGTTGTGCGCAGGGTTTGGGACCCACCACATGAAAAACGAGAAATCCAATGAAAAATCAAATTAAACCTCGGATAGAAGACCCCGCTTTTGATGACGACCCCGCAAATGTTTTAAGGATTACGATTTGAGGGCATGCACCTGGAATGTCCGGTGCCTTAATTGGGAAGGATAAGGACGGAAGATGGTGGCTCTTTGTGATATTTACTCCACCCCCTATATAAAGAGGGAAACAAAACGCATTTGCAGGGAAAAAAAGAAAGAGGCCGAAATGCGTGAGTACGTGGAGCTTGATACGGTGACTTACGGAAGGTTTCAAGACCGGCGTAAGCCGATGATATTGACATCATTGGCCTCAACAACCGCGCCGTGAGTTCTGCTTTCTCCAGGCTGGATAAGGGAGCGAAGGATATGGGTCTGGTAGTGAGCGAGAGTAAGGCGAAATATCTCCTCTTAGTCATCGCATTCTCGACTCGGCTCTCATGTCACTGTTGATAGTCATAACTTCGAGGTCGTAGATGATTTCGTCTATCTAAGTATCAGTATCAACACCAATAATAAAATGTTAGCCTCGAAATCCAGCGCAGAATTACTCTTGCTAACAGGTGCTACTTTGGACTAAGTAAAGTTCTCTCTCGGCGAACGAAAGCCAAACTCTACAAGTCGCTCATTATACCGGTCCTAATATATGGCGAAGAAGCGTGGACGATGTCAGCATCTGATGAGTCGGCTTTAAGAGTATTCGAGAGAAAAGTTTAGCGAACGATTTATGGTCCTTTGCGCATTGGCAACGGCGAATACCGCCGACGATGGAACGATGAGCTGTATGAACTAAATGATGATATTGACATAGTTCAGCGAATGAAGAGACAGCGGCTATGTTGGTGGTATAATGGATTGCTCGTTCTCTCTGCTTCACCACTATTTAATAAATCATTGCAGATTTGGTAAGAAATGAAAACCCTAAGAAAATCACTTAAATCTAATCAGACGAATGAACGAAATCGTGAAGCAATTACTTTAATTTTACCTAAACATATTTTACAATAAAAATTAATTCAAAGAAATATTTATTATTGAAATCCATTTTGTTTATATACATAAATATTGGGTCTACTAAAAACTAATCGATTATTTTTGCTTTAAATTGAAGGCTTTATTTACCTTATTCAGAATCATTCGATTTATGTCAAATATGCAGCGTTTTGCTCGATGACTTTTTGACACTTTGAAGGTAATGTCATTATGGCTCTCTCATAGAACCCTTGTCCCTATTGGTGAAACATTAGAACAATGGATTTTCACAGGCTTCTCTTGTAACCAATCCTTCACCAGCCAAATTATTTGAAACTTTTGGGACGTCAGCATCGATATTAGCCAAAGCTTGGCGCCTTTGGATGATTTCCCCCTTTAGACGGTTCAATTGCTAACAGCACAGATCCGAGTAAAAAGTTTGGCTATAATGGAGCAACTCATAATTCCATGCCAATCCGGCTAAACACAACACAAAATCTTCTTGGCCATCAATTCTGGCCTAGAGAACGTCTGTGTCGACTCAATGTCCTTCGACTACGACCGCTTTCATTTGACGTTACTGTAAGTGATGCACTTTTCAGCATCAACCACCATACAACAGCGAGTTGCATATCGACAGTCGGTCCATGAGGGTTTTTCTCGCTAACTCATGTGGTAGCCATACATCGAGCTTCTTTGTGCTCTCTTAATTTCTTTTTTAGTATTGTAGAAAATATCACCTTTCAAACTCCATCTAGCGTCATCTAGAGATACAAATCACTAGAGCCATCTATTGTAGAAATAATTGATATTTTGTTGTAATTTTGTTCTCCTGTTATAAGTAAAAGGTTTATGACACTTCCTCATGAACAACATACAGACACTTTGATAGAATAATTTGAGCTTAAGGAAATAGCGAGAGGTTGAAAAAACTAGTGAAGCTCAACAAGTGCTTGCTTTGGTAATAAGCTTACAATGAGCTTAAACAACAAACAAAATGCTTCAATACAATTAGAAGTGTGTTTAATGCTTGAAATGAACAGCATTTGAAGTAAGTGAACAAATACTGTTTCAATAATTAATCACACGAAAGGCGTGTGTCCCATAACCTGCAATTCGCGTTAGAATTGTTCATATTGAACCTGGAAATGTCAACACGTTCGCCACACATTTCGCTGTTGGATGTTAATTCCAACATCACAAAAATACTACAAGTACATACATATATTTATAAGTCTTTTGGCGCTAAAATATAGGAAAATCCACTGAAATTCTCACAAATTCAACTTCAAGTTCTTCGCAAGCAATATGTACTCTCGATGCTCCTTACACATTTGTCAACTGGCGACCAACTCGTTACGCCTCTCAGCACGGTCATGTAGTATCTTTAAGTTTTTTTTTTTTAATTTTTGTTTTGTTTTACAAATCTGTCACACATTAATCACCAAAATGCTCTTACTTTTGTGTCATAAAATGCCAATAAAACAAAAGCGATGCTTTAATGTAACAAATATATATAGTATAATGTGTTGAGTGAGTATAAAAGTAACAGATTAACGGGAAAAAATTCAACTAAAACAAAAAGCGATAATGATATCAATATAAGGGTGGTGCAGGAGTATGAAGCAGGCTAAAAGCAAGGCCTATATACTCCTTACACAGTAACTCGCTTCCTGTGAGAGAGAGAGAGAGATTAACCATTTTCAAGCATATGAAAATAGAACTTAAAATTTCTATCAAAAAGCTTTCTCGAAAACCCCATATGTACCTATGTATGATGGCATTAGATTAATCTCAATAACGCATCAATGAATTTGAATGACATTTTCACAAGCTAAAAATAAACATTGCTAAAACAGCAGCCAAGCACTTAGGAATACACAGAGAGTGCAATGAACATGCTGTTATAAATTATGTGTCTAATAGAAAGTGTTTGACGGCGATAAAACTGAAGAACCGCGCAGAGTGTCAACGTCACTAAAGACAAAAAGGGCGAGCTTTTTTTTCAAACGATTAATGCCTACATGTTTGCTAACTGAGTTGTTGTGGTTTATGTTGTTTTCTTTGCTGTTCTTTGTGTGTCCTTTATCAAACATTCAAACATTTGGGTTGACGCACTTTATAAGATCCCAACATCGACAGCCACATCTCCATCATTATCGTCACTTTTCTGAAGAAAAAAAAAAAACGATTCATCATCGACACGCGAAATGTCGCCATAATTTATCATACACAAACGCAGCCTGGAGCTGTGCTCTGGCAGTGACTGCCTGCTCGTTGCTTGTCTGCTCGCTGCTCCGATACGGATGCAGCTTCAAAAGCCTATGTTCCCTATGTTCCCATCAATCATTAAATTGCTTGCCGATATGAAAGGCTATGTTATCACTTTGCTACAGATTGTAAATGAAATCACTGCGAAATATTCTCATAGAATTGACGTGATGATAGAGATGTATGTAAGAGTTACGCTCTTTTCACCGTTATATTCTTAACAACATCATTGAAACGCATTTCAGTGTACTAAAAATGTCAATCGGCGAAGCTAAAGGAAAAATTATGTGAGATTCTATTACATTGTATACGCGGAAGAGAGAAAATCATCATTATTACATTATAAATTTTTGCGAGGTATCAGTTTTGAGACTTTCTATTGTCAAAGAGCAAAGTGAAAAATTCCTTGAATTGCATGTCTTCGGTAAGACATGTTTTATGGTCGGATTTGTGGTTCATAAGACAACAAGTAACTATCAGAAAATCCAAATATTACATTTGATCTGGTTTATAAAGGGTGATCCACTTTGAGGTTCCCAACTTTTTAAGGAAAAAAAAAACATGGATAATTCAAATTTAATGTCGATTGTTCATTATCATTCGAAGGAACTTTCTTTGGCATTTATTTTTTGAAGTTTATCTCTTTCAAATGTTGACCCCGGCTACATCTCAGATCGTCTCTCCATTGAGTCCAATTTTCGATGACTCGTTCCAGCATTCCTCTGACTCGCTTTTCTGTATCAAAACCTACTTACTGAGTGCCTTAAATAATTAAATAAATTCCCTGTTTTTTCCCCATGAACAAATCTGTAGCTGTTTAGTGTAACCGCGACTTTCCGCAATCGGTTTCGGGTTCAGGGCAGTCCGGACTGCTACTGGTTTTCGGTCAGCGGTCTGTTGGAATTTTCGATTTCCCTCAGACGCGTCCCTCGGTCGGTTGGGCGGGAGGTGGGTAACGCTGGGTTCGTCGTATAAAAATTTTATAATCTTGGTGGCAAATCGACCTGCCTGAAATTATCTGCTCACCGAACTGTTCTCTAAATGAATCCATTGATTGATGAGATGTATGAGATGTGGCGTGGTCTTGTTGAAACCAAATATCGCCGAGATCACGCTTCAATTTCAGGCATCATTATCAGTTCTTGCACAAGCTGTATTTTGTGTGCTTCCAAGTTAGGACCACGACGCAAAATGCGCCAAGTCGATCCATATGTTCGTACGAGTTGCTGCGAACGGCGCCGAATATAATACAAAAAATAAAGTAAACGAAATTAAACTATTAACCGCAACCGCACAAACTTATCGTTTACGTTAATTTTAAAATGGCTGCCGGAAATGATATGAACAGCACGCTTCAGTTTTAAAGTTTAGCATTCTCTGTTAACGATTTAATTTTAAGCAGCTTTAAAATATGGGTGCGAAATTGTTTAAATGTGTCCAGGAGTTCAATTGTTCACTTACAATGCTATTTCATATAGGTAAATTAAAAATTTAGCAAGTACTTTAAAAACTTTGCCTCATAAAATAGCCAATCATTGCTCAAATCACCGTTTGCCTTCAAACTTGAAGTACTATGAACTCTCAGAACGCCTTCAGGGAATATCTCTATTTATTTAACGTATTTACTCGAATTTATGAGTTCAATTTCGCTTAGTTCGTCTACTTACTGCTCGTCTATTGCCTGGTTGTATGTCTGCCGTTAGTTTTCGTGATTTTTGCCGATTTCCGTTTTTTATTGACTCACATTTTTACTTGAACTTCTTAGCTGGTTCTTTATTAAACTATTTTGTTTATGTAAATATAAATATACATACGTATATATTTCTGTTTGCTATGGCACGCTATTTTGTGTGTTTATCCAGAGTTATGAACTACTGAGCATTGACCCTTTATTCTCATTTTATTTTTATTTTTTATTTATTTATTTATTTATTTTTTTTTTTTGCTAATAAAAAATGTCTAAGAATTATGAATACAATTTTTTTGTCGCAATTTAATAACTCTGCATATTGTATAACAGACGATGAGCAGGTGAGATTGGACTGAAGTCAAAGCTAGCGGTAATTATAAATAATATTTATATCTTCACTTCAGCTCTTCGAATTAGCTTCAAGCTAAAAAGCTTCAACAGGAAAATCTCTAGGTTTTTTATTTGCCCCAATGGCTTAAATGCGGCCAGCCAAAACGTTTATCCACGGATTTATGTAAGTGTAGACTTGGTGGTTAGGCGGGAGAGCATTTTAGAAGTTCAGAAAGATGTTTGACAAATAAAGGGGTTTCCAATAAGAGGTGTTTTTCCTTAAAGGATCGATGATTTCGTTACTGATGTGACATATAATGCGGTATTGTCCATGAAAAATCATTAATCACTCATTTTCGAAAAAGTAAGGTCCAATGATCCCACCGAATAAACAGTTAAACGTTGAGAATGGAGATCCTTTTCAACAATGAATATTTAGATTTTCCAAGCCCCAGAAACGACAGTTTTGCTTATTGACGTAGCCATCGAGGTGGAAACGGGCCTCATCAGTCAAGATGATTTTTCGATTAATTTTTATAGTGAATTTTATTAATTTCAATGCGTTGTTGAAGCGTGTATCGTCCAATTTTGTTACTGACATAGCTTTTAGTTGTCAAATGTCAAAAAATTACAGCTTCATCGAGCTCTATGGCTCTTGGAAGAGCTCGGGGTGAGCCATAGAGAGGTGTGGAATGATCATTCCTCTTTTTACCTTGAGAATGTATTAGGTGGAGCTCGGAGGGGTGAGCTTTCGAGCATACTACTAAGCGCCTCGAGTTTA
The DNA here is from genome assembly GCA_037013455.1 of Ceratitis rosa. Classification (NCBI taxonomy): domain Eukaryota; kingdom Metazoa; phylum Arthropoda; class Insecta; order Diptera; family Tephritidae; genus Ceratitis; species Ceratitis rosa. The sequence goes on from JAWMAG010000006.1 coordinate 18,433,605, forward strand.
ATATGTAATCGAAGTTTGTTGCTTATGAATATGTACATCAGATGGCAAGAAGCAGAAAACGAATGTCTAAAAACAGGCGGAGGATATAACATATCCTGTTCGCTTAAACAATGCGGCTGCGACCTACAGTTAGAGGAATAATTTGATTCCTGATATATCTTTAAGAATTTATAGCAAACACTTCAAAATAGTAGATGCTGAATGAGACAAAACAAAAAGGGAAAAGAGAAAAGTTTACGACAGAGTAGAAAGAGTAAACACATATTTTGGTTTCTGACTTCCAGTGAAGATTTGCACAAATAACCAAAAGTGATTCATGACAATATATTTTTGTGAATGATATTAATTATTCTCACTTACACGTATATTATGGTGTGAATGTTTCAACTGAATCCTTTTCTGAGAGAAAACTACATCAAATCGATAAAGAAAAGCTCATTGAACTGTGCCTGAAAATACGAAAAACCAAAACACTCCTCCTCGCAAAAAAGTTGGTGATTTTATGGCGTAGTAAAAGTAAATAAAACCACATCAGCACCAACAAATAAACATAAAAAGTGCAAATATCATACTTGACGTCAGAAGTGGGAATAGGCTAAGGTACTCGTACTACTAACATTTATTAAAAATTATGGTCTGATAAAATTTATATGAATTGATTTAAATCTCCAAAGCATAAGCTCCTTTTACATTTTATCACTTTAAATTGCCACATTTAATTTTATTCATTGCCATTCTTGAGTCATTTCCAACATTTTGCCAATTTGTTTCTATTAGTACGTGACCGTTACACTTTAGATTCTAAAAGTATATATACTTATTTTACGCAAATATTAAGACCCTTTTCATTGGCTCCCTGCTGCCATTTGCTGGGTACGAAATTTTCAATTATTAAGTTATAAAAATAATAGCTTCAGGGCTGATTTTGGAAATTTTTTGCACCCAATGCTTGTTAGCTCAACATTTCACGGAAGAAGATTGGTGGAATGTTCTGTAGTCTGATGAATCAAACTCAAGGTAAGGTAAGCTTAGTTAAGATCGTCTTAAAGTATTAACAGCCATAGCTTCTTACCATAGAGCAATTTTGAAGACATAATACAGATCTTATGAAAACATTATTTTTTCTTTTCTATAGGTATTTGGAACGTTCGTGAGGCGACGAGTTGGAGAAGAATATCATCCAGATTGCGTGGTACCCACTGTTAAGCATGGAGGAGGCAGCATTATGATTTGGGGCTGCATGGCTGCTGATGGTGTTGGCGAAATGTTCGTTTGCGGGGGTCGCATGGACAGTCAAAAGTACATAAATGCTGTTCTTCTGCCTTCGTTAACGCGCATTTTCGGCGATAGACGGGGTTCAATTTCAGCAAAACAATGCTCCTTGTCATAAATCAGCGACTACGATGCGTTGGTTTAGAGATAACAACAACATAACAACATTTTTTTGTTAGATTGGCCTGCACAGTCTCGAAATCTTAATCCCATTGAGCACATGTGGGCTAAGATTAAGGAACGGCGCAAGATTAAGGAACGCAGTATAACATCGAAAACTGCCTTAAAGAATGCCTTAATTAACGAGTGGTACCCTCTAAGTGTGGACGAATGTGCAAAGCTTGTACGCAGCATGCCTAAGAGAATTGCTGCCCTTATTAAATCGAAGGGTGGATCTACTAAATATTAATGTTATTATCACTAATTCATTGTATTTTCACTATTTTACTAATAAAACTTCATTACTTCACTTGTTAAAACAAAAAATTCAGTAATTAGAGGGGTGCCTAATACTTTTGGCTAAGGCTGTATATATGTAATTCATAATAGGTATGTAGAAACAAAGTGCTCTTAGATGCGTTTTTATGGACTTATGATCGAAAATCTCAAATCTTTTACTTTTACTTCAAAAAAACTACTGACTCTTAAGCTCGAAACTAAGATAATTTCTCTAAATTCTTTTTTTTTTTAGATATTGAACAAATTCGATCTCAAACCCGTCGCTTATGCAGCGTTACAACTGCATTGGGTATAAAAATATGAAAATACCTTTCACTTCTCATCACTGTTTTGGCTTTGTATCTCTTCGAGTTAAAGTCATAACTGTTGATTGTAATGAAAATTTTGTTATGACGTCATTACCCATAAAAGAGTGACAAATGAATGACGCCAAGAGCTAAACATGTCCACATTCACTACACCGCCTGTCCTTTTAATTCATCTTCCCACATTTAACAGCCCATGAATGTTATTCAAAAACCATATTTTTTAATGCTTCAAGCAGCGTTCGTAACCACAAAGTTTATCTCCATAAAAGCGTAAGCTAAAAAAACCACAATTTTATGGTGAAGCAGCATAAGGAAGACACCAACAGCTCTCGCTCTCTTTGCATAAATATAAATAAAGCAATTTGCTAAAAATATTTAAGGGATCATTTAATATCTACTCAAATTATACGCAGCAAAATTCAATTTTTTTTTTCAAGATTTTGTCACGTCTTATTTTTTCCTTTACAGTCTTCATCTTCATAATAAAAATTAAAATTATTACGTAATCGCCCATCGTTGGCAACTCGAGCGTTACTGTTACTGCTACTTGTATCCTCCGCAGTAATGCTTCAGCTCTGCGTCCTTTTCGGTAATTAGTAAGGATTTTGAATTGCTCATAAAATTATCGCTTTGATGAGAATTTCGGATATAAACTCGCCGCATGTACAGCATAAAAATATGATAATAATAAAAATATATGTAAATTACTAAGCGTGGCAGCTAAGTTTGTATACGTGTATATTCACTTTGAGTATTAAAATTTAACAAAATTCACAAAATTTGTTAGAGTGAAAATTTTGCAGTTTTCCATTGTATTTATGAAGAAGAACAACAATGACTTTTCGACAATTATTCAGCAGAAATTTGTGGTTTTGCAATTGAAGTAGAATTTTGGGGAATAATTCTGAAAAAGGGCTGACCATTACTGAACGCAATTAAAAAGCAAAGCTTTTCTAAGTTCACTCAAATATTGTGGCTTAGTAGCTATTTCTTCTTTTAATAGGAAAATTTCTAATTAAAATTATGTTTCAACACAAAAAATTTAGAAAAAATTCAAAAACGAAAAGATTAAAGATATAAATTTCAAAATTAAAACTCTAAAAATCAAAATTATTAATTAATAATTAATTAAATAAATTTTCTGTAACTTTTTGGATGTTAATTCGACACCAGGACTTGATCCCGGGCCTTCCGAATGGCAGTACGCAATGCCGAGTGGTTAGGCTACCGCGGCCGCTCGGTGAATACCATCTCTATCATCTCTAAAAATTAGTACCCTATGTCGGAAAAGCCGATAGTCTATAGAACAGGACGGGTGAGATAAGACTTCAGCGTTTCATAAGTAGCTTATATCCGGTACAGCCAATTAAGCTCGAATTAATTTGTAACTCCAATAAAAAATAAAAATTGTGATTTAAATCTAAATAATAAATAAAAACTTTCTTAAGTCATGCCGACGTCTTTATGCCTTTCATGGGGAGAGGAACAATATGCGGTCCTCCGATTTCGATGATTTTCATTGAAAATGTTTATTTGGGAGAGTTTTGACGAAAGCCTGTTATCGGAAAAAATCAGTATATGGGAGCTTTATATTATAGTCGTATGATTCCGACAATTTTCGGCATCAATGGATAATCTAAATACGAGTATATAAAAGGGATTGTCCTGAATGACTAACGGATCAACCCACATCCTAAATCATTGATCGTGGAGACCTGAAACTTGAAAGGAGTGGCCGAAAAGAAAAGATCTTCTGAAATGTGGACCTGCGATCGATCTATTCGAAAAAATCAATTTATTTTAAAGCGTTCAATTTACATGAAATTCGGTATATACATAGCTCTTCGCCTAAATTGACATGGGAGGTGGACTTGGGATCTTTTCGAAAATTTTTTTTTATCGCTTTGCATTTACATAAAATTATGGTTCGATTGATATGAACAAATTGGTAGAGAGATAGTTTTTGTCTTAATTATCTACGAGCACAATCCTTCTTCCGGGAAGTAGATCTGGAATCGATTCGATGGTCTGATTTTGCTTAGAATGTGGTATACGACATATCATACTTCGAACCAACGTGAATAGGTATACTATTTCCTGTACATGAAAAGTATAAAACATAAAAATTCAACATTAAAATCTAAATGAAAAAAATTTAAATTCAATTTTCCAAAATCAAAAACTTAAATTTTGAAAATTAATATTTATGAATGTTCTTTTATAAGTTCTCAGAACAATCTTTTAGTTGTGTCCTTAAAGATAACTTCAGTCTTTTGTATACTCTGCCAGGAGATAGGTTTCTCAGAAATAATTCCCATTTATTTAAGCTCAAATCATATTGAAATGGACATAAACAGTTCAAGCACACACGAATGCGAATTGGGTGGGGGATTTTTAGCCCTGAGCAGCGCTGATAACAAGAAAGGTCAGTTAGAGCTCAGTTTAATAAACAAACTGTCAGAAGCTGAAGCAGAAGAAAATAATAAAACGGTGAGAGATAGTTGTACTTTGAACTTATGTATTTCTAATGGTCATTGTTCATTTGACCTTAACGCATACTAACCCGCCGACATATGTATACTTTTCGATCTCTGGACGAATGTTTATTTTATAGCAATACTTTATTTGTATGACAAATGTGTGATGCACATAAATAATATTGAAGATACTTACGAACCGACAATAAATGTATATACAGTTATTTTCAATAAAAAATTAATATTATTTCTTTATAATAATTTTCTTTTACTGTTGGCGAATGTCATTGAATTTTACTAGCACAAGCGATATGGAAACATACACGTACATGCATACATACATATATACATCAATACATAGACATAAGAAATAAATATAATTTGTTATTTCTCTCTCGAACTGTCATTCCGCGTGTGGCATTGGCAGGAAAAGTGATTGCGGTGCGTTAATTTCAATGTTATTGCAGCAGCTGCCTGGGGACTTCATTTTCTTCAATGTTACAGGCGAATGATATGTTTTAGCACTTGCACTTATCGCACTGTCAATAGAAGAAACATAGAAAATTAATGTGTTTGAACAGTGTAAGAATACCCCGAGCAACATCAGTTGAAGTTATTAGGAAAATAAGTTAGGTTAATTCAGTTGTTTATAAAGGGTGGTTAAATTTTCAAGGGCCGATGTTGATTTTGAATAAAACACAAACTATTTAGGAAATTATTGAAATTTTATTTTATTATGATATATTGGTATTACTCAATTATGTATGTAACAAAATATCGGCCAAAAGAGCGACCTCGGCGGCACACCTCCATACGATGGTCCAAATTTTCGATGACGCTGAGGCATAATGGAGTTTCTATGCCGTTAATGTGCCGAATTATCTCATCCTTTAGCTCTTGAATTGTTGCTGGCTTATCGATGTACACCTTTTCTTTCAAATTTCAATTGACATCGCCATTACGTGAGATAACACGGCCATTGAATTTGTTGCGCAAAAGAGCCATTGTTTCGTTAGCTGTGTGGCAAGTGGCACCGTCCTGCTGAAACCACATATCGTCCACATCCATATCTTCCAATTGTGGCCATAAAAAATTCGTTATCATCTCACGATAGCGAACACCATTCACAGTAACTGCCTGACCGGCCTCATTTTGGAAAAAATACGGCCCGATGATGCCGCCAGCCCATAAACCGCACCAAACAGTCACTCTTTGTGGGTGCATTGGTTTTTCGACAATCACTCTTGGATTCTCATTCGCCCAAATGAGGCAATTCTGTTTATTGACGAATCCACTGAGGTGAAAATGTGCCTCATCACTGAAGATGATTTTCTTCGAAAATTTTCATAATAAGTCTGGATAACTTTAACACGTTGTTGGATTGTGTATCTCTCCATGGTTCAAATTGAGTAAGTCTGAAATAGAGAAATGTCAAATTAAAATCGGAAAAAAACTTGGCGTTTAGGTGTGGTTCACATTCAACATCGGCCCTTACAATTTAACAACCCTTTATTATAAAGATAATTGTCAGCAAATATATAGACTAGTCAAATTAGACACACCATGATGTTGCGAATATATAGATTAAAAACAACACGAATATTTAGGAGCAAACATTAAAGTTAGGTTGGTAGAGCGCCTGTGAAAAAGCCAAAATGAGTAGATTAAGAGCGATTTTCGGCCGTTTTCCACCTCATAAATGTTGCCTTGATGCTAGGCCGTCGCCAAAAGTCTGGGGGATTTTTATGGGAAGCCTTCTGCATCAGAAATACACTTTGAGGAGATGACTCTTTTTTTTTAATTTCTATGCTAAAAATTATTAAGTTGTGGTTGAGACAAACTTTAAACAAGACTTGATTGATTTCCTATTTTCGGTGCAACACTGCGTATGTGTAACCTTCTTGTCATTTGCCTCAGCTGCAGGATCGCATCAAAATTCGATTTTGTTTCTTACTATTATACATAGGTCCATTAAAAGTAATCCGTTATTTTTGCAATAGATGATTTTAGTGATCTGTATCTCGCCAACTATAAGTCCGATTGGAATACGCTAGATGGCGCTGGAAATTATATTCTGTACTAAAAAGGTTATTTGAGCGCATGACACCAACAAAGAGAAAATACTCTTCGATAAAGGCGAAAGCGTAAGTCTGTCAGCTGACAATGTGTCCTGATACTGTAACAGTCATCCATGTGCAAATTTGGCTTCCTCAATTTTCGTTCCGGTAATTTTGATGTAAAAGATGCTCCGCGATGTGGAAGGTCACAATTGCCGAAAACCTCGATAAAATAATAGAAACCATCGAGTCTTGACTGTTACGCCAGCACTATTTCGATTGCTCAGGAGCTAAACATTGCACAAAAGCAGTTTGGAACCACTTAAAAAGTGCTTGAAAAGGGCTTCGAATGAAATGAAGCGCTAAGCTGATGAATAGTGTTTGAATAGTGTAAAATTAATAGTTGCCCCGATAACGTAAAAACTGTAAAGTTAAAACCTTTTCCCAATGAAGCGTATCAGCTGTCTGTACACTACTGATAACTATTATATATATTATATTTATTATGTCAAGTAAAAAGTTCGTTCGGTATTTTTATTGATTTTTCAAAATATGATAACTTTGTGTATATTGAAGTCAAATATGCGCCGTTTTGTTCGTAATCTTGTTGCAAACGCGATGCCCACTTCATTATACCCCTCTCGTAGAAGGCTACATCCCTATTGGCAAAAAGCTCGGAGAGCCTATTTTCACCGGCCTCTCTTGAGGCCAACTTCTCGTTCGTTCGCCATGGACAGGAAAAGATGGTAATCACTTGGTGCCAGGTCCGGACTATAAAGTGTGTGCATTAGAACCCCCCATCTGAGCTCCTGGAGCTTCTGGCGCGTCACCAAAGACGTTTGTGGCCTGGCGTTGTCCTGATGGAACACAATTCGGCCTCTGTTGATCAAAGATGGCCTCTTCTGGATGAGTGCTGCCTTCAAGCGATCCAGCTGTTGGCACTAAAGGGCCGAATCGAGCGTTTGACCATGGGGGAGCAGCTCGTAGTAGATGACTTATTGCCAATTCCACCAAAAACACAGCAAAACCTTCCTGGCAGTCAATCCTGACTTGGCCACCGTTTCCGCCGGCTCACCGTATTTCGACCACGACCGATTTCGCTTGACGTTGTCGTAAGTGATCCACTTTTCATCGCCAGTCACCAAACGCTTCAGAAATGGGTCGATTTTGTTGCGATTCGCAGGTGGAAATTCGTTCCATTATGTTTTTTTGCGTTAGTACATGTGGCACCCAAACATCGAGCTTATTTTCAAATCCAAGGTTATGCAAATGGTTCCAAACGATTTTCTGGCTTATCTTTGGTTCCTCAGCAATTAAATAAGTGCTCACGTGACGGTCTGTTTCCACTATTTCCATGATTTTATCGCAATTTTCGACGAAAGGCCTCCCGACGCGTGGTGCATCTTTGACATCTAAATTACCGTAACGGAACCTAGCAAACCACTTTTGTGCTACACGTTCGTTTACAGTATCGGGTCCATAAACTAAATTAATTTTTTCAGCCGCTTTGGCTGCTTTTTCGCCTTGATCGAAGAAAATTTGTGAAATGTAGCGAATTTTCTCTTTGCTGGTGTCCATCTTTGTCGAGCGCTCACAGCGTACTGAGCCAATCAATCGAAAAACTGACAAAGACAAACTTTTAGCGCGAATAAACACGTTTTCAGCGCCGTATAGAATGACATGATGCGACACGTAACAATAGTACTATGGACAATAACGCCCTCTCTTAACTAAAAACTGAAACTTGACCTAATATATATGTACATTTATAAATATGCCGCCTTAGAACGTCCGTTGTATTATTTTGAGAAGCTTTTATTTATTGTCCGAAATACACGCGGAGGGCGACCGCAATGAGAAAAACAAATTTTCTATAATTATTTAGATTTTGGGCGAACCAGTACTCAAAACCTGGCTTTCCGAAAGTTAGTACGCAATGTTAACCGTCCGACTATTGCAGCCACTATCCCTCTTACTAGCTTAAAAAAGTATTTTGAATTTTACGAATCCTTACATTGTTCGGGTCTTGATTTCAACTCTCACTCTAGCACATTTGATATATCTGACTCGCTCATATTCATATTCAGAAAACAATTTGGTCGACCCTCAATTAATTTTTAAGTAAATATTTATATATAAATGAAGTTAGTTTTTAAAATTGTACGCCATGCGAACAGCTCCCCTCGTGCGAATGGACGGGAGGTGATAAAAAAAATTTCTCTCTAACACTAATTTTGCTCACACCCATACTTCCTCTACTCACACAAACTGCCATAACATACATATACTATTATACTTGTTTCCCTTCAGAGAATTTTGTTTGGAAAATGCATATGACACACATGAAATAATAAGGTATGAAAACAAACAAACAAACAGTAAAAGAATTCAGGTAAAGTGTACTCAGCTCAAATATTCCAAACACATATGCCTTGCATGCTTACATACCATACATACGAGTACCTTTCTGTTAGCGACTGTTCTACGTGCTGATTTTTATACATTTTCAGCTTTAAAATTTTATTCGTAAATTCTTTTTCTTACAAGTTCACAGTCCTAGACGCTGGTAAGAAGGTAATGTGTGTGTATTATACATACCTACATACGTGTACATATATACATGTAACAGTGGTAGGAAGGAAGTTCTGCAAAACTACAAGTACCCTGCAAGGAACTAGAATCCCACTAGGTTGCAATTTTGCACTAACTAGTTCAGTTTCCATCTATTTTACATAACTATAAGGAACTGATATTCTTTCGCTGATCTTTACAAGAGTTGGCTATACAGAATAGACCGTCTCTCACGTGGGTAACTGTTCACAGGGACATCAAGGGAAACTTTAAAGCGTTTGAGCTTGCTAGGCAAGGTACGACCAAGCAGATTCTTCTTTATAAAAAACGCATGGATATACCTTTTGATACTTGCAAGCTGCTTCTCAAGGAATTTGAATATGAACAAGCGGCGTCAAGTTGAAATGAAACTCAAACCTATCGCAAATCCACTGAATTCTGGCCAAAATGGGATGAGAAGGGATAACGAGATATGTACTCATTAAAAGGAGGAGACAAATCCAAAAGTATTAGGAGTTCTGACAGGCCAGTGTCTGACCGGATGACATGCGGAGAAATTAGGAGTCCCTATAGATTATATTGCAAAAGCTAGAAGGATGATGTGGAAGAGATAATGATCCCCCATCTCTAATGCGACTGTCGTACTTTAAGCGGTGCTAGGTGTTGGAATTTTAGGACCCTACACCCGGATGGTCTAATGAGATTCATTGGCGAATGGAAATGGTTGGATAACAAAGCCTAGTGGTCAAGTTTTTGTGTCGTCACTATGGCTCTTAGTCAGGCCTAAGTGTAACCGATACGATAGATCGGTAGCTACCACAACCTTACATAACCTAACTGGAATTTTTAATATGGCGATATCCTACGAACCTTCTATTGGCCCACTATGCGTCAGCTTTGTACTAGGTAAATAATAGTTTATTTAGCCTTGATGACTTTAAGCTTGACTAGAAAAAAATCAACTAACCACTCGGCTGTCATGACGATCCAGCAACCTACGCCATTTTGCACACTTCAAGCGATCGTAACACGTCTGTCGTGGTGACCTTAATTTTTATATTAGTCTACTTTCTCAGGATCGGGATGGGGAAAGGCTTCTACGAGCCGCTCAATACCAAGGTTTCTGAAATCCAACAGAGAATCACTCTTACCAACAGGTTCTACTTTGCACTGGACAAGCATTTCCGTCCTGCCTTATTGTACGGAGGCATGGACGTGGGCAACATCTGATGAATCTGCATTGAGAGTTTTTGGGAGAAATGTTTTGTGTAAGATTTACGGTTATCTCCATGTTGTCAATGGCGAATACAGCAACCGAATCAAGTGACAGTGACGCTATATCATGTGGCCCGAATGGATCAGAATACTACAGCTTTGAAAGTTTACGATGCAGTACCCGGCGGTGGAAGCAGAGAAAGAGGAAGACCTCCACTCCTTTGGAAAGACTAGACGGAGAAGGACGTGGATGTACTTGGTTTTTCCAATTTGGCGCCAAACAGCTTATAGAAGAAATGAATTCCGCACTGTTGTTAGCTCGACTACGTGTATAATCTACGCCAGTAAAGAAAAAGAAGAAGTCTACTTTCTCCCTGCTGGGTAGATCTTTATGCTTTTGTACAAAAAATATAACTAAATAAAAATATAAAAAAGTTTAGAATTTGCAAAAGTTTACTTAGAGGAGTGTTTCGTGTTTGTGGGCGTACCACAGTTTCATGTCAAGCTTTTGTACATATGTATGAAAGTATGAGTGGAAGTGCATACGCTCTTCTTTCCTGCTGCACCGTAACTGCAGTTCTGTGGCACAACCAACAGGTGCAGTTGAGGTTGCTAATTTGTAAAACTATTCAGGCAGGAAAGCCCAGAAAATGCTCAAATTTTAATTTAATCCAAACGTTTCAAGTTGGCTAGTGCTGCCAAGAGAGTGTTGCGGTTTATGGTGCAAATAAGAAAAATTTACTCTTCCTTCTTCTAGGGTTTTACATTTTAATATTTGCTTGTGAAACCATGGAAGTGCTCATCGTATTAACACAGCATGAGTAATTTCAAGTTTTTCATATTTTATGAAATACAAACGATTTTTGAAAGAAGCAATTTTAATTAACCTCAAAAGTGCAGAGTAATTTCATAGAATTTTTATTGTTTGATATAAATAAGGCAAATATTTTATAAGCTTAACGATTATACTTTATTATAGACAAATGGAAAATCGAAAAAATGTTTGTGAAATGCTGCTTCAACGATTCGAAAGGAAATCTTTTCTGCATCGAATTGTCACGGGGGACAAAAATGGATTTATTTTGAGAACCCGAAGCGAAAAAAATCATGGCTTTCCCCTGGTGAAGCTGACCCATCGACTGAAAGGCCAAATCGCTTTGGCCATAAGACAATGCTTTGTGTTTCGTGGGACCAGTGTGGTGGGGTGTATTACGAGTTGTTAAAACCTGGTGAAACGGTGAACACGGATCGCTACCGACAACAAATGATCAATTTGAATCATGAGTTGATCGAAAAACGGTCGGAATAGGCGCGAAGACATGGCAAAGTTATCTTGCAACATGACAACGCGCCGTCTCATACCGCTAAACTGGTTAAAGACACATTAAAAACACTTAATTGGGAAATATTATCGCACCCGCCGTACTCTCCAGACCTCGCCCCGTCCGGCTATTACCTTTTCGTATCGATGGGACACTCCTTTGCAGAGCAGTGCTTCGCTAATTTTGGAGAAGTCGAAAAATGGCTCGTCGAATGGTTTGCCTCGAAAGAGAAAAAGTTTTTTTGGAATGGTATCCATAATTTTCATGAGAGATGGGCGAAATGTGTAGAAACCAATGGTCAATATTTGGATAAAAAAATTTTGAGATTCCTCTGAAAATTAAATGTTTTCTTTATCGAAAAACCGGCAAATTTCAACTGGTAAAAGCGCCATTTGATCTATATACTTCAAGCTGGAGAAATACGTATAGAGCATGTGTCGAGCAGAGAAGAAGTACATCTATTGTTATCGAATAAAATGGCTGCCCATTCGCACCATTGCTCTCTCGGCACCTTTAGTAGACATAACTTAGACACAAGTCGTAAACGCATTCATAATTTCAGCCATGAAATCCAGCACAGGGTCACTCTTTCCGACAGTTGCTACCTTGTATTGAGTAGTCAATCACAAAGGAAAGTTCTCTCTCTACGACCTAAGACCAAGTACTACAAATCGCTTGTCCTTCCTGTCCAACTTCATCATTTAGGAGCATAATTTCGGCCGATCGTCTTGATGTTTTTCGTACAAATGGAGAGACCTATAGTTTATACTAAACCGCCTCCGAACGACTATTGGATTTTTATGAGCTCCACCGTTATTCCATGTCAGAAATACACTCGGAGAGCTTGACATTCCCTGCCGAGGGACGACCGCAATTACAAAAATTAACTCAATCTTTTGTCGAAATTAATTTTTTATAATTTTTTGATGTTTTTGACGGACAAGATGTGGTGATTAAGATTCGTTTATTCAGGAAAATGTCCGATCTATCCAGAAGGAGTCTAACAGATGTGGCTAGAAATATATGTATATCAAAATAATAATACAATATTCAGTTAATTTCAAACCTCAATATTCAATTCTGTAATTGTCTAAAAGCACGAAAAGCTTTTTACGTCGAAACTTTCGACTTTCGCTCTAATCATGAGCTAGCGGATGCTTTTTTCACAATTTTTGTTCACTATTAAATTCGCCGCATAGAAGTTTACTATGGCATGGTCCAATATACTTAGCAGGCTAAGTATCCATACATACATATCCACCTGCGTTTTTCAACTTAAGACCAATTTAAAAAGTGCCACAGCGTAAATACAACGCGCAGCAACGCTGCTAAAGCGGTAAACCTCACTTCCACTCAACACCCACAAATGCAAAGAAGGCAAAGTGTCAATGAAAAGAATAACACAAATGAAAGTAGCAATGGGAATAAGCCACGTGTTACGAGTTTATATATATATATGTACATATGTAGATACATTTGTAGAGCTGTCTTGCAGTGGCTAACTAAATTTCACGGTATACCTATGTTCATTGCATGCACCACGCCAAAGGGTCTGACAAATAACCGCCCTCCAAATAACATTGAAGTACACCGAGCAGGAAGGTCGGGCTAACAACAGATTTGTTTCTAGGGAAACCGACAGATAGATAAGCAGGCTTACAAACAAGCAGAAAGATGGGTGGGTTAGCAGGAAGGAGAATAGGAAGGAAACGTCGAAGTGTTACGCATCGTGGCAACTGAGTTTCCTCTACGTTTTATCTGGTTTTGTTATTGCAATTTGTACGCATTTTTTCCGTTTCAAATTTATTGCGTGGTAGGCGGTAGTTGTGAAGGCCAAATTGTCGCTGGCACTCACTTATCGGGTAGAAATTATGACCGCAAGGATATTCACCGGCCCACCAATTGACATAAAGCTGTCGTAAATGCTTAAGTGTGTCAATATTTACGATTGCCTTTGAAGTTTCATTGCTATGAAAGCTTTTTTTACCACTCAGATGTATATATATTTTAACACAATACCAAAGCTTGTGTATTAAACTTGATGTCTGCATACATAGATACATTTAAATTTACTTACGTTTAAAATTTATTTAGATACACTTTGTTGTACTTTTGATTTCCTGAAAATATCCTTATCTGACATGAAATTCATCAATTCAATTGACATACATGTACATACCTATGTAAATACATACGAGGAAGCGTCGCTATGTTCGCGTAATGAGTGGGTTGTCGGGGTGTGTTTATGCTCATTAGGATCGTAATGGGTTCAGTCCATTGTTATTAGGCACTTGGCCTTGAGCTATCGACAGCGCTTAAACTTTTCATGTACATTTTTGGACGGCAGCAGGATGGTGTATTGAATCGAATTGCTACTGCAGACGAAAGTTCGATTCATCACTACGAATATGAGTCGAAACCAGACTCCAAACAGTGGCAGAATAAGGGCACAGTTAGCTGGGAAACTCATGGCAACGGTCCCTTGGGACTCGGAGTTTATATATCTGGAGAATACTACGCTTCAATCCTTCCATATATCCAAAGCTATTACAGCGAAAGGACGTACACGAAAGCCGCGTTGCGTTGGCTGCCCTGCATTATGTGGGCTTTCTGTATTTCGAATGGCCCACAACCCAGACAAGGCCCCGAGTGATTGCTACTTGTTTCCAAAAATAAAAAAAGAGCTGAGTGGTAAAAAATTAATCACAAATAGTGAAGTCATAGAAGCAGTTTCGGCTTATTTAGAAGATAAAGAGAAAAAAATGAAGGTATAAATAAAATAACTGAAAAATCTGGAAAGTGTATCCGTATCGCAGGTGAATACATATAGTATGTACAATATATATATATTGAAAAGGAAAAATAATTTGATTTTTTATTTCTCCTCTTATCTCACATTCCGCAAATATAAAAACGCTCCCTCGTAAGTGTACATTAAATGGATAAGTCTCTGCGATGTCGCCATCACGGATTAGAAATATTCTTTCTGTATAAGAGACCAAGTCTCAATATCGGCAATGGTATCAGTATAGCAATAGTTTCAACTCCTTGCTAAGGATCATATGAGCAGGATAGGTTATTAGGAGATTTTGGAAGCCTGTGGCTAATAAAGGGTGGTTAAATTGTAAGCGCCGATGTTGAATGTGAACCACACCTAAACGCCAAGTTTTTTTTCGAATTTCATTTGACATTTCTCTATTTCAGACTTACTCAATTTGAACCATGGAGAGATACACAATCCAACAACGTGTTAAAGTTATCTAGACTTATTATGAAAATTTTCGAAGAAAATCATCTTCAGTGATGAGGCTCATTTTCACCTCGGTGGATTCGTCAATAAACAGAATAAAGAGTGACTGTTTGGTGCGGTTTATGGGCTGGCGGCATCATCGGGCCGTATTTTTTCCAAAATGAGGCCGGTCAGGCAGTTACTGTGAATGGTGTTCGCTATCGTGAGATGATAACGAATTTTTTATGGCCACAATTGGAAGATATGGATGTGGACGATATGTGGTTTCAGCAGGACGGTGCCACTTGCCACACAGCTAACGAAACAATGGCTCTTTTGCGCAACAAATTCAATGGCCGTGTTATCTCAGGTAATGGCGATGTCAATTGGCCCCCAAGATCATGTGATTTGATGATTTGACACCGTTGGACTTTTTTCTCTGGGGTTATTTGAAAGAAAAGGTGTACGTCGATAAGCCAGCAACAATTCAAGAGCTAAAGGATGAGATAATTCGGCACATTAACGGCATAGAAACTCCATTATGCCTCAGCGTCATCGAAAATTTGGACCATCGTATGGAGGTGTGCCGCCGAGGTCGCGGCGCTCATTTGGCCGATATTTTGTTACATATATTATTGAGTAATACCAATATATCATAATAAAATAAAATTTCAATAATTTCCTAAATAGTTTGTGTTTTATTCAAAATCAACATCGGCCCTTGAAAATTTAACCACCCTTTACATGTGAATAAGCCAATTTTCTCCTCTGAGATGTGATTGTGATTAAAGGCCTAGAAAGGACGACTGATATACCGGCAGGTACTCATTTGCCCTGTCAAGAGTCGAGCTATGTTTGGAAAAACCAAATTCTATATACTGAACTTACCAAAACTCGACTACATGAACTTCCGCAGAGTGATCCAATTAATGACTCTACGAGACAAGAAAGCCTTGAAGTGAAGAACTAAGTTTCAAACGTGGCGCATCTACAGCGCTTAAAGCAGTACCAAGTAAAGTCAATTGTTTCATGCAACGTGGTGGGAGATCTTTCTCTGCTTCCACTAGATATATATATTTGGCACTTTATTATGCAATTTTCCGCCGAGCTCGCCGAGCTCCTCGTCCAAGTTTGTAATGTGTGTGTTGATTTTTTCCAACGAATCTTCTAAGCCGCCCCCGAAGCACTCTTTGAATTTTCATTAGGAGCTAATATCAGAAATATACTTGAATGGGTTAAAACTCCCCTCCGAAGAGTGATCGAAATTAGATTAAAAAAAATTTTATAATTCTATTTGTTGGACGAGCCAAGATTTCAACCAGATAACACAGCTAATCCAGTGTAACCGCTGTCTCTTTGTTTGCTAATCTACTGAATAAATGTCGAGGAAAATAAACATCAGCGTAATTTTACCCTCCTAAACTTCTAACTCAAAAACTCTTATGCCGACTCGTATGAACCTTTTCGACGGTTCCGGTTCAAAAGAAAATGGGATTAGGTGAATAGGTTTTGATGGACATGCAAATAGATGTTTAGTATCGTGCGGAGTCTCATTGAATACAGGACATACATAGGGTAAGTCGGGGTCAAGTCTGGATAAGTACGAATTAAGTCAACTACAATATCCAGAACTTAATTGGGCCATTATTACTTGTGTCTCTCAAGACAACTCGAGCTCTTGGTCTGCATTGGGCGGTGATTGGTTTCCGAGACGGACTCTCAGTGAATGCGTTTAAAGCCTGTCGAAACGCCGTTCTATCCAGCGGTTCTTGTATATGCTGCTGAATGGGCAATGTGTAGTCAAGTACTCCCTTCCTGATGAGCCTATGTCATGCCAGCAGATATTGCTTGCACAACTTAGCATTATGCACCTTAACGCGTAGCAAGGATGTTTCGCTATGCAAGTGGCATAAGAAAGTTTTTAACACGGTTCTAATGGCGGTATTTTGATAAGTTTGTAATTCCTTCACCTTCTTCTCGCTAGTCCCCGCGTCCAAATCGGGCAGCGTATTTTACGGTCGGCTAATTGCCTTGCAAGATGCGAGCAACTTTTCTTTGTGTGTCTCTCAGTTGCTGTCGGCTAACGCTTCGAATGTGGTTCCCAGTTGTTGTTGTTGTGGTTGTTGTAGCGGCTGGCTAACCCCTCTTAGGTTAGGTTTTGTTAATCTAAGTCGCCGAGGTCATCTAAGTGGAGGTCCAGGAAACGTACTGTTTCGACGGGATTGGATCAAAGGGAAAGTGGGTTAGATGAGTAGGTTTAAGGGGGCATGTGAAGAGGTGGTTAGTGTCGTGTGGAGACTCTCCACATGAAAGGCATACGTTGGATATGCTGGGGTCGAGTCTGGGTAAGTAGGAGTGTAATCTACTACAGTATCCAGATCTAAGTTGTGCAAGGGTCACGCGGGGTTCTCGAGGCAGCTCGAGCTCGTTGTCTACTATAGGTGGTGGTTTTACTACGATTACGCCATTCACGGGAAGGGAGTCTATGAAGGTGTTAACTGACTCCTGGAGAATGGCGTTCAGTGCTTGTCGGTACGCTGTCCTGTCCAGCGGTTGTTGCACGTGTTGCTGGATGGTGCTCTTTAAGTCGAGCAATGTGGTGCCCAGGAATTTTGGGTTGTTAATTGTCGGAACTTTTACGCCATCGAAAAGGGTAGCTGAGGATCTCGCAGGTTGCAGTTGTAGTTGCCGTGCAGTGACGAAGTGGGAAAGGTTCACGAAATAGCAGTTGACTTTCCAACTTTACTTATCAATATTCTGACGTCGGACTTTGTTGTTGTTGTAGCGTCAAAGTTTGTCCTTGTCGAACTCACAGGCAAGAGATGTATAGATATCAATACTCAACAACTTCTTCTGCACTCAACGCCATATCATACGAGCAATCATTTGCTCCACAATCAGACTTGTACTCTCGTATAACATGTGAACGACCCAATATACATACATACCTTTGTGAAATTTTGAAAGCCCAATACATAGCTGACCAAATTTCAGTATCTCATCAAACCATCAACATTCCCTAACCAATGAAAACTTTTGCGATCATTTCGCTATCAATCACTGCCGTCGATAAACTTAGTTAACTTCATGGACGGCAGACAGTCCAGCCAACAACGTACAGTCGTCTGAAAACCCACGCGAAAGCCATTCATAGTACATGTATACATATAATTAAATGGGCCACACACAGACAGGCATAACTTAAATAAATATTTAATAAACTCAACACAGTAAATCAAAATGACCAAATTAATTTTCAAAACATATTTAAAAATTTTATTTTTAAACAAAAAGCTTTTCAAAACTAAAATGCTAAGATATTTTGTTGATAAAGAAAAAATTTGGTGGAAATATGAAATTTTATTTAAAGGCAAATTTAATATAATTGCGCTTAAAACAATGTTAAAAATTATTAAAATTAACAAAAAAAAATTCCTTAACGAAATATTTTTTCATCACAAAGTATTGTTAAAATTAAAATTTTACTCAATAAATATATTGCCAAAAAACAAATTTTCAATTTTTTTTTTTTTTTTTTGGCAATCATTAGTTTACTCCACAGCCCTCCATTTCAATATGCATAAGCCTAAGTGTTTTTACATTAATTCAATTAAAATTATCATTTTTTATTAGAAATTACATTTATTACATATATTTTTAATACTGAACAATTTGTTTAATTTAATTATTAAATAACATATAATAAAAAAATATTTACTTACACGTATGCAAAAATTTTCTTTCATAATAGTAAGTTCTTGAACAACTACACATAACACATATTTTTATCTGAACTATCTTCCAGTTCACAGGGAAACATAATCTTTACACTCCTCGAGTGTGCTTTGTACATAACTTCCGCGCTTACTATCCTCTTTTCACGTCCGTCTGTTTCTTGTACTCTTCCCTGCTTATTTTCTTGCTTCGCACTTTGGTACAACGCCTCACGCTCAATCAGCAATTTTCCATCAGCAACGCGCGACACGGGAGTTTTGAAAGGCGCCACACGTATGCGCGCATTGCTTAACTTCGTTAAATTATTATCGATGGCCTCATTCAGATCGCAGTTACTAATCTTTGTGATCACTGACAAATTATCATATTGTTTCGGCAAATCAGCAAGTTGATAACATAGTTGAAGTATTTCCTCTTTGGTGGCGCCCAAATTCAATAAAACCGCCAAATTATCGATCATAATGGTGGTGCTGACACGTTGCTCGGCGGTTGTGGATATATACTCGCATATGTCGTCCAATATGTAGGTAGTGATGAGACGTTCATCTCTCAGCCATTTGGATTTCATACCCTTTCGTGCCATATCTGTTAGTGGATCGACCACATTCAGAATTCTATCGAGAAAAATCTTTGCATTATAACCGAGCCGCTTACCGGCGTTGAAATAATGTTGGAAACTTTGCTGTAGACAGACTAGCACAGTGCCGGCGTTAGTGATGCGCAGTCTATCGCGGAGTAGGCAGCTGAAAAGAAAACTGCCATCCATATTCACCTCTTCGCTAATATGTACGAATTTTGGCAATACTTTGTCGGTTAAACCACAAATGAAGAGTACTGAAGCTGCCATATTGTTGTTGATGTAGTTGTTGTTTTTGAATTGGTTTTACTGGAATGAAGAAATCATGCTGAATTAGTTCTCACTAATATAATATAAAAATTCCATAATTATTTGTTTTTTAATAAATGAAAATTAAATCAGGCACAAACTTAAACAAATTTGAAAGAAATAAAAATTGTATTTAAATTAAAAACGTAAAAATTCTTATTAACAAAAAAAACTATTAAAATGTTGCTAAAAATAAAAATAAAAATAAATAAAAAAATATATAAATAAAAAAAATAAAAAAAATATAAATAAAAAATAATTAAAAAAAAAATAAAAAATAAATAAAAAAAAATAAAAAAAATTATAATTCAAAAATAGTTGAATAAAAAGAATAAAATTTAAAAATAAAAAAAAACATTAAAATATTGCTAAAAAATAAAAAAAGAATAAAAAAATAAAAAATTAATAAATAATAAATAGTTGAATGAGAGGAATAAAAATTAAAAATTTTAAAATAAAAAAAACATCATTAAAATATTGCTAAAAGTAAAAATAAAAAAATTAAATTAAAAAAAATAATATATATAAAATATTTGGATAAAAAGAATAAAAATTAAAATATTCAAAATTAAAAAAGTATCATTAAAAAATTCCTAAAAATAAAAATAATAATATTAAAAAAATAAAAATAAAGGGAAAAATAATTGGTCAACATAAAATATTAAAAAAAATGTTTACGAAAATGTACATTATTAATACATTTGTATGTGTTTAGATTTACATATAGGTATGCTTCTCTTCGATGTTTGTTGGGTTGCATACAACCAAATAACTGACCAATCGTCAGCATTGCCTGGCGCCAGCATATCGACCTCTGAACGCAGCTGTGTGAGACTAAAAATTTTAATTTGAAAATATATGTATGTATGTTCGTACGTATGTATTAAAAGAAAATAAAAATAAAATTAAAATTGATTCATCGTTAGCGATAAATTCAAACGTTTTCGTTGCATTGGCCTCTAATGGTATTATTAAGAAATCCCTTCACAAATATTTAAGCCACTTTTACCTATGAGCGTTCAATGCGGAGCGAATAAATTATGCACGAATTTCAAAGATAAAGCTTGGCACGCGCGGAAATATATTACTTTCGTCTACTGGAGTTTAATATAATTAAATTAATAAAAAAATAACTCGCAGAATGATAGACTAGGCACGTGGCTAAACGAGCTTTATACACACGGTTTAATCTATTTAACGCAAATTTGAGCATGAAAGCAGCAAAGGAAATTAAATTCGAAAGCTGAAGGACATGATAATAATTTTGTGATTGAGTTAATTTATTAAAAAAAAATTTCATATTTTTAATCAAATTATTACATCCACAGCATTTAACCTCAATGTTTCAATATCAAGTAAACAACACTTCTTTTTTTTAATTTGTATTACAACAAATCGATTTTTATTATGTAATTAAATCTTTTGTAATGAACAAATTGTT
Organism: Ceratitis rosa; assembly: GCA_037013455.1. NCBI lineage: Eukaryota > Metazoa > Arthropoda > Insecta > Diptera > Tephritidae > Ceratitis > Ceratitis rosa. The sequence goes on from JAWMAG010000006.1 coordinate 18,454,577, forward strand.
TGGCGTAATTATAAAAAAAGAAAAATAATAATTTCAAAGCAAGATGATAAACAAATATAGCACTTCTTTTGTTTAATCTCAGCTGCAGTTTCTCAAACTTTGACACCCAATTCACCGGGGCTTATAATCTTTATACTCCTCTCGTTGACTTTGTAGAGTACTTCTTTGCGCACTTGTTCCAGTTCATAGCCGCCATTCTGCTCCACTGCCTCGTCATTATTCTCCTGTTTCACACCATTATTCAACACCTCACGTTCGATCAGTAATTTACCATCCACATCGCGCGATGCGCCACTTTTCAATTGTGCGGCGCGTATACGTAGCGTGCCCAACTTTGCTACATTATTATCGATCGCCTCATTCAAATCACAGTTGCTGATTTTTGTGATTACCGTCAAATTTTCATATTGCTTTGGCAATTCGGCGAGTTCATAGCATAGTTGGAGTATTTCCTCTTTGGTGGCACCCAAATTCAATAAAATCGCCAAATTATCAACCAATATGGTTGTGCTGATACGTTGCTCGGCGGATGCGGACACATAATTGCGTATATCGTCCAATATGTACGTAGTGACGAGACGTTCGTCTCTCAACCACTTGGATTGCATACCCTTCCGTGCCATATCTGTTAGTGGATCGACCACATTGAGAGTTTTGTCAAGGAAAATGTTTACATTATAGCCAAGGCGCATGCCGGCATGGAAATAATGTTGATAATTTTGCTGGAGGCAGACCAAGACAGTGCCCGCGTTAGAGATACGTAGCCTTTGGCCAAGTATGCAGCTGAAAAGAAAGCTGCCATCGATGTTCGCCTCCTCGCTAATGTGCACGAATTTCGGCAGTTTTTGCTCATTCAAGCCGCAGGCAAAGAGTACAGATGCAGCCATATTGTGGTACTTGTTGTTATTGAATTGTAATTACTGAAATTAAAGAGAAAGAATGCTAATTAATTATTTTATACAATTATTTTTTTTTTTTTTGATTTTGGTAAATGAAACGAAAAACGGACGGAATCAATCACGAACTGAGAAGGTTCGGGTCATTAATTTCAATTTAAACTATTTGTAATGCAATAAAATATGTATGGATAGTAGTTTTTTTTTAATAATTGTCCCTAAATTTAAATTTAGCACTTCTTTTGCTCCGTCCTCCGACCAGAAAGTCAGTTCATAAACCCCATAGTTTACTTTATTACAACTATATGTACACACACACACACACACTAAGGTATACATACATAGATCCAGTTGGAACATTCATCAACGCCAAACACACTCTTTTAATTTGTTCTGTCCGCTCGGTGTACTCTTTGCTCTTCGAGGCTGCTGAATGGCCTTAGGCGAACTAAGTATAAAATGTCTGAATTAATTAATTGCAGCAGTAACATGAATAAAGTGACATATAATTTTTGACACTTTTAAATTTAATGACCGGTAATTAATATTCAGACATACATACAGACGTAGTTTACCATTTAAAGTGTAAAATATCACTCAAAAAGAAAATTATTTCTTACCAACATACTTCAACGTAAATAAAAAAATGTAATCAAATGAAAATAAATAAAAAATTAATAATTTAAAATAATTTTAATGAATATTATATTAAATTACTATTATTATTAAATTACAAAATATAATTAGATTAAATAATAAAATATAAAAACTGAATCAAAAATGTAAATTAAATTAAAATAATTAAAAAAAATTAACACAAAATAAAATAAATTCAATAAATGAAATAAAATAAATAAATAATAATAAAATAAATAAAATAATAATAAAAATAAATATAATAATTTAAAATAATAATTCAAATTCAAAATAAACCAAATAATACATAGCAAACTGAAAAGAAAATTGAAATTAAATTAATTTATTGTAATAACTAAAATAAAATAAGAGCTAATGAATTAAATTAATTTAAAAATCAAATAAAATGTGGTGAAATAAAATATAATAAAATTAAAAATTAAAAAATTCATTAAGTAAATAAAAATAAAATAAAATGTAAATAAATAAATTAAGTAAAAATAAAAATGAAATATATACTAAAATAAAGTAAAACAAAAATTAAGAATAATAAAATTTAAATATAATAAATAAAATAAAGTAAAACAAAAATTGGAATAGATTAAATAACAATATAGGATATTATAACATAAAAATGAAGTAAAATAAAATCATATAAAACAAATTAAATTAAATAAAACATAATAAAATATAATAAACAAAATAAAATAATTTAAAAATTAAATAAAAAAATAAATATAATTTATAAAATAAAATAAAACTAAATTATACAAAAAAAAAATAAAAAATTTAAATTAAATTAAACTAAATTAAAAAATAAAACAAAGTAAGATGAAATGAATTTAATTAATTTAAATATAAAATAAAATGAAGTGATATAAAATAAAATAAAATGCTATAAAAAAATTAAAACAAAAAAATCAATTAAATTAATTAAAAATTAAATTAAATTCGAATAAAAAAAATTAAACAATAACATAAAAGATACAATAAAAATACAATATAGTACAATAAAATGAAATAGAATAGAATTGAAAAATGTAAATAAAACAAATAGAAAAAAATAAACTAAAATAAAATCACAAAAGATTAAATTAAATTAAAACAAAAACAAAGTAAAAAAAAATAAAATGTAGCGATATAAAATAAAATAAAATATAATAAAATTTAAAACTGAAAAATCAATTAATTTAATTTAAATTAATTAAAAATAAAATTAAATTCAATTAAAATAAAATAAAAAATAAATATGTAAATAAAATTAAATTAAATAGAATTGCAAAAATGAAATAAAAGAAAGTTGAAAAAATGTAAATAAAATAAAAAAGAAAAAAAATAAAAGAAATTAAATTAAATGAAAAAATTAAGGAAATGAAAATAAAATGACTGATATAAATTAAAATAAAATATAATAAAATTTAAAACTGAAAAATCAATTAATTTAATTTAAATTAATTAAAAATAAAACAAAATTCAATTAAAATAAAAATAAAAATTATAATATAATAAAATAAAAATAAAATTAAATACAAAAAAGGAAATAAAATAAAGTTAAAAACATGTAAATAAAATAAAATTAAAAAAATAAAGTGAAATAAAATCACTTATAAAATTAATAAAATTAAATAAAAAACAAAGTAAAACAAAATAAAATTAAATAAAAAATTTGGTATATAGAATAGAATAGAATAAAATAAAAAACAAGTAAAACAAAATCGCAAAAAATAAATTAAATTAAATTAAATAGAATCAAGAAAAATTAAATTAAATTAAATTAAATGAAATAAAATATACAAATAAATCAGGCACATGATGTATTCCAAATTGAATTAATTATAAAATGCTTAAAATGAAATAAAAAAAATACAACGTCACAATAATTCAATTCAAAAATCCTATTTTTAACACTATTTAAGCTAAATTTCATTGACAGTGGTCACCTTATTACTTGGAAATATTTTTATGATAATTAAAAACACCAGACTTATAAAGCCTTCTTATCTATTTCCATTTCATATTGATATGGTCGACCACTTCTAAAATATTTATAACAAAATCTGAAACCTAACAAATAGAAAACGTATGTTATTTTTTGAGTGAAATAATAAACGTTCATTTAAGGGTAGCAAATAAATTTTGTAATTAAAAATATATAACTAAAGAAAAAATAAATAAAAAATGAAGTTGTGGCCCATGAGGGGATCGAACCCGCGACCTTCGCGTTATTAGCACGACGCTCTAACCAACTGAGCTAATGGGCCAGTTGAAAATTGGCGGCCAAATAGCAAACGCATTCTGAGCACTACAAAAGAGAACAAGAATAGAACTATGCAAGTAGACATAATAAAATACATATATATAGTTAAGCAAGAATGACATGAAAAAGAAAATCATAAAACTCGCCAATCTCTCAAGCGATCAACGATCACATGCACATACATGGGTTTATTGCACGTTAAACAATGAGACAAACTTTTACACTTTTATTTCAAAACTTATGAAAAAAGTAGTCACCAACAGAATTTTTTTTTGTTTTTATAAAAGTATATATGGTGAAAGTATAAAAAGCTGATTACCAAACTGCTGCAAAAGAGAGAATTCGAGCACTAGAGCACTAGAGATCGGCGTACCGATTAGTTAGAATAGATAGATACTAAGCTCATAGCGCTACGCTTGAATTTTTTCATTGGAAATTATTGCAGCAGCAGAAGAATATAGGTGTTATAGATTATACCAATATTAGTTTGAAGTAGGAAACGTCGCTTAAAGTTAAAAATTTTAGTTTCTAGTCACATTTTTGAAGATTTGAAATTTGAATAAAACATCAATTTTATTTTAGAAAATTTTGTTTGGATTTGAAAAAGGATGAAATAGATTTTGGAAGACTTTTTAAATTTTATTTTGAAAATTTTATAATATCTACATACTATGTACACGAAAAATATGATACAAAAATTACACTTTTACTTTTAACCTAATAAAAAACAAGAAATATTTATATTCTAGTTTTTTTAAGCATTAACACTATTTTTCAATTCAGCGGAAAAAGTTGATTTTTGGATACGAAGAGTTGAGTTTGTAAATTATCGAATATGAAAAATATTAAAAAAAAAAAATTTCCGTGAATATCTATGCTACTATATATTTTATATTTATTTCTGCGATCTCATAGCAAAATATTAACATTTTTTTGTAGTAAATTTTTTCTAGCTTTTTACAACGATACTAAAAAGTTAATATATTTTCCCTTTTTTACCTACTGAATATTCCTACCACTACGTATCTTTGCAGTTTGTATTAAATATAAAATGTGTCCAAACAGCATCGAAAATTTTGTTCTATTTAGTTAAACTAAAACGAAATAAGGTTAGAAGGGTTTGTATAAAACTTTGCAAAAATTATGAAATTTGAACAAAGGGTTATAGTTGGTCGGCTATTAGTAAAGCAAGAATTTACGATTGGTGTAAGCGTTTTGAAGATGGTTGTGAACACGTTGACGATGTCGAACACCCCGGACGCCGCTGGCAGGACATCAAAATCCAATAAGAACGTGGAAATGAGAAAGAAATGGTTATGAACGACTGCCAAATCACAATTAGGGAAGTCGCTGATGATGTAGGCATATCGATTGGATCGTGACAATTGATTGATGACAATTTTTTCAATGCATTGGGTATGAAACGAAGCAAAACTCATTCCAAAATTCTTGAATTTTGAACAAAAAAAAAAAAACAGCTGCGACTGGAAGTTGCCCGAAGTCAGTAGTTGTCCAAAAGCAATAGTCTAAAAATATCCCAGCTTCGAAATACGCCAGACGTGTGATTTTTCCAATTTTAAAAAAACAAAGAGAGCCTTAACCTTCGTTCATTATTATTGAGTTATGTTATTTGATTTTATAATTGCATTTTTTCTGAATTTAAGTTACTTGTTTTCGATTTTTTTTTAATTCTAAACACAATGATAATATATCTAAATACAAAAAATAAACGATTATTAGCTAATTAGTGTTTTATTTCTCTAATATATCCGATCAATTTAGCGGAAAAAGTTGATTTTTGGAACAAAGAGTTTGTAAAAGATCGAATATGTAATATATTGAAAAAAAATAATAATAATTTCCGTGAATATCTATTGCGATTACGTGCAACCGCTGCCGTTACGAATGACCACGCGACCGCTTGAGGGTTAACAAGACCTCGCTTTACAGCCATAGATGACAATAAAAGCACATCGCTGAAAGAACTAAAGGCTATCTCAAAGATCGAGTGTGAGAAGTGTTCGGGGAGCAGAAGAAGCGCTGACACAAGGACATATCACCTTTAATGGGAACATTTTTAAAGCTGAAAACATTAGTAGACTAATAAATAAATATTTTGTTCAAAAAATAAATAAATTTCAATATTTTTTTAACACACCTTGTATTTCGTTTTTGCTTTTTTGTTGTATTAAATTACTGAAGCGAAAAACTTTTATAAGACTTAATATGGAATTGGAAAATTAGCTACAGCCTGCTTATTATTGATTGGTACAAGGGTTGCCTTTTATATTTCAAGATTTGGCAACCCTAATTTTGCAAACTTGCAACTGACAACTTTAAAAATAAAGCTTGACATTTTTCATGATATAAAAATACTCAGAACCTTTTGACATACGAACGACTCGTTCGGTATAAATTTTACGTTCAGAACACAGGTTTTGAAGATAATTCAATCAGAGTGGCAAAAGTACTTCGACAATTGGTTCAAACGCATACAAACAGCTCTTGATGAAGAATATTTTGAAAATGAAAATAAAGCGATTTTTGATGAGTATTATTTTTTTTTTGTTCTCTAATCCCAATATATAAAAAGCAACCCTCATATTACATGCAATTTGAAATAGTGGAAAAAAATATTTATTTCATATACACGTATGTAGTTTACAAAGAAAAATAATCTCAGTGAAGTAAAAATATTTTCTCAAGAATTTTTGCCACAGAGATTTGCTATCGTTTCACACGCAGTTAGTAATACAGCCTTGGCCAAAAGTATTAGGCACCACACTAAAATAGAAGTATTCTCAAATGTGGCTATCAAAGTTTACCACTTCTTTTTGTAAATGTCTTACATCGGTGTTTAATTGTTGATTAAACGAATAAATTGTGTAATATTAAAAGTCATAGCACTCTGGGTAAGCTAAACCTAAAAATCGTAATTTTTAAGAAATTCACAAAATATTTCCGCATTTAAAATTTGAAAGTGAAAGTGTAAATTACATTTAGTGAAAAGTTACCAATCTTATAAAAACAGTTCATATTTACCGAAATGCCTAAAAAAAGTGAAATTAGTGACGATGATAGAGTTAGAATTCAAGTTCTAAGTGAAGAAGGTAAGTCTCAGGTTGAGATTGCTAATTTGGTGGGATGTTCGCGGTGCGCGGTCCAATGTGCTATCAGGCGATTTGTGGAGACGAAATACCACAATAATAAATCAAAAAGTGGAAGAAAGGGTCTAACTAGTAAACGAGAAGATCGAATACTTTTACGCGAATCTCTCAAGGATCGCAAAAAATCTTCTTCTGCCGTTGCAGCTGCCCTTTCGGATGAAGTTAGTAAACCAGTTAGTGCTCAAACAGCCAGAAGAAGACTTCTGGAAGCAGGTTTAAACGGATGTAAAGCCCGAAAGAAGCTCTCAGAAAAGGATAGGAAAATCGTTTGGAATGAATTTCAAAAGTACATAAATGTATTAGAAGCTATTCTTCTGCCTTCGTTAACGCGCATTTTCGACGATACTAATTTAGATGGGGTTCAATTTCAGCAAGACAATGCTCCTTGTCACAAATCAGCGACTACGATGCGTTGGTTTAGAGATAACAACATTGTTTTGTTAGATTGGCCTGCACAGTCTCGAAATCTTAATCCCATTGAGCACATGTGGGTTACTTTAAAACGCAAGATTAAGGAACACAGTATAACATCAAATACTGCCTTAAATAATGCCTTAAATAACGAGTGGTACGCTATAAGTGCGGACGAATGTTATTATCACTAATGCATTGTATTTTCACTGTTTTACTAATAAAACTTCATTACTTCACTTGTTAAAACAAAAAGTTCAGTAATTAGTGGGGAGCCTAATACTTTTGGCCAAGGCTGTAGTTCTAATAAATAATTTAAAGATTTCTTTTCTTTTATAATATTATTTTAATTACTTTGGAATTTTTTTATTTCAACAATTTTTTTAATTTTTGTTTATTCAAATACATTTTTTCCTTTTTTTATTTAATTATATTTTTTTAATTTTTTTTATTTAATTATATTTTAAATTTTCAAAAAAAAAAAATAAAATTTTCGAAAAAAGTTGTAGAATATATAGAAAAAATATACATTCAAGTTTCTTACTCTACTTTGCAACTTTAGAATTGCCTGATTTGTGAACTATTCTTCTTCTTTTTCTTTATAATAATAGATTACGTCTTAAATGCCATCTTCTGCATAAATGAAATAATAAATTATCCACCTTCTCATTTCAGCTTTGTTAATTAAGCTTCAACTTGCTTGGTCTAAAACAGAAAAGTTCTGACAGCTTTATCGTTGATGAAATTATTTTTGCTCAAGCACAAGAGAAATAAAAAAAGTACAAGTCTTTAGCTTGCAAAAAGTTAAAAGAATAGGAGCACATAAAACGGAGGTCTGTGTTAACAGTACACTTTCGGATGGCATTGAAAACACTTTTTAAGCAAGACACATGCAAACATACATACATACAAGTAGATATAGATATATGTAGCTGTATACCATATATACAAATATACCGTGAAGCTTATATTTAGGTATACATATTTCTATATATACGTGTACTTGGTATATCAATGCAAATGTCAAGCTCCATTCAGCTTTTCGACTTTCACGAAGCTTACCAATCAGCCAGCCAGCCAACCAATGAATTGCCTATGAGTGCTGTAAGTAGTCAGCTTTTAATAAAGCACCACGATTATCCACGCGTCAAGCATATGCAATATTTAAGTTCTTAATAAATAAATGAATATTTTCAATAAAAGTTTTTCGACGAAAATAATGTAGCATTTTAATTAAAATATCTCAAGTGTATAAAGTGTATAATTATTTGAATTAAAGTGACAATTGCTTTATTATTAATTTTTTTTTTTTTTAATTTTGTAGAACACAAATTGTCCTTATGTACATTTGAAAGCATGTAATGGTTTTTTGGACATATGTAAGCTACCAACGTAAAGCATGCGATAGACCGCAACACACATACACTCACACCTACACCCTCAACAATTATGTACCAGCTGGAAAAGCTGTATTTTGGTGAAAAATATTAAAATTACAATGTTAACCACAATTTGTATTGTGTTAAGTGGCCACGGCTTCTCATTCATTTAATTTTTATTGTTAATTGCCTGTGAGTGTTTATTCTACACTATTGAAATTGACAATTATGAAAGCACTTCGTGATATAAATATATGTACATAGATATGCGAATAAGTAGTATTTGAGAAAAGCAATTAATATTTTTAATTTAAAATAAATTATTTAAGTACTCATGCACGACAGGTATTTTACACTCGTTTGAAAGCAAATTTTATAATTTTTCGAAAATTTATTGTATTTCAATTAAATGAAAACAAACAAAAAGTGCTGTATTCGGACCTGCCGACATATTTATACCTTTCAAGATCATATAGAATTGATGTATTTAATCTTATGATTAAATATACCAAATTTCATGTTCTTAGCTGCTTTTTTTTGACGGATTTTTGGGCCAAAATCTCTCATCTGAACAAGTCGGCTGTAATATATATATGAAATAGTCCTCCTATTTCGATGATTTTCAGTGCCAATATACAGTTTATGATATGTGTATAGAATACTAAATTTCGTGTTCCGAGCTGCCTTTTTTTTTTTTTTTTGAAGGATTTTTTGACACAAAAGCTCAGATATGAACAAGTCGCCTGTAATATACCATATGTAAGAAATAGTCCTCAGATTTCAACGATGATAAGTAGATTACCAAATTTCACGCTTTCAAATCTGAAATCTGTCGTATATAACTTATAGTGATTAGAACTGACCGTTTCCGACAAATGAGCGCGCAAATGTACCAGTGCACTGTGTACTAAGTTGAGTTGAAATATCTCAAAAACAGTTTGCATGCAAATACCATAGACAGATAGACGGACAGATGGCAAAATCAACTCAACTCGTTATTCTGACACCGATCGGTATACATTTTAATGAGACTACCTCTTCTTCTGGTACTTACATACTTATTTACTGCGGACCAAAGTTAATGCGACATTACATGTACACGAAAGGTTAACATACTTAAAATATTTTTACTTTTTCAAAGGAGCTTTTTTATGTAAACTTATTTTGTATGTTATGTATGTACATAAAAATAAACTTTTTTTAGAAGCTTCCTCTTTGCAAATTATTTCGATGGGCTTTAAAGCATCCTCATTATGATAGATTTATGTTCTTTGACATGCTTTTCCCACCAATATCGAACTTTGGAAAAGATTAGTTTCAGAAAAGCAGAATCTTTCTTTGATATCTCTTGATTTCAGGCTATGTGGAACTGCTAATTTGCTACATTATCCCGATGTGTTTTAAATTCAAAAAAAAGATCAATAAATTTTGAAACAACTTTTGCTTTGTCTTAAGTTCACAGATGACTGTGGCAAATAAGAGCTTTTGATAACTTTTCCGGTACAATCGGATCGGATGCAATTCACAAAAATATATGTGGATGTGAAAATCGGGTAATAAATTATGAATTCAATTCGAATCCACAGAAAAATTTGTGAATGTTGAAATAGGAGGGCGGCTGATAAACTAAGATATTTTTGCCAAATTTCAAAAATGGAAAAATGTAGAATATTCTGGTGAATCATAGAATAAACCAGGGGTGTAAGTTGAAGTTTGCCGGTTTTACTAGTAGATGTCGCTAGCAATACACGTATGTATAAATTTCTATGATTTGGCATGAATCTAATTTTTTTCTATTGACATTAACCTACAAAAATTCGCAAGTCACATTCCGCCAAAACAATAGCGTCATATTTGTTTACCTCAGTGAATATGTCGAGTTTCGTTCCAAGTAAATCGCATTTGCGGCATTCGTTGCTTTTCTTATTTCATCAAAAGAAAAAAGCAGCTGAAGCTGGTAGAAACTTATGGTGAATATGCTCCAGTGATTAGAACATGTGAGACATGGTTTCGTCAATTTTAAAGTGGAGATTTCGATTTGACAGACAATGAACATCCTGGTGCAGCGAAAAGTTCGAAGACGAGGAATTGCATGTTGATCCAACCCAATCGCAACAAAAATTGGCAGAAACACTACATGTGACTCGAGGAGCAATTTGCCAACGTTTAAAAGCCAGAAAGATCCAGAAGTATGGAAAATGGGTGCCACACCAGCTTAACCAGCTGAACGATAGACAAATGGAAAATCGAAAAACCGTTTGCGAAATGCTGCTTCAACGATTCGAAAGGAAATCTTTCCTGCATCGAATTGTCACGGGGGACGAGAACCCGAAGCGAAAAAAATCATGGCTTTCCCCTGGTGAAGCTGGCCCATCGACTGCAAGGCCAAATCGCTTTGGCCGTAAGACAATGCTCTGTGTTTGGTGGGACCAGTGTGGTGTTGTGTACTACGAGTTGTTAAAACCTGGTGAAACGGTGAACACGGATCGCTACCGACAACAAATGATCAATTTGAATCATGCGTTGATCGAAAAACGGTCGGAATGGGCCCGAAGACATGGCAAAGTTATCTTGCAACATGACAACGCGCCGTCTCATACCGCAAAACTGGTGAAAGACACATTAAAAACACTTAATTGGGAAATATTATCGCACCCGCCGTACTCTTCAGACCTCGCCTCGTCCGACTATCACCTTTTCGCATCGATGGGACACTCCCTTGCAGAGCAGTGCTTCGCTAATTTTGAAGTAGTCGAAAAATGGCTCGTCGAATGGTTTGCCTCGAAAGAGAAAAAGTCTTTTTGGAATGGTATCCATAATTTGCCTGAGAGATGGGCGAAATGTGTAAAAACCAATGGTCAATACTTTCAATAAAAAAAATTTCGAGATTCTTCTGAAAATTAAGTGTTTTCTTTATCGATAAAACCGGCAAATTTCAACTGTTGAGGCGTCTAGAAGCAAAAAAAAATATTGAATTAATTTTATGATCTTTTCATTTGAACTAAGCAGTTTGTTTTGCTTACAGTAAATAGGCTCTCAAATTTTTTACTATGTACGAACACTGCTGCCTTCCACTGTAGTGAATGTAATGCATGTGATTATTGGCAAGTAAAACCATGTAAATGTGTCATTGTAGGCAATTAAATTTTTCAATAAAAAACAATATTAATTAATTAACGTAAACAAAAGCAACTTTATTGAGGCCCAATGACTGGCAAACTAAACAATTTATTTAATGAATTAATATATCTAAAGTAATAGCTTTTTTCATAATTTCAAAGACCTTAAAAACTTGTTAATCCCTTTTAACTTGTGACAATCACACTCAAATTTCAAAATCAAATCAATCATTTCTCCATTGAAGCACAAGATAATGAAGCTATATTCAATAATTTCATTAGTTGGCGAAGGTTTGACATTTTCTCTATAACTTTCAAGGAAACTGCTTTAAGGGAAGAGACTTTTGCACCGGAAAAAAATATTATGCCAGGTTCACCAGTCTACCTTTTCCATTTTCGTCTACATCGACGCCAAAGAAAGGCAACAACTAGTTCAAAGATCATAGTTCTACATATGATGGGACTAGACGAAGCCATTGATGCCATTGAAAAACGGCCAGAAACGACCGAAAAGCATGACAAGGTGATTTTGCAAATATGACAGCACACGGCTCTCACGCGGCTATAACGGTAAAAAATAAACTGCAAACACTGAACTAGGGGATCTTACAACAACCGCCGTATTCTTCAGATCTTGCTCCTACCGATTATTGACTTTTTCGACGAATGCAAAACGATTTGGGGTCAACGGTTCGGGTCTTTAGAAGAAATCGAAGAGTGAGCCATTACGAGGGCAGAGAGGACTCATTTTTTAGAGATTGTAATCGAAAATTACCAGAGAGATGGGAAAAAGGAGTCGCTTCCGAAGGATAATACTTTGAATGTTATTTTTTTTTTGAATAATTTTCAATGAAGCACAATTTTTTTTAATAATATACAAAAAATCACTTTTATCACGCTTTTAGATATCTCCTAAAACACAAGAAATTATAATATGTATGTATTTTCATGGTTAAGGTCAAACAACTGGTGCAAAAAATTTATTTTAATTTTTATTCTTATTTTCAATGTTGTTTTTTTTTTTTCGATGAAAGCGTGTGCGTGTGACGTGCGTAATTTTTTTTTTGTAAATAAAATAAACATAAATTTGCTACCAACAAACAAACACACAAAATATAAAAAAAACGAAAATTTTAGAAGCTCTCTATAGAGCCGGCAAATACAAACTACACACGCAATAATAAATCTGCATATAAGAGAGCGACATAAACTTACGTTTTTTTTTTGTAGAAGCATAAAAGAGATAAGAAAACACGCTGCGAGAAAATTTCTTCTCAAAGCTAGCACCAAATCCAAACCGAACTTTCGCGCTGAAACTTGCACGCGAAAGAAGAAAACTAAAAATTAATAAAAAAGTTAACTAATTTTTTATGTTGTTTATACTTTTTCTGATACAATTTAATAAAACTTTAATTCTAAAAGTTTATTTTCCACAAGCAAAACCAAAAAAGAGCTAAAACTAAAGCTCTAGCGTTACTCGAAATGAAGGCGCGCACAGACACAAGATCGTCCCGCCAACGATCATGAGAACACTACAACAGAACGTCAACTGATTGTACACTATAACAACAATTCATTCAAAGTTTGCGGGGCGACGCGCATGAATGTACGAATGTATGGAGGATGTCTGTGTGTGTATGTGTGTGTGTGTGTGCAGTATCTAAAACGCGCAGCAAAAAGCTTCAAAGCACTTAACTTGCTAGCTGTCTGACTGGATGGATGGCTGGCTGGTCGGCTGGCATGCCGACTGTAAGTTAAGCGGGACACGAGGGTCGGGTAGGTGAGCGAGTGTATTTTATTTTATTTTATATTTTATACGTGTATTTTGTGTTTTATGTTTCGTTTTTGTTGTGTTTTTTTTGGAAAGAACTTTAGCAACTTTAGCCGCTGGCCGCCGCTTGTGCTTGCCATGTGTACAATTAGTTGGAGACGGTTACTCGAACGTATCGATCGCATTGCTGGCCTGAAACGCATTAGCGAATTTTATCACTGAATTTCATTAAATTCGAAATTCACACACACAAGAGCATTGGTAATAAAATCTATGAAAAATAAAATATAATATATAAATAATAAAATCAAATATTATAAAATAAATTTATGTTGTCCTCTGTGTGAAATGTGAAAAGTGCCAAAGGTGATGTGTATTTATGGTCGTGTGTGAAAAATGAAGAAAAAAGAAAACAAAATTAAATTTATATGTATGTATGTACGTGTATGTATTAAACAAATGGTGTGATTTGCTTGCCATTAGCGGTGTGAATTAATTGAAAGCAATAAAACAAACACAAACCACTTTTCGTTGCTTAAATAAATGAGTAATTTAAACAAAGCGTGCGCTGGAAGCCAGCAACCAGGTGGAAAAAGGGCATTGAGCCTGCACGAAATCACTGCTGCGGGGGTGTGCTAAAATTTATTTACATACCATAAACAGATATTATACATACATTTGTTTTTTATTTTTATTTATTTTTTTGCTTATGATCTGCTTGTTAGGCGTGCATTGAATGGTTAATGCATTTAGTTTGTTGATATTTGTTTTGATAGCGTAACTTATTATCAATTCAAATATATACTAACGCATATAAATATGAAATATATGCATACTCGTATGTATGTATGCACATAAAATGCTTGTATGTTGCATTTGTATTAAGTTGGGCCACATAGCAATCAGCTGGAAACAGCTACCAAAAAATAAATAAATAAAAAATAAATATAAAAAAAATAAATAAAAAATAAAAATAAAAAAAATAAATAAAAAATAAAAATAAAAAAATAAATAAAACAAAAACAAATTAAAATTATATAATTAGAACATGCAGTTTTCAAAAATAGAAAATAATGCTTAAACATCATTATATTAGGTCAAGTAAAAAGTAATCCATTACTTATTTTTTTGCAAATAAATGACTTTAGTGATCTGTAGCTAACGTTCTATAAGTAAGATTGGATTATGCTAGTTGCGATTAGAAATATGATATAGTGTTTTCCAATAAGAAGTGTTATTTTGATATTCATAGAAAACTGGTATTTTTTGAGACAAATAATAATAATAATAAAAAAATGGTAAAAAAAATATCAGCTAAATAGCCGCCACGGCCACGCTTACAGGACCGCATCCTTTTTATGAAATTTTCCAACACCAACTCGCAAAGTGGTCAATGGTGGCCTGTTGGCGTAGACCATATCTTTTGCGTGGCCCGAAAGTAAGTAGTTACAAGGTGTTAGAGAGCTAACACGGTACGGAAACTTTTCCCTTAAAATATCGATGGTTTCATTGGTTGTGTAGCACGTGGCGTCGTCTTCTTGAAAGTAAACGTTATCCAATACCGGCCATAAAAAAATTTTAATCATTTCTCGATAGCGCAATCCACTCACCGTAATTATTGCTCCAGCCTAATTTTCGAAAAAGTAAGGTCCAAAACCCCACCGGACCACAAACCGCACAGTTACATGTTGAGAATGGAGAAGCTTTTGGCTTTTCGTCTCGTAACAAAATCGCCTACTTCTGAAGCGAATGGTGACTGGTGAAGAATGCAACCTATCGTGGTCGAAGGGCAATGAGCCCAGCCCAAGAAGGTTTTCTTGTGTGTTTTGTGGGATTGCCAAGTAATCATCCACTCACCTACGGCCAAACTCTTAATTGGGACCTGTTCTTTTTCTTTTTTATTAGCGTTGGCACTGCTTACGGGATTATAGCCGAATCAAAAATAGCGCGGCATTCCTCTCTTTTATTCGCTGTCTGATGCCAGTTGGAAATACCAAGTGAGGCCTGGGACATGTCGGCAATTTGACCGCCTGAAGATAGCAATTGCCCAGAAGTGCCGAGCTTAGGCCAAAGGGAAGGGGGAATTGTGTTTCAACAGAACAACGCCAGACCACACACATCGATAGTGACTCGTCAGAAACTCCGGAAGCTTGGTTGACAGGTTCTTATGCATCCTGCTTATAGTCCGAGCCGCGCACCGAATGATTGTTTCTCTCTACGGCGAATAATTTGACTAATGAAAAATTGTCCTCAAAAGAAACCTGTGAAAATCGATTGAAGCAATTTTCTGCCAATAGAAACAAGTTTTTTCTATGAGAGAGGCACAATGTCATAACCTTCAAAATGATGCAAAAGGTGCATTTATGACATAAATCTGATAATTCTAATGATAATAATGCAAAAATAATAGATTTCTTTCTACTAGATTTAATAGATATTTGAATTAATTAAAATTGATATTATTAGTATATTTCAGGATATTTTTTTTTTTTATCAAATTCAGAAAGTGTATAAAAAAATCGTAAATATATTTTGATAAAGCAATCAATGAAAAACCTTTTCCCCCTTCAAAGGTAAACACATTTTTTACACAAATAAAACTGTTGATACAGCTTTAAGTACTTTATTGTAGTCATACAACATTTATACTTTGCATCTTTTTGAGTGTCAGTATGAAAACAAAAAAGTGAAAGCTTTAAGCTTATCACCAATTTTCAGAAACACCGAACAGAGTTTGTTGGCTATGAAATGTCTTTAAGTGTTTTATTATTGAATAAAGATAAGCAATATATGCACAGATATGGGAAATTCCTTAAGCTTATCACTCTTAGCATCATCAAAAAATATACCTATGTATAATGCTCTTCGCTTTTATCAGTATATGTTAAAAAACAAACAAAAATTCCACTCTTTGACTATGCCGAAAAATTTATTTCTTTTTTAATAACAACAGTAATGGATTTTTATGTGGAGCTTTTATTTCATGTCGGAAATACACTCGGAGAGCCTGACATTCCCCGCCATGGGGCGATTACAATTAGAAAAATTAGTTCTCTATAATTTTGATTGTTGGTCGAACCTGGATCCGAACACTGGCCGGTACGCAATGCTAACCACTCGGGCTATGGCAGACGCCAATGTCAGATAAACTTCATACAAAAATATAAAAACATTAGACATTTTAATGCAGATAACAATATTTTCGAGCCGTAAAATTATCTGCTTCTACAATTTTACGCTCACTTGAATAGAGCCACTTAATTAATGAAAGTAAAAAACAAATATGGAAATATTTTATATTTTATTTACATTTAATTTTGAAAGTTCGATTGTTTTAAAAAACTAGAATTAAATCAATTTCGATTTCAATTTGTTATACATTCCCAAAATCCTTGCATACAATCCTTCCCCATAAGTTTTCAACTACTATACTGAGGTCTGGGGAATATGGTGTACAGATTAAAGATGTTACGCCTTGCGCCGATATACATTTTTTTCCGCTATGGCAGGATATAAATGTTCAAATACTTCCAAAATTTCATCAAGTAGATTCCATAACCATTTGGTAGTCAGTTTTGAATCATCTACATGTAATGTACGACAACTGTGTGGTCGACTCAATTGCCTCTCTCAAGAAAATATAAGTTGTACCCATTCAGAACTTATCTTGTCGCTAAATACAACTCTTTGTCATTCACAGAAATTTTCAAATGAAATGAAGCCCCAAGACATGCGATCTCTTGTGAATTCAATTTTTTACTGTTTCCTTGACACATTCAAGGTACGGGCCTTTCAATATATACACACTTTCGCTCCATTGATTTACTAAATGTGATGCCAGCCAAAACCTATATTTCATACATAAAAAGAGCAAAGTCGAATACGAATTTTACTTCGGAGTTAAGGCCATCGCAAACCTGTCTCTGTAGTTTTTTGTATAATCCTTATCTTGGTTCTGATAATGGTCGAAAACATTTGTGTTGCGATCAATTCTTTTAACACTTTAGGCACTAGAAAGACCTTCCAAGGACACTGTATCGATTTTATTTTTTTTTTTTTTCTATTCGTCAAACCATTTTGCTTTCCCATATAAAAACAATTGTTCACTTATCTCTTAACGCTGGTAGGCGATATTAAATGAAGACACTATTCTCTTTATATATTCATCTCTCATATATATATATTTCTTGGAACTAATCTTACATAAGTAATTACATGTGTTTCTATGTGTGTTAACCGAAAAAATATTAACGAGTTGTGTCCTTTAGGATAAAAATGTGTGTATGAATTACCCATCTTCTTGGCACATTTACCAATAATTTTTGTTTTCTGCATTGAATAAGGGCATTATTGTATGTAAATATGTGTCGCTAATGGTTGTAAACAATATATAAAAAAAAGGATTGTTAAATGATCTTAAGCTGCATATGAAACAAAAGGGTTTACTACAATTCTATATAAGTATGTTTCTATGTACATATGCAATGTAAGCATGTGCTTCGACAATATTTTTAGGTATGTATACATGAATGTGATAATTGTATATACCTACACCCTTTTCCTTAAGCACTTATTTAAATATAGATATATAGTATAAATACATGCGGAATTTTGAGTTAAGTCGTAACCAATACTGCTTCTAGTAAACAAGTGGTCCGCACTATATGTAGTTGCATCTAAAATTTTTTTAGCAAGCAAACAGTGTGAATCTTTGTTTTTTTAATATTCAATATTTCAAAGTCTTACATACGTAAACTTGTGTGTGTTTATAAGCGTGTATTTTGTTAAATAACACAAGGTAAATAAATAAGATAATTTAGATTATAAATTAGCTAAGATATGTGCAAAAATCTCTAAATATAGTAGATAAAGTGCTAAACCACAAACATACATGCATAAGTAACACATATACATATGAATAAATAATACTCGCCAATAGAATAAGCTGGTTACCATCATGCTTTAAATGTTTTAAAAGTTCAAAAAAGCGGCTCTAAAATCTAACTACATAATTTTAAAAAATTAATATTAATATAAAGAAATTTAATATTAAACAAATAATATTTATAATAACAAAATGATATTCAAAATTATTATTAATCTTTATTTTTTCATACATAAATACATTACGTGTGATGCAATGTGAGTAGCCTTTTTGTCAAGTAATATTAATATTTTTATATATTCTATGAACTCACACCTTCATAGAATTTATAAAAATAATTTTCAGCAAACAAATTACACTTTATAATAACTTAAAAACTTTTCCGCCAACTTTTGATATGCTTTTTGAAGTTCCCTCCGGCTCACAACACACAATGGCTACTTGTGCGGCTGCTTTGATTTACAAATATTATTCTTAAATATTTTAGGTTAGGTTAGTTTGAACTGGCTGACCCATTGGGTCTCACATAGGTATTATTCTTACATAATCGTAAGAAAAAATTAAACTAAAAGAGTTTTTTCTTTTAACGGAAATGCGAAACATATGTACAACTCAAATTTAAGGTTATTACTCATTTGTAAAATCGTTTCTATTTAGTATTTAATGCAGCCGAAATCGATTAAGAAATTTCGGTGGCAAAAACAACACATGCAGCCGAAATCGGTTAAGAAATTTCTTTGGCAAAAACAACACATGTACATATGTAAGCTTGTAGAAATTGAGAATTTATTAGATTAGGATAATTAGATTTAATTTTTTTTTTAAGCTTTCTTTCTCCCCCTGGTTGCGTAAACATTAACAAAAATTGTTAATTCTAATATTTTTATTTACTTATTCGCAAGCCAGACAAAATCCTTCACAAAGAGGAAGCACAAATACATATATATGTGCATATGTACATATGTATTTCCCAAGGTCACAGCACTTACACTTTGTGCATATGTATGTATGTATATAGATATGTATGTACACGTATGTCTATGATATGATAAGCGATGTGTCCCATCAGTCAAAAATGCATGTACACATTAATTTATGTACCTACAAATACTATATAGAAAGCAAATTCGGCACAATAGTGATCATATTCAAAATTATGTAATATACTTTTTTCACCAGTCACTCAGCGCCACCGAATTAGTGCTGAAATTGACCCACACTATCACTCAGCACTGGCTTATCAATAAAAATGTATACCATGTATGTATGTAAATAGGTATATATGAGTAAATACATATAACAATAGTCATTAGATTATAAAGCCATGATAAAGAAGAGTCACACGCCATTTAGCAAATGATATAATAAAAATGTAAAGAAATATAAATAGTAAGTAATTATATGTGTTTGTTCAAATACATACATATATACTATATGTACATAAATAACTAATAAATGCTGAAATAGTTGGCCAAAAATATAAATAAAAAGTGGGAGTGTCTCATATGTATGTTTGCCAGCTTTTCTTAGCGCTTTTGCGATTTTTTTTCTTTGAACTGAATGGCATTCAAATGTTGAGTGGTCACGTCAACTCACAAAAACCGGAAATATTTAAACAAAAAAAATCTATTAAAAGAGAAATAAACGCTGGCATATGCAGAGCTAGTACAAAATTATACATACTCGTACATACATATATAAGAACATAGGAAAAAAACGTACTCACAAAAAACTTAAAAGTCTTTGCATAGTATTTTCTGAAATCTAATGGAAATAAGACTATTTTCAGACGGCTTAGCATTTTTTATAAAACAATATATCAAATATTTTTAAAGTGGTGAAAATAAGAAATAATGTCAAAAAATCGTTTTCTGTCAAATTTACATTGAGCGAAACTACCCTCCTTTTTTGTACCATGTACACGTGTATGAAATTAATTTGTGGAATTAACATGACTTTGTATTTTATTTTGTGTTCTTTGTATTTCATTTTATGATATAAATGTAAAATATCTCTGCACACATATTTATTGTTGAGAAAATAATACAATATTTTTTGTGGTGACATTTGAATTTAATTAGCAGCAAAGAAAATAATATTTGTCTTAGATACAAATATGCATATAAATTCAAATACATACATACATATATGCATGAGCAGTTGGAAACAAGTAAATAATTTGCGGTTGATTTAAGTTGTTTATAAAGATTGATTAAAATTGAAAGCTGCAGTTCTAAATATTTCCCTTAACAGTTTTACTTTCCTACCTAAATCTTATTTTTATGGAACCGAACATAGCGAACATAGATTATGGCTTATAACTAACTTCATGCGGCTATACTTTTCATCGCTTTAATATTCTGTAATATTACAGAAGTCCATAATCACGTAAACATTTACATATGACTTTATTTGCTATTAATATTTTTACGCATCCTGAAGCAGTGCAGATTTCTCATGCCTTTGTAAACAAACTTGACTGTCTCTGAATCTTAGCACCCAATATTACGCGCAATATTTAAACTAAATTATTTTATTTAAGGAATATTGAATTTCTTATATAATTCTGTGCTGTGATTTGTAATGGGATTTTGTAAATTTAAATAATGTAGTGACTTTGTAACTCACTTGGACTTAGGTAAATATCCCCACGAACTAGCACAACTGCAGCGACAGACACTTATCAATAAAAATTGAACACAATATAACAAACGTGTGTTTGCAATGAAACGTATACACTTTTACAAATTATATTTAATGTTACTTTCTTTTTTTTAATTTATACTCTTAGCTAAATAATAGGAGTATTTATGTATAAAAAAATTATTGAAGGAAGAAATAGAAAATTTGCTACTAACAATGAGCAGTGTTGCCAAGTACTGAGATAATTGTAATAGGTCATTTGTTATCAAATTTTGGTATAATATAATTTTAAACGTGATGAGTAAAATATCATTGTTCTTGACTTTTTGAGCGGTGTTTAATTTGTAGTCAAAAGCTTTCTTAACTAATTCCTTAAGAACAACGTTGGGCAGATATTTTCTTCCATTTTCTTAAATTTCATATGCCAAAAATGTTGAAAAAACATACTCCGAAATAAATAGACAAACCTTGGCAATATGGTTATAGCTTACAACTGCTGTCAAATCTAAATGTCAAAAGCTGTGGTTTCACAGGATGATTCAAATGCCTGGAAAATATTGATTTTACTCTCATTATCTTCGAAATACAAGTCTTTTATGTAGAGGACTTTATATTAAATGGCTTTTTTCAGTTTAAAAAAAAAAGTTGACTACTTAAAATTTGCAAATTTGCTTGCAATTATTCTACGTAAACTTAATTGAATTGTATTTGCTTATCAGCTACCGAGCATGTACATATGTACCTACTTCTCGCTTTTAAATCGGTACTGGCTACTGTTCATAAACCGTCAGCACCAGCATCAACATCAGCAGAGCATGGAGAATAAAAAAACACAGTCATAGTTTTCATCAGATTAGATTAGGCATACTAGTTGATGGGTGACATTCACTGGACAAATTCAGTCCAAACATGACGGTTTTATAAAATAACAACATATTTGCTGAGTATGGAAGTAAAAAGAAAATACTCATCGAAAGTACAACACTCCTTCGGTTTATAAGAGGTATGAAAAGGAAGTGAGCTAAAACGGAAGTACGTCTTTTATAATTAAATATGTGGGTTGGCCACAAGGTCACCCGCTACAGGTGCTACTTTGCAGACAAATATGTGTTCAAATCCGTGTTGCAACATATATGTACATGAAAGTGAAAACTTTTAATACTATTCTTTCAATGACTAATCTTAAACTACAATATATAGTATAATATAATATATGTAATTTAATATTCTATATATATAATATTCATAAAATACTAATGACACAATTTTTAATTACAGCTTAATACCAATATCCAACCCACCCGCAAACACTCCTGCAGTCCAATTTATACACGTAACGTAATATTTTTTATTAAATAAAATGTCAACTGTAAACACCCCACGTCAAGGTCGTTGGTACTTTGGTGGTATAGCCAGTGCTGGTGCCGCCTGCTGTACACATCCACTGGATTTAATTAAGGTGACATTGCAGACACAACAAGGCAAATTATCTGTGTTGCAGTTAACAGTAAAAGTTGTGCGCGAGCAGGGTATGTGAAGAAATTAAAATACTCTTTTGAATATTGAATTTTTTAAAATAATTTTCTTCTGGTAAAACAATTGTGCGCTATTTTGGCTTTTAATTGATTGCAGGCGTTTTGGCATTGTATAATGGTTTGTCTGCTTCCGTCCTACGTCAGATGACGTACTCTATGACGCGTTTTGGTATTTATGAGGCTGGTAAGAAACAAATTAATACCGATACATTCCTCGGCAAAATTACACTTGCTGGTTTGGCCGGCACCGCAGGCGGTATTGTTGGCACACCGGCGGATATGGTGAATGTGCGTATGCAAAACGATGTCAAATTGCCAGCAGATCAGCGCAGAAAGTGAGTATATGTGAACTTGTGTTTTTTTTATGATAAGACTGGGTGAGTATTTCATTTTTATTTTAACTTTCGTTACCAGCGAAATTCAGATTCTTCAAAACTAAACACTCATACCTTTTTTACTATGAAAATTCTCAATAATATATGTATGCATATGTAATCATTATTGATTTTCCTTTTTTTTACGAAATTCAGCTACAAAAATGCCTTCGATGGTTTGATTAAAGTATACCGTCACGAGGGTTTTACACGTTTGTTTTCGGGCGCCACCACTGCCACTGGCAGAGGAGTTTTAATGACAATTGGCCAAATAGCATTTTATGATCAAGTAAGCATATGAGTGAATCTTTATAAGATTCTTACTTTAAATTTGCATTTTATTAACTATCTACAGATTAAAACAATGCTGATTTCAACACCCTACTTTGGAGATGATTTGGCAACGCATTTCTCCGCTTCTTTGGCTGCCGGCGCAATTGCGACCACTTTAACTCAACCATTGGACGTATTGAAGACACGTTCAATGAACGCTAAGCCGGGTGAATTTAAGGGTTTATGGGATATTGTCAAATATACAGCACGTTTGGGACCACTTGGTTTTTTCAAAGGCTACATACCGGCGTTTGTACGTTTAGGTCCACATACAATTATTACATTCGTGTTCTTGGAACAATTACGTTTGAATTTTGGCGTTTTGCCAAAAGTAGAGGCTCCTGTGGCAGTTGCACAATAAAACACACAATAAATGAAATGAACGCACATGCACACATGTACATGCATAGATTGATACATCACTTGGCTGCTTAGCACAAGCAGAACAAAAAACAACAAAAAAAAAAACGAAAGTAACTCAACAAATTTATAGAAAAAGAAATTAAACTAAAAATGCATTGCAAGCAACTATTGATGTATTGTGTACTAGATGCATATATTTATCAAACATATACACTATTTTAAGTTGGACAAAATGCAATAAGTGTCAGTTAGTTCTTGGTCATTGTACACTTATATATGTATGTATGTATACAGATACATTAGTTATAAGTATATAAAACTATAATTGTGCATTTAGAATGCATTATAGTTTATGGCATGTTTATGAGAAAATTTTGGAAACTTTTACAGTCGCTTAACTGCAATGATAGTGCATAAAAATACAATGTAAGCCATAGAGAATATATATATATATATCTTTTTGTTAATTTTAATATAGCTACCAATAGTAACATTTTCCAAAATTATCTCTCTTATGCTAAATATAAAATCCATTGAAATTTTATATCAAGCAAATATTTCTTGATTATTTTTTTTTTTGTATCAAACGTAACCCATGTCCGTCGTTGATTTCAGCTATAAGACGCATGTGTGAATTGTTATTATTAAATCGAATGCAACATACATATGTACATATATACATACATATATCGTTATTACATCCACTCTAATTTTTAAATGTTATGCATTACAAGCAAAGGCTATCAGTAACTGACATTCCTATTCGTCTATATACGTTCATATGTATAAATAAATACTATTGTATTTGCAAATATAGTACTAGTATGTACAACAATATATCGGTGTACAATATAGCTCTTTAAGTGCAAACCCTTGCTTGTAAAAGTAATACAAAAATAAAATGTTAGCCAAATAATCAATTATAAATGCATGCTTGATCGCACATTAGGCACAAATTGTTAAAAACATATTTTCCCATGAAACAATAAAAACTAAATAAATAATTAAGTTCTTTTATTTTTATGTTTAATTGTTATCGTTTTGGTGCTTTTTATTTTATCATAATTATTTTTTTCTGCTTAATATTTTTTTATTTATAAAAAATTTTTTTTAATTTTTCCTTTCTTTTTTTAATAACATTTGTTTTATCTATAGCAATTTAATTAAGAATTAAGCTAATTAGCAATTTTATGATGAATCGTTATATAAATATGTGTAATAAACAAAATTTGAAAAGAAAACTTTTAAATTCTTTATTTTAATTGGGTGTATTAAACTTTTTAATAAAAAAAACTGTAACAAATTTAAGGAAACTGACTTGAAACGCATTTCTTGCGCGACAAATTTCCGGTATTCGTCACTTAATAGCTGATTTGTTAAAACAAATCAACAGAAGCACGACCTATTTTGCATCCCGCAGCGTCCTACCCCCTCCGGCGTTGATTCATTATATCACACTCTTTAATCTTTCCGTGTGTGCAATGCCTACTAATCTTTTATCCAAGGTAACAAGCCCATCAACGTCATTATTACACCTACACACTTATCTACATGCTAAGTAGCATATTTCGGTGGAATTCTTTAGGGTGACCAGATTGCAATATTTACATAAGAAAGTAGTCTTCTTCCACAGTCACCTCTTTCAGGCGTTCACAGAAAATACTACAATGACGTCATACACAGCGAGAATTTTCAAAAGGGTGTTAATTAAATAATTTTATGGGGTGTAGCCCCGCTTCTTGGTATACAGTTACAGTTACAAAGATCTACCCAATTCTTACTAACACATCCTCATCTCATCTCTGGAAAAGTTGTTGTTGTTGTTGTAGTGGCTAGCTAACCCCGCTTAGGGCAGGTATTGTTAATCTAAGTCGCCGAGGTCATCTAAGGGGAGGTCCAGGAAACGTGCATTTCGACGGGGTTGGACCAAAGGGAGAGGGGGTTAGATGAGTTGGTTTAAGGAGGCATGTGAAGAGGTGGTTAGTGCAGGGCATACGTTGGGTATGCTGAACTCGAGTCTGGATATGTAGGAGTTTAACCTACTACAGTATCCAGATCTAAGCTGTGCCAAGATCACTCGGGTCTCTCGAGGCAGCTCGAGCTCGTTGTCTGCAATAGGTGGTGATTTTACTCCGAGTACGCCATTCACGGGAAGGGAGTCTATGAAGGTGTTAACTGACTCTTGGTGAATGGCATTCAGTGTGTGTCGGTATGCCGTTCTGTCCAGCGGTTGTTGTACGTGTTGCTGGATGGTGCTCTTTAAATCTAATACTCTCTTCCTGATGTGCCTAGGTGGAGGTTCGGCTTCTAAAAGGTGCCTGCTGGGGTGCTCCCTGCGGTGGCATCCAAACAGGAACTGCTTGCACAGCAAAGCATTATGCTCCTTAACTCGTAGCATAGATGCTTCGCTGTGCAAGTGATGCTCCGGTGACATCAGGAGGTTTCCTGTCACAGTCCTAAGGGCGGTGTTCTGGCATGCCTGTAATTTTCTCCACTTCGTCTCGTTCGTCCCCGGCGCCCAGATCGGTGCAGCATAGTTTACGACCGGCCGGCCAATTGCTTTGTAGGTTGCCAGCAAGGTTTTTTTGTCTTTACCCCATGTGCTGCCGGCTAGTGCTTCGAGTATTTTGTTGCGGCCCTGGAGTTTTGCGGCAATTGCAATCGTATGCGGAGTGAAGGAGTGCAGGCTATGACCCCTAAAATATTAGGGTTGTTTATAGTCGGAATTTTTTGGCCATCGACTTCCACATCGAGTTCTAGCCGGTACTCCTTCGTTGAAATGATAGCCGAGGATTTCGTCGGTTGAATGTTTAGATGTCTTGCAGTGAAGAAACGGGAGAGATCGGCGAGGTAGCCGTTCACTTTTGAACATAGGCTATCAATATCTAACTCTCAAGACAGCCGGTTCCACGCACCGGAGTTGACCCGGATTTTATCCGGCCAAGGGCTGCCACCCTTTCGGCGACCTAACCCCGTTTAGGTCAACAAGTAAAATTAGTCTCTGGAAAAGTGATTAGAGGTGTGGAAGATGTGGAAACCAATCCGTGTGGAGCTTTCGGTCCTAAGAGAAAGTGTTAACACAAGTCTCATTGCAGCGTCTATTCACCAGGGGACCGGGTGCGAGCTGGAGTCCGGTTTAAAAGAAGCGTCTATTTTTATAAATGTGTTTCTAATTTTTTGGCGGCTGCGGGGGCTTGGCGCTTTGTAACCGCTGAAGCGATTTTTGGCCGAGCTCCTCTTCCATTTTGTGGTTTTGCATCTCTACTAAGCCGCCTCTGAACGGCTGATGGGGTTTTTATGTGGA
This sequence comes from Ceratitis rosa, assembly GCA_037013455.1. Lineage (NCBI taxonomy): Eukaryota > Metazoa > Arthropoda > Insecta > Diptera > Tephritidae > Ceratitis > Ceratitis rosa. The sequence goes on from JAWMAG010000006.1 coordinate 18,481,650, forward strand.
GCCTTTATTTCATGTCAGAAGTACACTCAGAGTTGTAGACATTTCCTGCCGATCTATATACCTAAATGTAAATCTTATAATCGTTTGTACCAGATATTCACCATGCGCCAAATCTTGGAAAAGACCCGAGAAAAGAGGACAGCATGAGCAGGCCGCTATGTCTGAATTTGGTATCCCCGCAAATCTCATACGGCTATGCAAACTGACCTTAAGCAAAACGAAAAGCTCCATCAGGATCGCGAAGGACCTCTTCGAGCCGTTCGATACCAAATGAGGTTTCAGACAGGGTGATTCCTTATCGTGTGACTTCTTTAATTTATTGCTGGAGAAAATAATAAGAGCGGCAGCGCTGAATAGAGAAGATTAATTTTCTATAAGAGTGTACAGCTGCTGACGTACCCCGATGATATTGACATTATTGGCCTCAGCAGCATCGCCGTGAGTTCTGCTTTCTCCAGACCGGATAAGGAAGCGAAGGATATGGGTCTGGTAGTAAGGCAAGATGTAATATCTCCTGTATTAGCACCAACAACAATGTCAGCCTGGAAATCCAACGCAGAATCACTCTTACCAACAAGTGCTACTTCGGACTAAGTAGACAATTGAAAAGTAAAGTCCTCTCTCGACGATCGAAAACCAAACTCTACAAGTCGTTCATCGTCCATGTCCTGCTATATAGTGCGGATGCATGGACGATGACAACATCTGAGGAGTTTTCGAAAGATAGGTATGATGCAAGATTTATGGTCCTCTACGAGTTAGCAACGGCGAATACCACAGCCGATGTAATGATGAGCTGTATTAGATATGCGATGACATTGGCATAGTTCAGCGAATCAAGAAACAGCGGCTACGCCGGCTATGGCATGTGGTCCGGATGGATAAGAATACTCCAGCTTTAAACGTTATGCGTCGATGCATTACCCGCCAGTGGAAGCAGAGTAAGGAGACCTCCACTCCGATGGAAAGACCAGGTAGAGAAGGACCTGGCTGTACTTGGTATTTCCAATTGGCGCCAAACAGCAGAAAGAAGAAACGAATGGCGCGGTGTTATAACTCCGCTAAAATCACGAAAACGGTGTCTACGCCAGTAAAGAAGAAGAATGTGGAGAGGAAATTACCCGGTGGCATCCTAATTAAATTTTGAATATAACCTAGAAACTCATGCTCAACTCTTCATCTTTGACTGTAAAGAGTGGCAGCCAAAGTCACAGAGCAGCACTGCCCTACACAGTGTTACCTAAGCAGCTCGCCCACAGCATTGAATCCATCAGAGACTACGTCTTATCTGGTTTATGGTGTTTTTATGTAGCGCACTTTACGAAAGCCACACCGACGCAGTGCTGGTTGAAAGACTGAGTACACTACAGTACTCCAGACGTTTTGGGTCAACATGTCAGATTCAACAGGTCTATTCTTTCAGAACCTTTCCCAGTGACAAAACAAATGAATAATGAAGGAATTAATGCTGCGGTGCCACCGGAGTGCTGTACTTCATACTGCAATCGTTTATGACTTTTTAGCTGGAGTTGTGAAAGTACCCTTCCTCGCGTGCAAGATCACATATATGGTACATATATTTTTACAACATCTCTGGCTTCCGGTCTTCAATAACCCAGCCTTTGAGCAGGTAACCTGATAACTAGTTAGCACCCTACGCGACTACTCCTATGCTCTTTGGTCATATTTCCCCGACGTCAAATAGCCAATTTTAAATCTCCCAAAAAATAATTTATTTTTTTTTATTTATTTATTTAATGAATGTTTTTTTTTTAATATATAATATATTTGTTTGTGAATATCAGTGCATATACTAAATACTATGTAGTTAAATACAAACTGAATATTTTTATAAATCTTTTTTTGTTTTCACTTAAGTGTAGGTATGTGTGTATGTATGTATATTTGTTTTGTTTTCTTTATGCTTTATCCTATCACTAAAACACTTAAGAAAAAAAATTATATATTACATAACTAGTTATGATTTTTATTTAATTATGAATGAGTTTACAATGCGACGCGTTGAATTAATGCAAATACTTTTAAATGAAAAACAGTAAATAAAATACTTCAAATAAGTGCAATAAATAAATTAAAATTGTGAAGAAAAAAATGTATGTATGTATTTCCATAAGCAATTATTGGTGTTTCGGTTTCGTTTTTTTTTTAGTTTTGACATTTGTGGCAATTTATTGTCGTTGAAATTTTTAATTTTTTTTTAATGCATTGAAATGTTAAAAAGAAATATTTTAACTTAAATAAATTTTAATACAACTTAGCTGTTGTTTTATGGCATGAGCATTTTTTTGTTCTGTAAATTTACATTTATTTTACGGCATTTTAGTTTTTTAATTAAAAAAAATTCCTGTTTATTGTTTGGATTTTTTTTATGTAAATAATAGTACATAATGTGTTCTTGTTTGATTTTTAATGCTTATTTTTTGTTGTTTTTTCTCTCTTCTTGTTTTTCAATGTTTTATAACAATTCGCTGCATTTCAAATAATTTTTTTTTCTCTTTCAAGTAAATTTAATATAAGTTTAAGATGTATGTATGAGCCTTATACCTTATAATTAGTTAAGTTAAGTGAAGCGTGTTTAGGGAATAAACTTTATATTTTCTAAAGGCAAAATTCTATTCCCTACACTGCCGGCTGTATTCGAAGTTTCTTTAAAGTTCCAACGAAAAAGCGAAAATCTACAATTTTTGTGACTTAAGCTATGTACAAAGTACTTGTTAGTGCTTAGTTGAGAGATATGATTTAAATTTATCAGTGATTATTTCTAAAAATTATGCACGATGTTCAAATATATGTATGTATTTGCATATTTTAAGGTTATAAGACCGTATTTAGATATTTAAAAGTCAAGTGTGGCAAATAAAATTAAGATTTGCACTTTCAAATGAAGTATATTTAAATACATATATATGTATTTGCAACTAATTGCATTTCTGTTATGTATAACAAACTTAAAACTATTTTAGTTACAAATTGAAAAAAAAAAAAAACGGAGTAAATAAAAAAATACATAACCTCCCCATGAGCACCCCCAACAACAACTTAAAACACTCTAGCAACGGTTGTTTTATTTTAAAGCTTTATAAAGCTTCAGCTTATATGTATATTTCTAGGCGCAAGTGCAAAACTCTACTTTACCAAGTAGTTGTCAGATTTTCTATAAAAAAAAAATCGATACAGAGCTCAATTAAAAATTGCCTTAAAAAGCCGATTATATTGTTGCAAACTTTAACTTCCTACTTTTTTTTATTTTCGTAGCAAAAAACTTGTGTTATAACAAGGAGAACGTCATGCGCCTAAAATTATGCCATCTTTTATACATAAAAATAGTAGAAATGGAGAATTTTTATAAGGAAATATCTATTTTTTCCACTAAAAAATATATGATAAAACAAAAAATATATTAATTTTCTAATAAATAACGCAAGTAATACAATAAAATGTTAAAAAAAAAATCGCATACACAAAAATTGTAACAGTTGGATTGCCTCACTTGTTAATAATCAAAGAAAAATATGGTTAAATTAAATTTTTTTAATAATTTAAAAGATAAAATAAAATTGTAATTACTCTAGTGAAAATAAAATAGATTTTCTTCTTGCTAAATAGCTTGAAATAATTTTTTTTTAAATCAACTCAACGTTTGTTTATCGCACTTCTATAACATGTTTTCGAGCGCTCATTTATTGCATTTTTAACTACTTTTTTACACATATATATATTTTTCAAATTAGTGTTTTTATGCAACAAGTAGTTGTATGTATGTATGCCTACGATCAGTGCAATATAAATTGTTGTTGAAACCTTTTTTTTTTTTGTTTTGTATAGCATGAAGTAGGTTTGAGGTGAGGTTTTCGAAAGTTTGAAAATACTACTAAATATTTATTAGAGGTAAGTTTAGGTATAATTTATGAAATTTCAGGCCAGTCAGCGTTTGTTTAATATCCGCTTATATTTAGTTATATTAAAGTGTGAAAAGAGAAAATTGGTTACTATGTTGTTGATTAATCGAGTTATTTAGAAAATAAAAATATGTATGTATATAGTACATACTTGTAAATTGTGCACTTGCCGTATGGAAAAGTCAATGCAACCTACTTCAAGCGTATTAAATTTAATAAGCGAAATTCTAATGCAATTAGCATTAAATTGCTTACAACATGCGCACCATTATATATATATATGTATTTACTACGTGTCACGCAGAGGCACATTTTCTTATGAATATGCTGTTAAAGAAACATTTATTATGTTAATGTTATTTTATCAATTTATTATTTTGAAATTGCATGTAGAGCTTAGGCAGGTATGTATTTTTTTTTTTTTTTTTAGAGATAGACGCTACATTGAGACAATATTATTTTGAAAGTGTGTATTTAATTTTGTGAATTTTGTTTGTATGTCATAGTTTGTGGTATATATGGTTTATGGTGAACCTAACAATGATTGTTTCGTGTGGCATTTTCAGATTATTTATTTAAATTTATTTCCATTAGTGGTTTTACGATAATTTAGTTAAATATGGAACAAAGTGTTATGACGTACTTACATAAAACGTAAAAATGTGTACTTATTAATTACGAAAAAAAATTTTATATTTTATGCTAAAGTAATATATTCAGCAGCTTGTGGTTTTTTCTTCTTCTTCTTTTAACACCAATTCGATGGGCATTCAATTATCATTATTCACACCTTTTTTTCAAGGAATATGGAATTGTAAAATTTTATTTAACAATTTTTTTTTTGTTTTTTTGACAACTTTGCATTGCCCATGCAGTGTTTATTATCCATTATTTTTAGTTATGTTCCTTTTAATTTTTTTTTTTTGCTTCCGACTCTTTCGGTCAGTTATAAATTGTTAACTACATTTACCTTTAAGTGTCGCTTATACATATACATATGTATATATATATATATATATATATATATATATATATATATATATATATATATATATATATATATATATATATGTGTTATTAAATGTTTTTTGCATTAGTCATTGTGGGAGTGTATTTGCTTAATGTATTTCCTTTCATGTTTTATACTTTATATTTGCAAATTAAACTTAATGGTGTTTTAACAAATTCTTACGACTTTCTAACATAGCATAAGTTTTCTTAAAATAATAATTTGTTTTTTCTAAAAAGTTAATGCTTTTTTGTGTACTTAATATGTATGTTTTGTATATACTATGTATGTACGTACGACCCAATTGCATATGGTCGCCTATAAGTTTTGTTCTCAAAAGGCTTGGTTACATCCTAATTGAACTGTATATGCTTTCTAATTTAATATATTATTTTGAAAGTAAATTGGAGCTCTTTTATTGGTTGTAGATCCATGCAGATTTTTTTTTTTGTTGATTTGTGGCACATTTTTTGAAAGAAAATTTTGAATGCTATGAATTTCTGTTGTTTCATATGCCGCATGCACCGACGCCATTTGTCGCGGCTGTCAATGCAATTTGAACACAATTCAGTTGTAGAATGATATAGGAAAGAAGAACAAGAGCGGCACAAAGTGTAACGTTGAGTGTGGCGTAATTATTTTTAAATTTTTTTCTAATATAATATAAGTATAACTTTAAATCAACATTTTATAATATTTCCATAATACATATTTTGTTCGTTTTTGAACATTTTTTTTTGTCAATTATGTATTTAATACTTTTTTTCTTTTTACTCGAAATCAAATCAAAAAATTATTTTTTTCTTCTTTACGCATTAACTCCACCCCATCTTGTTACACTGTGCACACGCCATCTTGTTTCCATTTTTTTCTTCTTTTTTTGGACTTAACACTAATAAAGCATTAACAATTACCGAAATAAGTCTATAAAATATTAATGTTATAAATCATGTTATTATTATTATTATTTAATTTGCTGTAGCATTTTATTCAAACGTATTTTTCAATTAGTATCTATTAATTTGTCTATGCAACTATGCTGCAATTGAGCCATAAAACGTCGTGCTAACGCCCAGCCCACGCACGCGCACACACAAACACGCATATGTAGGTATTTACGCAAATCATTATCAATTAATTTTAATTTTAACTAGCCTTTTTTCGACAGTTAACTCTACCTCTTTATGCCATCGCCGACGACGACTTTCGCTTCGTCATTGAGCACTTGATTTATTTGTTGCATGTGTCATGCTAAATATGTTTTAGCCTCCTCACGCCGTCGTCTTCTATTGGCACGGCTCTAGAAAGCCAGCCAAGGATAATGTAACAGCGATTCCTTCGAACGATCACCATAATCGTAGGTTAATTCCTCGCCGGGCTCGATATCATCTTTTGCCAATAGTATCAGGTGTGGTCTTTGTTTAACAACCACAACTTTGGTGACAAGATTGCCATTACGTGAATGATTGACAAGACGCCCCAACTTTCCAGTATCCGCAGTGGCATCTATGCAATACTGTTGATTCTCATGCTTGAAATAGTACATATAACAGCCAGCGTTCTCGTCCAATGCATAACACTTCTCACGTTCACTTGCCTCATTCATAGGTATCAGATCACCAATATACTCGACAACAAATTCACCACGTTGAAAGTGTCGATCGGCTACAATGCCACGTCCCTTACCCTCAAAGTATGCCACCTTCAAACCGTCTGCTTGCTCCTCCAGTATAGCTCTTTCCAGATTACGCATTTTCTCTTCTTTAACGGCAGTTTTCGTTTTGCGTACACTTCGTCGTACGGGGAAGCACTCTTTTACCTTATGATTATTGTCTGTTGAGGCTAAAGGTAAGCCATTTTTCAATTTCGATTTGGGTGGTTTAACCACATGGGATCTTGGAGCAAATGGTTTTTGCATTTGTTTTGAATTAACTACCAACGGCATACACTTTTTCTCCTGCGTTGTAAGAACCGCCTTTTGATTTTCACAGCTGAACTGCTCATCGTACATAGTTTTAGCTACAATTTTGTCATTCTGGTAAGGATAAAATATCATTTTTATAATTAAAATTGCTTGTTTACTAGGAATGCATGTAAATGTAAAGTGAGAATCTAAACAGACTGCCGAAATCGAATTTTACGCGTTACTATATTTTTTTTTTTTTTCAAATACTACTTGTTAGGTTTAAGGCAATGAGACAACTGACCTAAAAACTATTCACTGGCCTTTCAATAACTCACAGCTGATTCTAGCATTGTCGTTGTTGTTTTTGCAATAATGTGCCGAAAATTGAAAAGAAAAATAAAATCTGAGCTCCGCAGCATTTTTATACCTACAGGTATCTAATTTGCCGGTATCTTTTATTAATATGAAAACTTTTTGGCCAATTCGCAGCACTGAAGCGTTAACGATTTTTTTTTTGTTTTTACCTAATGTTCTTGACTAATTAATATCCTGATAATGTTAGGTTATATAAAGCAAGTCAGGTAGGACATTCACTATTCCGGCAAGAAACAAAACAGAAACACTTACCATTGCTTCAGCGCATTCATCGGTTAGCAACTTTGCTACTTCCTCAGCATTATTGAATGCACCGAACTCCTTTTGAGGATTAAGTCTTCTTCGTGTTTTGGTATGTACACTTGTCATTTGTCGTGGTGACTTTCGAGGCGACAAAGGTTCTTTTTGAAGTTTACGTCCTGAAGGCGATAAAATTCTGTCATTTGTCATAGCTGCTCGCATAGGTGAGATCATGGGTGGCATAGTTTTGATTGGCGATGGGCACACAATGCGATGTGGCGTTGCGGGTTTACGTCGACGTGTGTGTTCAGCAGATGCAGCAGGGTCGATTTTATCATTTTGTACTGACCGCATTTTATCTAAATTTGTTGTGGTGAAAGCAACACCACTATCGCATGAACTATTATCATTGTCATTTTCTTGCTCAGGTAATAAACCTTCAACTAAATCGTCATGTACAGCTGCGGCAACCATATTTTGTTTTTCACAGAAGAAGGGATCGCGTTTGCATTGGGAAATGTTAAGTGAGACAATTTGATTGAAGCGACCATTCAGTACAGAGGTAAGTGCTGGTGGTGATGAAAATATAGGCTCAACACCGAGTGACGTATTAATTTTAATGGATGTCGCTTGGTTTGACGTTTTGTCTACATTTAATGTGAGTACAGGTTCTTGCAAGAATATATTTTCTGTATTGCTGATATTTGTACAAGCACTGCCAGTTGATGAGTGACTGTCACGTAACTGTGAGCGGTGTGTTAAAAAATCGCTTCCAAAAACTGTCTGATGTGTCAACTTTTCGGAGTATTCACTTTCATTGGAGTCATCGTCGATATCACATGGAGTATCTGGTGTTGGTGGTTGCTCAATCTGATTATAGTGAGACAAGTCTTCGTACGATTGTATTTCTTCCGGGTTGGCGCCTGGCGCGACATTTTTGCTTTCAGAACTCTCCAGTAGCTTAGCATTATTGGCAGCAGTTTTAGCTTTGAAGTAACTTTCTATTGTGCGTGTTTGTGAGCGCGTGGCCAAAGGCACACCTGCAAAATGAAAATTGATTAATTAATTTCAAGTATTTGTCAAGTACAAATTTTATTGATAAGATTTTTATAAACCAATTTAAAACCACATTATATAATATAAGTGAAAAACCGCGCTAAAACATGGCGCAGTGTTTACTCGCCGTAAAATACTTACCAATCGTGCGGCCCGCGATACCGCCTCTTTCGCTTTTTGCTTTGCCAGCACCAGACGACGACGAAGACGATTTTGTTTTCCCATGTGTTTTTACTTCTTTTTCTATTTTTTGTTCCCTACCGGACAACATTTCCGTCGAGCAGTTATCAGTCTTGCAGTCTTTACGTTTGGGACTTGCAAAGTACTGTTCTTCCAAATGTGTACAGCCAACTGTAGACTTTAGTTCTCCATTTTCTAACAAATTATGGTTTTCACTTGGCGCACCACCGCCAGTAAGCGCGGCACCTTTGGTAGCGCGACGACGCACCATTTTTTTTATTTATTATTATTTAGATTGAATACTTCCAAATTTTTTCCAAGCACCTAAACGATCACCACACAACTTTTGGGTTGGATTAAATAACTGAGAAGAGAAAAAGTAAAAATATATGTACATATCATTTGTAAACGAAATTTCGCTGACACAAAGCATACGATAAAAAAACAAAAATTGTCAGCAATTATAGCCGCGCCAATGCAAAGCAATGTAGGCGCTTCGAGCGCGTTACTGTAGTTTTCACACCACGATGAGCCGCAGCTGCTCGCCTCTTCTGCTGCCAGCAGTCTTTGAACAATTCTTCCTCTTCTTACCGACGATCGGATCGACGCTTGTTTTGCAATTTTTCACAGCGTTTAATAAGGAAGTGCGATAGTTTCTTGCTAATGAATTTACCTCATCTAAACATTATGAAATTTAAATATTTGCTTTTTAATACTTTTAAATTCCGTTTTGAGATTTATTATTACATTTTTCTTGTTGAAGCCCGATGTTCTGTTAATAATTGTTCCGACCTTTTTCGCTGTTTCGCTACTTCTGCTTCCGATTATTGTGCTTTGTTGTTATTTTGCAATATAATGCCACATGATAGAGATAAGCGGTGTACGCAATAAATCCCATTAACCGCATGCGAGAGTGAGCCAAAAGATATGCCGCACAGGGTGTTACCGCTAATTAGAAACTAAATTGCTTAGTTGAAAAGAGTCTCAGTTGTATGACGCCTATTTGTACCGATTGTAGATAAACACATATTCACACAAAAGAATGTATATTAATAAGAAGGGAAAAGAACTGTGAATTGTTCATTGAAGTGGCCAAAGAACGGGTATTAAGAATGTATTTTCTAAATTGGTTCATAGTTCCTTTCCCTTCTTTTGCCATATTATTAATATATGTTCTTTGACAGCACTAAAGAACGTATATTACAGTAGCAACACTGCTGATGGCAACAATCGGACACCATTCACAATAGAGGAGTATACAATCGGAAATGAAATAAACGAACGTTGCATACTAAACATCTGTTACCGGCCGAAGCAATGACTTTTATGTTTGGTGGCGTGGGTGGTTGTGTAGTGGTGCAACTGGTGTTGGAGCCACTTGAAATTTCAATTGTTCTTAAAAACTTAACAGAATGTGCTTACATACATATACGACGGATATAGTGCATATAGTTATAGTTCATCAAAAACAATGTCTACTGAAAAACATGAAATGTCATTATATATAATGTATACATATATATTTACAATTTAATAAACAAAACTATGTTCTACAAAATAATATTTAAACGCCTTAATAACATAAATATAAGAGCATCTTTATTCGCATGTACGTGTATAGTTTGTTTGTGTTTTCTTTCCATTTAAAAATTAGTCATGAGTGTAAGCTACTCTTGGCCAAAAGTTGTTTACGGTTTTTTATGCTTTGCCTTTCGTTCTCAACCACCTTGGCGGATATTAAACAAAATTATAACTATTTGGAATTGCGAGAGAGTGCGAGAGCGCAAATATTCGTATACATATGTATGTATGTAAATTAGTGAGCGCGCAGGCTTTGATGAGACAAAACTTTGGAAACATTTATATTGTATCTTTTGGCCTTTACAAAGCTTGTGTTGGAGCAACGGACAGTCTGTTTGAGTTGGATACCAGTAGTCATCGGATAGACTCGGCGTGGAACGGTCGTTTGGTGTTTGTTAATTATTTACGGGGAGAATGACGATAGAAGTCAATATTTGTTCCTTCACTTTGAAATAAGTATATAATTTTTATTGTAATTACATCAATAAAAATAAAATACTAGAAAGTGAAAAAAGAGTTTAAAGCCAAATAAAATCAAACTTATAAAGCAACAATACGCATTGCATTGTTCATAATGGATTTACTTAACCAGTCCGTAGTCGATATGTGCGTGTGAAGAAATTTTACGATAGTACTCGTAGAATAAGGCTCTATATGTATGTTAGCGAGCGCTTAAGAAATTCAAAGATATTTTTATGGTGGTGTTTTTCGGGTTGAGTCAACAAAAATAAACGTGAAAAATTTGTACAATCAAGAAACGGAAAAACGTCGAAATATACGTTTGGCAAAATATTCAATTCTTTCAATTGAATTGGTATCAGAAAAGTTGTAAGAAGTTAAATTGAAGTAAGAAGGAAAAGCAAAGGCAGCAAGCTACTAAGCAGTAGGAAAAAGTGCGAAATTCGTGTGTGCCGCGCGCGCGCGTGTGTGTGTGTGTGTATACAAATTGTGTTTAAAATATGTGTGTATGTGTGTCAATGCAAGTGTGAGTGTATGCGAAAAGTGAATAGAAGAAGAATTGTGAAAAACAGGTTTCTTACTTGCGGTAGCGGTCGGTCGTACTTACATATATACATACATATATACATAAGCCGCGTACATACATACATACATACATATATTAAAGTGGTAACAGCAAAAGCAATAGTAATAACAACAGCAAAAACAGCAGCAACAACATCAGCACAGCACTAGCAGTAGCAACATCAACCAAATCAACGAATTGAGAATACGAAAAGCTGTGTGAGCTTATGACAACAATAACAACCAAAACAATAAAAAAAAATCAGTAAAATTCACAGCAGCAGCTGAGAAAGACCAGCATTCGTTTTGTAGTGAAAAAAATAAAAATTGAGGTGAGTCAAAGTTTAAAACCAAATGCCGTACAACAACATTTGACAACTACGAGTACTATATATGAAACCGTACTATTGATAAGTTAATTAAAGGAGGGGCTACGAATAGTGAAACTACGAATAAGAAACCTAAAAGTTGTAAAGGAATTTCCTTAATGCCTTGGATACAATAAGAATTTAACAAGAGATAGTTGCTTCCTTCCTTCCTTCATTTACTTTGCTTTTGTCCCAGTTCCTAATGTTGTTTTTTATGCGTCGGCTTTTCGATTTCATTTTGTATCAACAAAGATGCTGGTTGGAATTTTGAAAAAAAAGAAATTAAATGAGAAATTTTTCAGAGGTAAATTGCTCATAATTCAGGCGCCATTCTTCTTCTTCTTTATTTTTATACTTTAGCTTCGTAAGTCAAAAATTATAAAAAAGGAAAGTGCTAAGAAAAAATTAAAATTTTTTTTATTCAAAATACTCGATAAAGCTTGAAATGCTCAAGTTTAAGCCCGAGCAATGAACACTGAACAGGTGTACGTGTGCTCCTTGATCAAATGTTCGAACTGCTCGAAAATGTTGGAACAGTTTTTTTTTACGCAATGACCGTGAAAAGTATTTTTCTACGCGCTAACGGTTAACTTCACTTTTTAAACTTTTGATTTAGTTAGAGTTCTTAGATCGGTTTCGAGGGTTGACCGGATTGCAGAGAATTTAAATCTTTTTTTAATAGCGAGACATTATTTTTTTCATTTAGCGCCCAAATGTAGGCACCAATTTCGCCTCGGTTGTATAGATATACCCAAATATAAAAGACATTATTTGGAGAAAATAAATAAAAAATATTCTTCTAAATTCCTTTAATATCTACGTCAATATCTCGTTTTAACAACGATTACCAAATTTTCGATAAAAAAAAAATATTAAAATTGACAAGGTAAGATTCAGCAACCCTGGAGTGTGAGTGATGCCCATGATATAATAATTTAAAGGTAGTTTCATTCTCTCTTCGCAGTCAGCTTCATAGCTATCTGACATTAAACGTGTTTCGACTTTTTCATGCCGTCTTCTCTTAAAAAAAATCTACCATTTTTAAATAAAAATAGGTGGAGAGGTGAAATGTTTAATCAGTCAAAAATCACTGTTAGTGTACTTCAGCGAGTGTACATATGCCTCTCATGTTTGTTGGATTACAACTTTAATAAATTGTAAGAAAGTATCAGAAAGGGAAGAGATTCGTCCACCAAAATTTAAATCGAATTCAAGAAGATGAGGAGCTGGCTGGATTTACTTTATCTACGTTCGAATGCAAATCAGTCTCACAGTTTTAGAGATGTTTCAAGGAAATTTTGTAAGCAAACAGGATATTATTTTAATAATTGTTGATTATTTAGATCAGTACAAATTCATTTTAGAAATCTCATCATCGATTAAACATTTCAAACACTTTTGAATTGAATCTAACCGCTAATTATATTGATATTAGTCAATAAGTTAGTTAAACAGCTTACTCGATCACGGAACTCTGATCTCTTGATGATACCTATATTAGTTCTATGAAGAAGATTTCTCTCACCTTTCCAAATGCCCCAACCACTTGATGTATTTTACAAAGTCCAGGAGATTAATGAGAGATGCAAGCTATGCTCCGTATATCTGAGCTCTCATAAATCCATATTCTAAGTAATTTTCTATTAAATTCCATAGAGGTCAGTGTATAAGGTTTCATTGTAAATATAAAACAACAAGTAAAAATAAAGGTTTCATTGGTAAGAAAGATCATAAGGATTTATTGCCTCTTCCTCTGCTTGCAAACTACGAAGTGTATCGAAAATTTTCTAGATTGGATTTTTCTCATCCATTTAATACGCTGAACGGGAATAATTAGTAACTTGTAGAGTTTGGTCTTTTTTTGGTCTACTCATTCCAGGTAGCATCTGTGACCAGGAGTGATTCTGCGTTGGATTTCTAGGCTGAAAATCATTACTCAGTATTTTTATACTTTTAAACGAATTAACGAGTCTGTCAGTTTTTCAATTATTTGAACGGATCTGAGTATACGTGATAATGTATTGATCATCAGTTGGAACCGGCCAGATCGGTAGACTATAACATAAAGCTCCCTTACAAAGGATTTGTTCAGATATGTGAGTTTGGGTCATAAATACTTTAATAAATCATCTAAGAGCATGAAGTTTTTTATTCTATTGACGTATATAAAAATGTCACTGAAAATCATTGTACTCGGAGGACTATATTATATATCCCTCATGCAACCGAGTTGTTCACATATGAGGATTTGGGTAAAAAAACCCGTCAAAAAAGCATCTAAGAGCATGAGGTATTGTACATTTTTTATACACTTAAATACAAATAAACATTGGCACCGAAAATCACAAAAATCGAAAAGCTTTATAATATAACCAATTTTTCAGATATTAAAGTTAAGGCAGTAGTCTGCTTTAGAGCTTTCAAAAAATGCATTTTTTCTTAAATCTATTGTAAAACTGTCCAAGAATATGTTTTCAAAATTTTAGTGGACAACTCGATATATTCTAGAAGCTTGACCACTTTTATCTCGAACTTTAAAGCGGTGCCGGTGTTTGAACTAAAAAACTTGGACAAAAGTATTATTTTAACTATTTAAAAAAGTGAAATTTTTTTTAAACTTTGAAAAAATGTGAAATTTTCCAACTTCTTCGATAGTTTTGTAGTTCATAAAGAAGGGGCACTCATAAAAATTGGTTCACCGGCTTCAGATGCATCACCGGCACCGTAGCACGAGTTCAGACTGCAGCCGCTTCAGTAAGCTCATCACAACATTTGACAATTCTAATATTTTTTGATACAAAAAATTGTTTTTTGATGCTTAAATATAGTATATTATTGTCTGAAATTTTCGATTTACGCAATAATTTATTTTCCTTTCAAAAAATTTCAAATAAAATGCTTTTTTTAGTCGTAAAATTAGATACCATAATTTTTTTATGGTCATGAAAGGTACAAATACAACTCTTCTTTCTTTTTATATTATTATTTTCTCATAAATATATTTTTTTATTATTTATATGTAAGTACACCACCCAACTGGTGTACTTAGAATATCACATTAGCATTAAAATATATATATATTATATATAAATATCTATGTGTATATTTGCTGTAAGAAAATCCGTAATATCTACAGCATCACAGCTAAAAATAGTGCGAATAAGTGTTTACAAGTCGTTTGGCAATGAAAAATAAATACAAGTACATTATTTGTTTTTCAAATTGTTTTATTTAATCTTTTTATTTATTTTTTATTTTTATTAAATTTTTTTTAAATTTTTTTTTTATAATTATTTATTTCTCTAGAAATTGCAGTCTAATATATGTAAATACATAACACTATATTCGTGTTTATATGTATATGGGATTTTTTTTTATTATTAACAATAACTTACTTACCTTAGTGCACATATCACATTTAATCAACAACTAGATAAACATACAAACAAATCTACAATAGTGGCTCCTAAAATTACATGTCATACATATGTATACCTACATGTATGTATGTAGCTAATTACATATTTTACTTTACACATATGTTTGATGCATTAAAACATACGTACCTACGTATGTATATATGTATAAATACTTATTAATATACAATACATATATAATATATGCTTGTGCGTCTGTTTGTCGCCATGCACGTGTGCGCGTGGCTATTTTAACGTATTTTATTTAAATGGCAAATTTATGCGTTTCTACGTGTACGCGGTTGGCTATAAGCTAAGCTGCGCTACCTTATTTGTTTTGTTAGAAAAAAAAAAAACGAAACACAAAAAACAAAAACAAACACATAAAAAACTATAGCAAAAACTTTACAAAATTAATGCTTAACGTGTTGGTGGTTCACCTTCATATAACTGTGGCCGCAGCTTAAGCTGCTGATTTTGCCGTTGTTATTGTTGCTGTTGTCTATTTTTATTTATTTGCTGGCTGTTGTTGTAAAACTAAATAGCATTGCAGAAACGTCAACCGTTTCGCCATTACTCTTGCCGCTTATGCTGCCTTTCATTTTAATTTCATATATATGTACGTACTATATACTCGTATATACATATGTATTGTGTGTGTTTGTATGGAGTTACAAAAGCAAAAATATGCAAAAGCGTAGGCCAAGTTTGGCTGCTAAAGGAAACAACGGTGTTAAGATGGAATTAATAGAGGAGCGCCAACAATAGTGATTTACT